>JAHLJS010000004.1:65000874-65489550 GCA_038502445.1 Eremochloa ophiuroides
AGAAGTGGAACCTCGTTTGGATGATTTTGGATGCGTTCTGAAACCAAGATGCAAAGATAGGAGCACGGTTTGCTTGGAACCAACCATAGGCACAAAAACATTTGCTTTGCACTCAATCAAACACATAGGTGTCATGGCAGAAGTGCAACCTCGTTTGGATGATTTTAGATGCGTTGAGAAACTAAGATGCAAGATAGCAGCATGGTTTGCTTGGAACCAACCATTGGCACAAAAACTCATTGCTTTGCACTCCATCAAACACATAGGTGTCATGGGAGAAGTGGAACCTCGTTTGGATGATTTTAGATGCGTTGAGAAAATTAGATGCACGATAGCAGTATGGTTTGGTTGGAACCAACCATTGGCACAAAAACTCCTTGCTTTGCACTCCATCAAACACATAGGTGTCATGGGAGAAGTGGAACCTCGTTTGGATGAGTTTGGATGCATTGTAAAATCAAGATGCAAGATAGGAGCACAGTTTGCTTGGAACCAACCATAGGAATAAATACTATTTACTTTGCACTCAATCAAACACATAAGTGTCATGAGAGAAGTGGAACCTCGTTTGGATGATTTTGGATGCGTTGAGAAACTAAGATGCAAGATAGCAGCATGGTTTGCTTGGAACCAACCATTGGCACAAAAACTCCTTGCTTTGCACTCCATCAAACACATTGGTGTCATGGGAGAAGTGGAACCTCGTTTGGATGAGTTTGGATGCGTTGTGAAACCAAGATGCAAGATAGGAGCACGGTTTGCTTGGAACCAACCATTGGCACAAAAACATTTGCTTTGCACTCAATCAAACACATAGGTGTCATGGGAGAATTGGAACCTCGTTTGGATGATTTTAGATGCGTTGAGAAACTAAGATGCAAGATAGCAGCATGGTTTGCTTGGAACCAACCATTGGCACAAAAACTCCTTGCTTTGCACTCCATCAAACACATAGGTGTCATGGGAGAAGTGGAACCTCGTGTGGATGAGTTTGGATGCATTGTGAAACCAAGATGCAAGATAGGAGCACGGTTTGCTTGGAACCAACTATTTGCACAGAAACTACTTGCTTTGCACTCAATCAAACACATAGGTGTCATGGAAGAAGTGGAACCTCGTTTGGATGATTTTAGATGCGTTGAGAAACTAAGATGCAAGATAGCAGCATGGTTTGCTTGGAACCAACCATTGGCACAAAAACTCCTTGCTTTGCACTCCATCAAACACATAGGTGTCATGGGAGAAGTGGAACCTCGTTTGGATGATTTTAGATGCGTTGAGAAACTAAGATGCAAGATAGCAGCATGGTTTGCTTGGAACCAACCATTGGCACAAAAACTCCTTGCTTTGCACACCATCAAACACATAGGTGTCATGGGAGAAGTGAAACCTTGTTTGGATGAGTTTGGATGCATTGTGAATCCAAGATGCAAGATAGGAGCACAGTTTGCTTGGAACCAACCATAGGCACAAATACTATTTACTTTGCAATCAATTAAACACATAAGTGTCATGAGAGAAGTGGAACCTCGTTTGGATGATTTTGGATGCGTTGAGAAACTAAGATTCAAGATAGCAGCATGGTTTGCTTGGAACCAACCAGTGGCACAGAAACTCCTTGCTTTGCACTCCATCAAACACATTGGTGTCATGGGAGAAGTGGAACCTCGTTTGGATGAGTTTGGATGCGTTGTGAAACCAAGATGCAAGATAGGAGCACGGTTTGCTTGGAACCAACCATAGGCACAAAAAGTATTTGCTTTGTACTCAATCAAACACATAGGTGTCATGGGAGAAGTGGAACCTCGTTTGGATGATTTTGGATGCGTTGAGAAACTAAGATGCAAGATAGCAGCATGGTTTGCTTGGAACCAACCATAAGCACAAAAACTATTTGATTTGCACTCCCTCAAACACATAGGTGTCTTGGGAGAAGTGGAACCTCATTTGGATGAGTTTGGATGCGTTGTGAAACCAAGATGCAAGATAGGTGCACGGTTTGCTTGGAACCAACTATTTGCAGAGAAACTACTTGCTTTGCACTCAATCAAACACATAGGTGTCATGGAAAAAGTGGAACCTCGTTTGGATGATTTTAGATGCGTTGAGAAACTAAGATGCAAGATAGCAGCATGGTTTGCTTGGAACCAACCATTGGCACAAAAACTCCTTGCTTTGGACTCCATCAAACACATAGGTGTCATGGGAGAAGTGGAACCTCGTTTGGATGAGTTTGGATGCGTTGTGAAACCAAGATGCAAGATAGGAGCACGGTTTGCTTGGAACCAACCATAAGCACAAAAACTTTTGCTTTGCACTCCATCAAACACATAGGTCTCTTGGGAGAAGTGGAACCTCGTTTGGATGAGTTTGGATCCGTTGTGAAACCAAGATGCAAGATAGGAGCACGGTTTGCGTAGCATGGTTTGCTTGGAACCAACCATTGGCACAAAAACTACTTGCTTTACACTCCAGCAAACACATAGGTGTCATGGGAGAAGTGGAACCTCGTTTGGATGAGTTTGGATGCGTTGTGAAACCAAGACGCAAGATAAGAGCACGGTTTGCTTGGAACCAACCATAGGCACAAAAACTATTTACTTTGCACTCAATCAAACACATAGGTGTCATGGGAGAAGTGGAACCTCGTTTGGATGATTTTGTATGCGTTGAGAAACTAAGATGCAAGATAGCAGCATGGTTTGCTTGGAACCAACCATTGGCACAAAAACTCCTTGCTTTGCACTCCATCAAACACATTGGTGTCATGGGAGAAGTGGAACCTCGTTTGGATGAGTTTGGATGCGTTGTGAAACCAAGATGCAAAATAGGATCACAGTTTGCTTGGAACCAACTATTGGCACAGAAACAACTTGCTTTGCACTCCATCAAACACATAGGTGTCATGGGAGAAGTGGAACCTCGTTTGGATGAGTTTGGATGCGTTGTGAAACCAAGATTCAAGATAGGAGCACGGTTTGCTTGGAACCAACCATTGGCACATAAACTACTTGCTTTGCACTCCGTCAAACACATAGGTGTCATGGGAGAAGTGAAACCTCGTTTGGATGAGTTTGGATGCGTTGTGAAACCAAGATGCAAGATAGGAGCCCGGTTTGCTTGGAACCAACTCTTGGCACAGAAACTACTTGCTTTGCACTCCATCAAACACATAGGTGTCATGGGAGAAGTGGAACCTTGTTTGGATGAGTTTGGATGCATTGGGAAACCAAGATGCAAGATAGGAGCACGGTTTGCTTGGAACCAACCATAGGCACAAAAACTATTTGATTTGCACTCCTTCAAACACATAGTTGTCTTGGGAGAAGTGGAACCTCGTTTGGATGAGTTTGGATGCGTTGTGAAACCAAGATGCAAGATAGGAGCACGGTTTGCTTGGAACCAACTATTTGCACAGAAACTATCAAACACATAGGTGACATGGGAGAAGTGGAACCTCGTTTAGACGATTTTGGATGCGTTGAGAAACCAAGATGCAAGATAGGAGGACGGTTTGCTTGGAACCAACCATAAGCACAAAAACTTCTTGCTTTGCACTCCATCAAACACATAGGTGTCATGGAGAAGTGGAACCTCGTTTGGATGAGTTTGGATGTGTTGTGAAACTAAGATTCAAGATTGGAGCACGGTTTGCTTGGAACCAACCATGGGCACAAAAACTATTAGCTTTGCACTCAATCAAATACATAGGTGTCATGGGAGAAGTGGAACCTCGTTTGGATGATTTTGGATGCGTTGAGAAACTAGGATGCAAGATAGCAGCATGGTTTGCTTGGAACCAACCATTGGCACAAAAACTACTTGCTTTGCACTCCATCAAACACAAAGGTGTCATGGGAGAAGTGGAACCTCGTTTGGATGAGTTTGGATGCGTTGTGAAATCAAGATGCAAGATAGGAGCACGGTTTCCATGGAACCAACCATAGGCACAAAAACTATTTACTTTGCACTCAATCAAACACATAGCTGTCATGGGAGAGGTGGAACCTCGTTTGGATGATTTTGGATGCGTTGAGAAACTAAGATGTAAGATAGCAGCATGGTTTGCTTGGAACCAACCATAAGCACAAAAACTATTTGATTTGCACTCCATCAAACACATAGGTCTCATGGGAGAAGTGGAACCTTGTTTGGATGAGTTTGGATGCGTTGTGAAACCAAGATGCAAGATAGTAGCACGGTTTGCTTGGAACCAACTATTTGCACAGAAATTACTTGCTTTGCACTCCATCAAACACATAGGTGTCATGGGAGAAGTGTAACCTCGTTTGGATGAGTTTGGATGCGTTGTGAAACCAAGATGCAAGATAGGAGTACGGTTTGCTTGGAACCAACCATGAGCACAAAAACTTTTTGCTTTGCACTCCATCAAACACATAGGTGTCATGGGAAAAGTGGAACCTCGTTTGGATGAGTTTGGATGCATTGTGAAACCAAGATGCAAGATAGGAGCACGGTTTGCGTGGAACCAACCAAAGGCACAAAAACTATTTGCTTTGCACTCAATCAAACACATAGGTGTCATGGGAGAAGTGGAATCTCGTTTGGATGATTTTGCATGCGTTGAGAAACTAAGATGCAAGATAGCAGCATGGTTTGCTTGGAACCAACCATAAGCTCAAAAACTATTTGATTTGCACTCCATCAAACACATAGGTGTCATGGGAGAAGTGGAACCTCGTTTGGATGAGTTTGGATGCATTGTGAAATCAAGATGCAAGATAGGAGCACGGTTTGCTTGGAACCAACTATTTGCACAGAAACTACTTGCTTTGCACTCCATCAAACACATAGGTGTCATGGGAGAAGTGGAACCTCGTTTGGACGATTTTGGATGCTTTGAGAAACCAAGATGCAAGATAGGAGGACGGTTTGCTTGGAACCAACCATAAGCACAAAAACTTTTTGCTTTGCACTCCATCAAACACATAGGTGTCATGGAGAAGTGGAACCTCATTTGGATGAGTTTGGATGTGTTGTGAAACTAAGATGCAAGATAGGAGCACGGTTTGCTTGGAACCAACCATAGGCACAAAAACTATTTGCTTTGCACTCAATCAAACACATAGGTGTCATGGGAGAAGTGGAACCTCGTTTGGATGATTTTGAATGCGTTGAGAAACTAAGATGCAAGATAGCAGCATGGTTTGCATGGAACCAACCATTGGCACAAAAACTACTTGCTTTGCACTCCATCAAACACATAGGTGTCATGGGAGAAGTGGAACCTCGTTTGGATGAGTTTGGATGCGTTGTGAAATCAAGATGCAAGATAGGAGCACGGTTTGCTTGGAACCAACCATGGGAACAAAAACTATTTACTTTGCACTCAATCAAACACAAAGGTGTCATGGGAGAAGTGGAACCTCGTTTGGATGATTTTGGATGCGTTGAGAAACTAAGATGCAAGATAGTAGCATGGTTTGCTTGGTACCAACCATTGGCACAAAACTCCATGCTTTGCACTCCATCAAACACATAGGTGTCATGGGAGAAGTGGAACCTCGTTTGGATGAGTTTGGATGCGTTGTGAAACAAGGATGCAAGATAGGAGCACGGTTTGCTTGGAACCAACCATAGGCACAAAAACTATTTGCTTTGCACTCAATCAAACACATAGGTGTCATGGGAGAAGTGGAATCTCGTTTGGATGATTTTGGATGCGTTGAGAAACTAAGATGCAAGATAGCAGCATGGTTTGCTTGGAACCAACCATAAGCTCAAAAACTATTTGATTTGCACTCCATCAAACACATAGGTGTCATGGGAGAAGTGGAACCTCGTTTGGATGAGTTTGGATGCGTTGTGAAACCAAGATGCAAGATAGGAGCACGGAATGCTTGGAACCAACTATTTGCACAGAAACTACTTGCTTTGCACTCCATCAAACACATAGGTGTCATGGGAGAAGTGGAACCTCGCTTGGACGATTTTGGATGCTTTGAGAAATCAAGATGCAAGATAGGAGGACGGTTTGCTTGGAACCAACCATAAGCACAAAAACATTCTGCTTTGCACTCCATCAAACACATAGGTGTCATGGAGAAGTGGAACCTCATTTGGATGAGTTTGGATGTGTTGTGAAACTAAGATGCAAGATAGGAGCACGGTTTGCTTGGAACCAACCATACGCACAAAAACTATTTGCTTTGCACTCAATCAAACACATAGTTGTCATGGGAGAAGTGGAACCTCGTTTGGATGATTTTGGATGCGTTGAGAAACTAAGATGCAAGATAGCAGCATGGTTGGCTTGGAACCAACCATTGGCACAAAAACTCCTTGCTTTGCACTCCATCAAACACATAGGTGTCATGGGAGAAGTGGAACCTCGTTTGGATGAGTTTGGATGCGTTGTGAAACCAAGATGCACGATAGGATCACAGTTTGCTTGGAACCAACTATGGCACAGAAACTACTTGCTTTGCACTCCATCAAACACATAGGTGTCATGGGAGAAGTGGAACCTCGTTTGGATGAGTTTGGATGTGTTGTGAAACCAAGATGCAAGATAGGAGCACGGTTTGCTTGGAACCAACCATAGGCACAAAAACTATTTGATTTGCACTCCATCAAACACATAGTTGTCTTGGGAGAAGTGGAACCTCGTTTGGATGAGTTTGGATGCGTTGTGAAACCAAGATGCAAGATAGGAGCACGGTTTGCTTGGAACCAACAATTTGCACAGAAACTATCGAACACATAGGTGTCATGGGAGAAGTGGAACCTCGTTTGGACGATTTTGGATGCGTTGAGAAACCAAGATGCAAGATAGGAGGACGGTTTGCTTGGAACCAACCATAAGCACAAAAACTTTTTGCTTTGCACTCCATCAAACACATAGGTGTCATGGAGAAGTGGAACCTCGTTTGGATGAGTTTGGATGTGTTGTGAAACTAAGATGCAAGATTGGAGCACGGTTTGCTTGGAACCAACCATGGGCACAAAAACTATTTGCTTTGCACTCAATCAAACACATAGGTGTCATGGGAGAAGTGGAACCTCGTTTGGATGATTTTGGATGCGTTGAGAAACTAGGATGCAAGATAGCAGCATGGTTTGCTTGGAACCAACCATTGGCACAAAAACTACTTGCTTTGCACTCCATCAAACACATAGGTGTCATGAGAGAAGTGGAACCTCGTTTGAATGAGTTTCGATGCGTTGTGAAACCAAGATGCAAGATAGGAGCATGGTTTCCTTGGAACCAACCATAGGCACAAAAACTATTTACTTTGCACTCAATCAAACACATAGGTGTCATGGGAGAGGTGGAACCTCGTTTAGATGATTTTGGATGCGTTGAGAAACTAAGATGCAAGATAGCAGCATTGTTTGCTTGGAACCAACCATAAGCACAAAAACTATTTGATTTGCACTCCATCAAACACATAGGTGTCATGGGAGAAGTGTAACCTCGTTTGGATGAGTTTGGATGCGTTGTGAAACCAAGATGCAAGATAGGAGTACGGTTTGCTTGGAATCAACCATTTGCACAGAAACTTTTGCTTTGCACTCCATCAAACACATAGGTGTCATGGGAGAAGTGGAACCTGTTTGGATGAGTTTGGATGCATTGTGAAACCAAGATGCAAGATATGAGCACGGTTTGCGTGGAACCAACCAAAGGCACAAAAACTATTTGCTTTGCACTCAATCAAACACATAGGTGTCATGGGAGAAGTGGAACCTCGTTTGGATGATTTTGCATGCGTTGAGAAACTAAGATGCAAGATAGCAGCATGGTTTGCTTGGAACCAACCATAAGCTCAAAAACTATGTGATTTGCACTCCATCAAACACATAGGTGTCATGGGAGAAGTGGAACCTCGTTTGGATGAGTTTGGATGCATTGTGAAACCAAGATGTAAGATAGGAGCACGGTTTGCTTGGAACCAACTATTTGCACAGAACTACTTGCTTTGCACTCCATCAAACACATAGGTGTCATGGGAGAAGTGGAACCTCGTTTGGACGATTTGGATGCGTTGACAAACCAAGATGCAAGATAGGAGGTCGGTTTGCTTGGAACCAACCATAAGCACAAAAAGTTTTTGCTTTGCACTCCATCAAACACATAGGTGTCATGGAGAAGTGGAACCTCGTTTGGATGAGTTTGGATGTGTTGTGAAACTAAGATGCAAGATCGGAGCACGGTTTGCTTGGAACCAACCATAGGCACAAAAGCTTTTGCTTTGCACTCAATCAAACACATAGGTGTCATGGGAGAAGTGGAACCTCGTTTGGATGATTTTGGATGCGTTGAGAAACTAAGATGCAAGATAGGAGCATGGTTTGCTTGGAACCAACCATTGGCACAAAAACTACTTGCTTTGCACTCCATCAAACACATAGGTGTCATGGGAGAAGTGGAACCTCGTTTGGATGAGTTTGGATGCGTTGTGAAACCAAGATGCAAGATAGGAGCACGGTTTCCTTGGAACCAACCATAGGCACAAAACTATTTACTTTGCACTCAATCAAACACATAGGTGTCATGGGAGAGGTGGAACCTCGTTTGGATGATTTTGGATGCGTTGAGAAACTAAGATGCAAGATAGCAGCATGGTTTGCTTGGAACCAACCATAAGCACAAAAACTATTTGATTTGCACTCCATCAAACACATAGGTCTCATGGGAGAAGTGGAACCTTGTTTGGATGAGTTTGGATGCGTTGTGAAATCAAGATGTAAGATAGTAGCACGGTTTGCTTGGAACCAACTATTTGCACAGAAATTACTTGCTTTGCACTCCATCAAACACATGGGTGTCATGGGAGAAGTGGAACCTCGTTTGGATGAGTTTGGATGCGTTGTGAAACCAAGATGCAAGATAGGAGTACGGTTTGCTTGGAACCAACCATGAGCACAAAAACTTTTTGCTTTGCACTCCATCAAACACATAGGTGTCATGGGAGAAGTGGAACCTCGTTTGGATGAGTTTGGATGCATTGGGAAACCAAGATGCAAGATAGGAGCACGGTTTGCGTGGAACCAACCAAAGGCACAAAAACTATTTGCTTTGCACTCAATCAAACACATAGGTGTCATGGGAGAAGTGGAATCTCGTTTGGATGATTTTGCATGCGTTGAGAAACTAAGATGCAAGATAGCAGCATGGTTTGCTTGGAACCAACCATAAGCTCAAAAACTATTTGATTTGCATTCCATCAAACACATAGGTGTCATGGGAGAAGTGGAACCTCGTTTGGATGAGTTTGGATGCGTTGTGAAACCAAGATGCAAGATAGGAGCACGGAATGCTTGGAACCAACTATTTGCACAGAAACTACTTGCTTTGCACTCCATCAAACACATAGGTATCATGGGAGAAGTGGAACCTCGCTTGGACGATTTTGGATGCTTTGAGAAATCAAGATGCAAGATAGGAGGACGGTTTGCTTGGAACCAACCATAAGCACAAAAACATTCTGCTTTGCACTCCATCAAAATCATAGGTGTCATGGAGAAGTGGAACCTCATTTGGATGAGTTTGGATGTGTTGTGAAACCAAGATGCAAGATAGGAGCACGGTTTGCTTGGAACCAACCATACGCACAAAAACTATTTGCTTTGCACTCAATCAAACACATAGTTGTCATGGGAGAAGTGGAACCTCGTTTGGATGATTTTGGATGCGTCGAGAAACTAAGATGCTAGATAGCAGCATGGTTTGCTTGGAACCAACCATTGGCACAAAAACTACTTGCTTTACACTCCAGCAAACACATAGGTGTCATGGGAGAAGTGGAACCTCGTTTGGATGAGTTTGGATGCGTTGTGAAACCAAGACGCAAGATAGGAGCACGGTTTGCTTGGAACCAACCATAGTCACAAAAACTATTTACTTTGCACTCAATCAATCACATAGGTGTCATGGGAGAAGTGGAACCTCGTTTGGATGATTTTGCATGCGTTGAGAAACTAAGATGCAAGATAGCAGCATGGTTTGCTTGGAACCAACCATAAGCTCAAAAACTATGTGATTTGCACTCCATCAAACACATAGGTGTCATGGGAGAAGTGGAACCTCGTTTGGATGAGTTTGGATGCATTGTGAAACCAAGATGTAAGATAGGAGCACGGTTTGCTTGGAACCAACTATTTGCACAGAAACTACTTGCTTTGCACTCCATCAAACACATAGGTGTCATGGGAGAAGTGGAACCTCGTTTGGACGATTTTGGATGCGTTGACAAACCAAGATGCAAGATAGGAGGTCGGTTTGCTTGGAACCAACCATAAGCACAAAAAGTTTTTGCTTTGCACTCCATCAAACACATAGGTGTCATGGAGAAGTGGAACCTCGTTTGGATGAGTTTGGATGTGTTGTGAAACTAAGATGCAAGATCGGAGCACGGTTTGCTTGGAACCAACCATAGGCACAAAAGCTTTTTGCTTTGCACTCAATCAAACACATAGGTGTCATGGGAGAAGTGGAACCTCGTTTGGATGATTTTGCATGCGTTGAGAAACTAAGATGCAAGATAGCAGCATGGTTTGCTTGGAACCAACCATAAGCTCAAAAACTATGTGATTTGCACTCCATCAAACACATAGGTGTCATGGGAGAAGTGGAACCTCGTTTGGATGAGTTTGGATGCATTGTGAAACCAAGATGTAAGATAGGAGCACGGTTTGCTTGGAACCAACTATTTGCACAGAAACTACTTGCTTTGCACTCCATCAAACACATAGGTGTCATGGGAGAAGTGGAACCTCGTTTGGACGATTTTGGATGCGTTGACAAACCAAGATGCAAGATAGGAGGTCGGTTTGCTTGGAACCAACCATAAGCACAAAAAGTTTTTGCTTTGCACTCCATCAAACACATAGGTGTCATGGAGAAGTGGAACCTCGTTTGGATGAGTTTGGATGTGTTGTGAAACTAAGATGCAAGATCGGAGCACGGTTTGCTTGGAACCAACCATAGGCACAAAAGCTTTTTGCTTTGCACTCAATCAAACACATAGGTGTCATGGGAGAAGTGGAACCTCGTTTGGATGATTTTGGATGCGTTGAGAAACTAAGATGCAAGATAGCAGCATGGTTTGCTTGGAACCAACCATTGGCACAAAAACTACTTGCTTTGCACTCCATCAAACACATAGGTGTCATGGGAGAAGTGGAACCTCGTTTGGATGAGTTTGGATGCGTTGTGAAACCAAGATGCAAGATAGGAGCACGGTTTCCTTGGAACCAACCATAGGCACAAAAACTATTTACTTTGCACTCAATCAAACACATAGGTGTCATGGGAGAGGTGGAACCTCGTTTGGATGATTTTGGATGCGTTGAGAAACTAAGATGCAAGATAGCAGCATGGTTTGCTTGGAACCAACCATAAGCACAAAAACTATTTGATTTGCACTCCATCAAACACATAGGTCTCATGGGAGAAGTGGAACCTTGTTTGGATGAGTTTGGATGCGTTGTGAAATCAAGATGTAAGATAGTAGCACGGTTTGCTTGGAACCAACTATTTGCACAGAAATTACTTGCTTTGCACTCCATCAAACACATAGATGTCATGGGAGAAGTGGAACCTCGTTTGGATGAGTTTGGATGCGTTGTGAAACCAAGATGCAAGATAGGAGTACGGTTTGCTTGGAACCAACCATGAGCACAAAAACTTTTTGCTTTGCACTCCATCAAACACATAGGTGTCATGGGAGAAGTGGAACCTCGTTTGGATGAGTTTGGATGCATTGGGAAACCAAGATGCAAGATAGGAGCACGGTTTGCGTGGAACCAACCAAAGGCACAAAAACTATTTGCTTTGCACTCAATCAAACACATAGGTGTCATGGGAGAAGTGGAATCTCGTTTGGATGATTTTGCATGCGTTGAGAAACTAAGATGCAAGATAGCAGCATGGTTTGCTTGGAACCAACCATAAGCTCAAAAACTATTTGATTTGCATTCCATCAAACACATAGGTGTCATGGGAGAAGTGGAACCTCGTTTGGATGAGTTTGGATGCGTTGTGAAACCAAGATGCAAGATAGGAGCACGGAATGCTTGGAACCAACTATTTGCACAGAAACTACTTGCTTTGCACTCCATCAAACACATAGGTATCATGGGAGAAGTGGAACCTCGCTTGGACGATTTTGGATGCTTTGAGAAATCAAGATGCAAGATAGGAGGACGGTTTGCTTGGAACCAACCATAGTCACAAAAACTATTTACTTTGCACTCAATCAATCACATAGGTGTCATGGGAGAAGTGGAACCTCGTTTGGATGATTTTGTATGCATCGAGAAACTAAGATGCAAGATAGCAGCATGGTTTGCTTGGAACCAACCATTGGCACAAAAACTCCTTGCTTTGCACTCCATCAAACACATTGGTGTCATGGGAGAAGTGGAACCTCGTTTGGATGAGTTTGGAAGCGTTGTGAAACCAAGATGCAAGATAGGATCACAGTTTGCTTGGAACCAACTATTGGCACAGAAACTACTTGCTTTGCACTCCATCAAACACATAGGTGTCATGGGAGAAGTGGAACCTCGTTTGGATGAGTTTGGATGTGTTGTGAAACCAAGATGCAAGATAGGAGCACGGTTTGCTTGGAACCAACCATAGGCACAAAAACTATTTGATTTGCACTCCATCAAACACATAGTTGTCTTGGGAGAAGTGGAACCTCGTTTGGATGTGTTTGGATGCGTTGTGAAACCAAGATGCAAGATAGGAGCACGGTTTGCTTGGAACCACCTATTTGCACAGAAACTATCAAACACATAGGTGTCATGGGAGAAGTGGAACCTCGTTTGGACGATTTTGGATGCGTTGAGAAACCAAGATGCAAGATAGGAGGACGGTTTGCTTGGAACCAACCATAAGCGCAAAAACTTTTTGCTTTGCACTCCATCAAACACATAGGTGTCATGTAGAAGTGGAACCTCGTTTGGATGAGTTTGGATGTGTTGTGAAACTAAGATGCAAGATTGGAGCACGGTTTGCTTGGAACCAACCATGGGCACAAAAACTATTTGCTTTGCACTCAATCAAACACATAGGTGTCATGGGAGAAGTGGAACCTCGTTTGGATGATTTTGGATGCGTTGAGAAACTAAGATGCAAGATAGCAGCATGGTTTGCTTGGAACCAACCATTGGCACAAAAACTACTTGCTTTGCACTCCATCAAACACATAGGTGTCATGGGAGAAGTGGAACCTCGTTTGGATGAGTTTGGATGCGTTGTGAAACCAAGATGCAAGATAGGAGCACGGTTTCCTTGGAACCAACCATAGGCACAAAAACTATTTACTTTGCACTCAATCAAACACATAGGTGTCATGGGAGAGGTGGAACCTCGTTTGGATGATTTTGGATGCGTTGAGAAACTAAGATGCAAGATAGCAGCATGGTTTGCTTGGAACCAACCATAAGCACAAAAACTATTTGATTTGCACTCCATCAAACACATAGGTCTCATGGGAGAAGTGGAACCTCGTTTGGATGAGTTTGGATGCGTTGTGAAACCAAGATGCAAGATAGTAGCACGGTTTGCTTGGAACCAACTATTTGCACAGAAATTACTTGCTTTGCACTCCATCAAACACATAGGTATCATGGGAGAAGTGTAACCTCGTTTGGATGAGTTTGGATGCGTTGTGAAACCAAGATGCAAGATAGGAGTACGGTTTGCTTGGAACCAACCATGAGCACAAAAACTTTTTGCTTTGCACTCCATCAAACACATAGGTGTCATGGGAGAAGTGGAACCTCGTTTGGATGAGTTTGGATGCATTGGGAAACCAAGATGCAAGATAGGAGCACGGTTTGCGTGGAACCAACCAAAGGCACAAAAACTATTTGCTTTGCACTCAATCAAACACATAGGTGTCATGTGAGAAGTGGAATCTCGTTTGGATGATTTTGCATGCGTTGAGAAACTAAGATGCAAGATAGCAGCATGGTTTGCTTGGAACCAACCATAAGCTCAAAAACTATTTGATTTGCACTCCATCAAACACATAGGTGTCATGGGAGAAGTGGAACCTCGTTTGGATGAGTTTGGATGCATTGTGAAACCAAGATGCAAGATAGGAGCACGGTTTGCTTGGAACCAACTATTTGCACAGAAACTACTTGCTTTGCACTCCATCAAACACATAGGTGTCATGGGAGAAGTGGAACCTCGTTTGGACGATTTTGGATGCGTTGAGAAACCAAGATGCAGGATAGGAGGACGGTTTGCTTGGAACCTACCATAAGCACAAAAACTTTTTGCTTTGCACTCCATCAAACACATAGGTGTCATGGAGAAGTGGAACCTCGTTTGGATGAGTTTGGATGTGTTGTGAAACTAAGATGCAAGATAGGAGCACGGTTTGCTTGGAACCAACCACAGGCACAAAAACTATTTGCTTTGCACTCAATCAAACACATAGGTGTCATGGGAGAAGTGGAACCTCGTTTGGATGATTTTGGATGCGTTGAGAAACTAAGATGCAAGATAGCAGCATGGTTGGCTTGGAACCAACCATTGGCACAAAAACTCCTTGCTTTGCACTCCATCAAACACATAGGTGTCATGGGAGAAGTGGAACCTCGTTTGGATGAGTTTGGATGCGTTGTGAAACCAAGATGCAAGATAGGATCACAGTTTGCTTGGAACCAACTATTGGCACAGAAACTACTTGCTTTGCACTCCATCAAACACATAGGTGTCATGGGAGAAGTGGAACCTCGTTTGGATGAGTTTAGATGTGTTGTGAAACCAAGATGCAAGATAGGAGCACGGTTTGCTTGGAACCAACCATAGGCACAAAAACTATTTGATTTGCACTCCATCAAACACATAGTTGTCTTGGGAGAAGTGGAACCTCGTTTGGATGAGTTTGGATGCGTTGTGAAACCAAGATGCAAGATAGGAGCACGGTTTGCTTGGAACCAACTATTTGCACAGAAACTATCAAACACATAGGTGTCATGGGAGAAGTGGAACCTCGTTTGGACGATTTTGGATGCGTTGAGAAACCAAGATGCAAGATAGGAGGACGGTTTGCTTGGAACCAACCATAAGCACAAAAACTTTTTGCTTTGCACTCCATCAAACACATAGGTGTCATGGAGAAGTGGAACCTCGTTTGGATGAGTTTGGATGTGTTGTGAAACTAAGATGCAAGATTGGAGCACGGTTTGCTTGGAACCAACCATGGGCACAAAAACTATTTGCTTTGCACTCAATCAAACACATAGGTGTCATGGGAGAAGTGGAATCTCGTTTGGATGATTTTGGATGCGTTGAGAAACTAGGATGCAAGATAGCAGCATGGTTTGCTTGGAACCAACCATTGGCACAAAAACTACTTGCTTTGCACTCCATCAAACACATAGGTGTCATGGGAGAAGTGGAACCTCGTTTGGATGAGTTTCGATGCGTTGTGAAACCAAGATGCAAGATAGGAGCATGGTTTCCTCGGAACCAACCATAGGCACAAAAACTATTTACTTTGCACTCAATCAAACACATAGGTGTCATGGGAGTGGTGGAACCTCGTTTAGATGATTTTGGATGCGTTGAGAAACTAAGATGCAAGATAGCAGCATTGTTTGCTTGGAACCAACCATAAGCACAAAAACTATTTGATTTGCACTCCATCAAACACATAGGTGTCATGGGAGAAGTGTAACCTCGTTTGGATGAGTTTGGATGCGTTGTGAAACCAAGATGCAAGATAGGAGTACGGTTTGCTTGGAACCAACCATTTGCACAGAAACTTTTTGCTTTGCACTCCATCAAACACATAGGTGTCATGGGAGAAGTGGAACCTCGTTTGGATGAGTTTGGATGCATTGTGAAACCAAGATGCAAGATATGAGCACGGTTTGCGTGGAACCAACCAAAGGCACAAAAACTATTTGCTTTGCACTCAATCAAACACATAGGTGTCATGGGAGAAGTGGAACCTTGTTTGGATGATTTTGCATCCGTTGAGAAACTAAGATGCAAGATAGCAGCATTGTTTGCTTGGAACCAACCATAAGCACAAAAACTATTTGCTTTGCACTCAATCAAATACATAGGTGTCATGGGAGAAGTGGAACCTCGTTTGGATGAGTTTGGATGCGTTGAGAAACCAAGATGCAAGATAGGAGCACGGTTTGCTTGGAACCAACCATTGGCACAAAAACTACTTGCTTTGCACTCCATCAAACACATAGGTGTCATGGGAGAAGTGGAACCTCGTTTGGATGAGTTTGGATGCGTTGTGAAACCAAGATGCAAGATAGGAGCACGGTTTCCTTGGAACCAACCATAGGCACAAAAACTATTTACTTTGCACTCAATCAAACACATAGGTGTCATGAGAGAGGTGGAACCTCGTTTGGATGATTTTGGATGCGTTGAGAAACTAAGATGCAAGATAGCAGCATGGTTTGCTTGGAACCAGCCATAAGCACAAAAACTATTTGATTTGCACTCCATCAAACACATAGGACTCATGGGAGAAGTGGAACCTCGTTTGGATGAGTTTGGATGCGTTGTGAAACCAAGATGCAAGATAGTGGCACGGTTTGCTTGGAACCAACTATTTCCACAGAAATTACTTGCTTTGCACTCCATCAAACACATAGGTGTCATGGGAGAAGTGTAACCTCGTTTGGATGAGTTTGGATGCGTTGTGAAACCAAGATGCAAGATAGGAGTACGGTTTGCTTGGAACCAACCATGAGCACAAAAACTTTTTGCTTTGCACTCCATCAAACACATAGGTGTCATGGGAGAAGTGGAACCTCGTTTGGATGAGTTTGGATGCATTGGGAAACCAAGATGCAAGATAGGAGCACGGTTTGCGTGGAACCAACCAAAGGCACAAAAACTATTTGCTTTGCACTCAATCAAACACATAGGTGTCATGGGAGAAGTGGAATCTCGTTTGGATGATTTTGCATGCGTTGAGAAACTAAGATGCAAGATGGCAGCATGGTTTGCTTGGAACCAACCATAAGCTCAAAAACTATTTGAATTGCACTCCATCAAACACATAGGTGTCATGGGAGAAGTGGAACCTCGTTTGGATGAGTTTGGATGCATTGTGAAACCAAGATGCAAGATAGGAGCACGGTTTGCTTGGAACCAACTATTTGCACAGAAACTACTTGCTTTGCACTCCATCAAACACATAGGTGTCATGGGAGAAGTGGAACCTCGTTTGGATGATTTTGGATGCGTTGAGAAACCAAGATGCAGGATAGGAGGACGGTTTGCTTGGAACCAACCATAAGCACAAAAACTTTTTGCTTTGCACTCCATCAAACACATAGGTGTCATGGAGAAGTGGAACCTCGTTTGGATGAGTTTGGATGTGTTGTGAAACTAAGATGCAAGATAGGAGCACGGTTTGCTTGGAACCAACCACAGGCACAAAAACTATTTGCTTTGCACTCAATCAAACACATAGGTGTCATGGGAGAAGTGGAACCTCGTTTGGATGATTTTGGATGCGTTGAGAAACTAAGATGCAAGATAGCAGCATGGTTGGCTTGGAACCAACCATTGGCACAAAAACTCCTTGCTTTGCACTCCATCAAACACATAGGTGTCATGGGAGAAGTGGAACCTCGTTTGGATGAGTTTGGATGCGTTGTGAAACCAAGATGCACGATAGGATCACAGTTTGCTTGGAACCAACTATTGGCACAGAAACTACTTGCTTTGCACTCCATCAAACACATAGGTGTCATGGGAGAAGTGGAACCTCGTTTGGATGAGTTTGGATGTGTTGTGAAACCAAGATGCAAGATAGGAGCACGGTTTGCTTGGAACCAACCATAGGCACAAAAACTATTTGATTTCACTCCATCAAACACATAGTTGTCTTGGGAGAAGTGGAACCTCGTTTGGATGAGTTTGGATGCGTTGTGAAACCAAGATGCAAGATAGGAGCACGGTTTGCTTGGAACCAACAATTTGCACAGAAACTATCGAACACATAGGTGTCATGGGAGAAGTGGAACCTCGTTTGGACGATTTTGGATGCATTGAGAAACCAAGATGCAAGATAGGAGGACGGTTTGCTTGGAACCAACCATAAGCACAAAAACTTTTTGCTTTGCACTCCATCAAACACATAGGTGTCATGGAGAAGTGGAACCTCGTTTGGATGAGTTTGGATGTGTTGTGAAACTAAGATGCAAGATTGGAGCACGGTTTGCTTGGAACCAACCATGGGCACAAAAACTATTTGCTTTGCACTCAATCAAACACATAGGTGTCATGGGAGAAGTGGAACCTCGTTTGGATGATTTTGGATGCGTTGAGAAACTAGGATGCAAGATAGCAGCATGGTTTGCTTGGAACCAACCATTGGCACAAAAACTACTTGCTTTGCACTCCATCAAACACATAGGTGTCATGAGAGAAGTGGAACCTCGTTTGAATGAGTTTCGATGCGTTGTGAAACCAAGATGCAAGATAGGAGCATGGTTTCCTTGGAACCAACCATAGGCACAAAAACTATTTACTTTGCACTCAATCAAACACATAGGTGTCATGGGAGAGGTGGAACCTCGTTTAGATGATTTTGGATGCGTTGAGAAACTAAGATGCAAGATAGCAGCATTGTTTGCTTGGAACCAACCATAAGCACAAAAACTATTTGATTTGCACTCCATCAAACACATAGGTGTCATGGGAGAAGTGTAACCTCGTTTGGATGAGTTTGGATGCGTTGTGAAACCAAGATGCAAGATAGGAGTACGGTTTGCTTGGAATCAACCATTTGCACAGAAACTTTTTGCTTTGCACTCCATCAAACACATAGGTGTCATGGGAGAAGTGGAACCTTGTTTGGATGAGTTTGGATGCATTGTGAAACCAAGATGCAAGATATGAGCACGGTTTGCGTGGAACCAACCAAAGGCACAAAAACTATTTGCTTTGCACTCAATCAAACACATAGGTGTCATGGGAGAAGTGGAACCTCGTTTGGATGATTTTGCATGCGTTGAGAAACTAAGATGCAAGATAGCAGCATGGTTTGCTTGGAACCAACCATAAGCTCAAAAACTATGTGATTTGCACTCCATCAAACACATAGGTGTCATGGGAGAAGTGGAACCTCGTTTGGATGAGTTTGGATGCATTGTGAAACCAAGATGTAAGATAGGAGCACGGTTTGCTTGGAACCAACTATTTGCACAGAAACTACTTGCTTTGCACTCCATCAAACACATAGGTGTCATGGGAGAAGTGGAACCTCGTTTGGACGATTTTGGATGCGTTGACAAACCAAGATGCAAGATAGGAGGTCGGTTTGCTTGGAACCAACCATAAGCACAAAAAGTTTTTGCTTTGCACTCCATCAAACACATAGGTGTCATGGAGAAGTGGAACCTCGTTTGGATGAGTTTGGATGTGTTGTGAAACTAAGATGCAAGATCGGAGCACGGTTTGCTTGGAACCAACCATAGGCACAAAAGCTTTTTGCTTTGCACTCAATCAAACACATAGGTGTCATGGGAGAAGTGGAACCTCGTTTGGATGATTTTGGATGCGTTGAGAAACTAAGATGCAAGATAGGAGCATGGTTTGCTTGGAACCAACCATTGGCACAAAAACTACTTGCTTTGCACTCCATCAAACACATAGGTGTCATGGGAGAAGTGGAACCACGTTTGGATGAGTTTGGATGCGTTGTGAAACCAAGATGCAAGATAGGAGCACGGTTTCCTTGGAACCAACCATAGGCACAAAAACTATTTACTTTGCACTCAATCAAACACATAGGTGTCATGGGAGAGGTGGAACCTCGTTTGGATGATTTTGGATGCGTTGAGAAACTAAGATGCAAGATAGCAGCATGGTTTGCTTGGAACCAACCATAAGCACAAAAACTATTTGATTTGCACTCCATCAAACACATAGGTCTCATGGGAGAAGTGGAACCTTGTTTGGATGAGTTTGGATGCGTTGTGAAATCAAGATGTAAGATAGTAGCACGGTTTGCTTGGAACCAACTATTTGCACAGAAATTACTTGCTTTGCACTCCATCAAACACATAGGTGTCATGGGAGAAGTGGAACCTCGTTTGGATGAGTTTGGATGCGTTGTGAAACCAAGATGCAAGATAGGAGTACGGTTTGCTTGGAACCAACCATGAGCACAAAAACTTTTTGCTTTGCACTCCATCAAACACATAGGTGTCATGGGAGAAGTGGAACCTCGTTTGGATGAGTTTGGATGCATTGGGAAACCAAGATGCAAGATAGGAGCACGGTTTGCGTGGAACCAACCAAAGGCACAAAAACTATTTGCTTTGCACTCAATCAAACACATAGGTGTCATGGGAGAAGTGGAATCTCGTTTGGATGATTTTGCATGCGTTGAGAAACTAAGATGCAAGATAGCAGCATGGTTTGCTTGGAACCAACCATAAGCTCAAAAACTATTTGATTTGCATTCCATCAAACACATAGGTGTCATGGGAGAAGTGGAACCTCGTTTGGATGAGTTTGGATGCGTTGTGAAACCAAGATGCAAGATAGGAGCACGGAATGCTTGGAACCAACTATTTGCACAGAAACTACTTGCTTTGCACTCCATCAAACACATAGGTATCATGGGAGAAGTGGAACCTCGCTCGGACGATTTTGGATGCTTTGAGAAATCAAGATGCAAGATAGGAGGACGGTTTGCTTGGAACCAACCATAAGCACAAAAACATTCTGCTTTGCACTCCATCAAAATCATAGGTGTCATGGAGAAGTGGAACCTCATTTGGATGAGTTTGGATGTGTTGTGAAACCAAGATGCAAGATAGGAGCACGGTTTGCTTGGAACCAACCATACGCACAAAAACTATTTGCTTTGCACTCAATCAAACACATAGTTGTCATGGGAGAAGTGGAACCTCGTTTGGATGATTTTGGATGCGTCGAGAAACTAAGATGCTAGATAGCAGCATGGTTTGCTTGGAACCAACCATTGGCACAAAAACTACTTGCTTTACACTCCAGCAAACACATAGGTGTCATGGGAGAAGTGGAACCTCGTTTGGATGAGTTTGGATGCGTTGTGAAACCAAGACGCAAGATAGGAGCACGGTTTGCTTGGAACCAACCATAGTCACAAAAACTATTTACTTTGCACTCAATCAATCACATAGGTGTCATGGGAGAAGTGGAACCTCGTTTGGATGATTTTGTATGCGTTGAGAAACTAAGATGCAAGATAGCAGCATGGTTTGCTTGGAACCAACCATTGGCACAAAAACTCCTTGCTTTGCACTCCATCAAACACATTGGTGTCATGGGAGAAGTGGAACCTCGTTTGGATGAGTTTGGAAGCGTTGTGAAACCAAGATGCAAGATAGGATCACAGTTTGCTTGGAACCAACTATTGGCACAGAAACTACTTGCTTTGCACTCCATCAAACACATAGGTGTCATGGGAGAAGTGGAACCTCGTTTGGATGAGTTTGGATGTGTTGTGAAACCAAGATGCAAGATAGGAGCACGGTTTGCTTGGAACCAACCATAGGCACAAAAACTATTTGATTTGCACTCCATCAAACACATAGTTGTCTTGGGAGAAGTGGAACCTCGTTTGGATGAGTTTGGATGCATTGTGAAACCAAGATGCAAGATAGGAGCACGGTTTGCTTGGAACCACCTATTTGCACAGAAACTATCAAACACATAGGTGTCATGGGAGAAGTGGAACCTCGTTTGGACGATTTTGGATGCGTTGAGAAACCAAGATGCAAGATAGGAGGACGGTTTGCTTGGAACCAACCATAAGCACAAAAACTTTTTGCTTTGCACTCCATCAAACACATAGGTGTCATGGAGAAGTGGAACCTCGTTTGGATGAGTTTGGATGTGTTGTGAAACTAAGATGCAAGATTGGAGCACGGTTTGCTTGGAACCAACCATGGGCACAAAAACTATTTGCTTTGCACTCAATCAAACACATAGGTGTCATGGGAGAAGTGGAACCTCGTTTGGATGATTTTGGATGCGTTGAGAAACTAGGATGCAAGATAGCAGCATGGTTTGCTTGGAACCAACCATTGGCACAAAAACTACTTGCTTTGCACTCCATCAAACACATAGGTGTCATGAGAGAAGTGGAACCTCGTTTGAATGAGTTTCGATGCGTTGTGAAACCAAGATGCAAGATAGGAGCATGGTTTCCTTGGAACCAACCATAGGCACAAAAACTATTTACTTTGCACTCAATCAAACACATAGGTGTCATGGGAGAGGTGGAACCTCGTTTAGATGATTTTGGATGCGTTGAGAAACTAAGATGCAAGATAGCAGCATTGTTTGCTTGGAACCAACCATAAGCACAAAAACTATTTGATTTGCACTCCATCAAACACATAGGTGTCATGGGAGAAGTGTAACCTCGTTTGGATGAGTTTGGATGCGTTGTGAAACCAAGATGCAAGATAGGAGTACGGTTTGCTTGGAACCAACCATTTGCACAGAAACTTTTTGCTTTGCACTCCATCAAACACATAGGTGTCATGGGAGAAGTGGAACCTCGTTTGGATGAGTTTGGATGCATTGTGAAACCAAGATGCAAGATATGAGCACGGTTTGCGTGGAACCAACCAAAGGCACAAAAACTATTTGCTTTGCACTCAATCAAACACATAGGTGTCATGGGAGAAGTGGAACCTCGTTTGGATGATTTTGCATGCGTTGAGAAACTAAGATGCAAGATAGCAGCATGGTTTGCTTGGAACCAACCATAAGCTCAAAAACTATTTGATTTGCACTCCATCAAACACATAGGTGTCATGGGAGAAGTGGAACCTCGTTTGGATGAGTTTGGATGCATTGTGAAACCAAGATGTAAGATAGGAGCACGGTTTGCTTGGAACCAACTATTTGCACAGAAACTACTTGCTTTGCACTCCATCAAACACATAGGTGTCATGGGAGAAGTGGAACCTCGTTTGGACGATTTTGGATGCGTTGACAAACCAAGATGCAAGATAGGAGGACGGTTTGCTTGGAACCAACCATAAGCACAAAAACTTTTTGCTTTGCACTCCATCAAACACATAGGTGTCATGGAGAAGTGGAACCTCGTTTGGATGAGTTTGGATGTGTTGTGAAACTAAGATGCAAGATAGGAGCACGGTTTGCTTGGAACCAACCATAGGCACAAAAACTTTTTGCTTTGCACTCAATCAAACACATAGGTGTCATGGGAGAAGTGGAACCTCGTTTGGATGATTTTGGATGCGTTGAGAAACTAAGATGCAAGATAGCAGCATGGTTTGCTTGGAACCAACCATTGGCACAAAAACTACTTGCTTTGCACTCCATCAAACACATAGGTGTCATGGGAGAAGTGGAACCTCGTTTGGATGAGTTTGGATGCGTTGTGAAACCAAGATGCAAGATAGGAGCACGGTTTCCTTGGAACCAACCATAGGCACAAAAACTATTTACTTTGCACTCAATCAAATACATAGGTGTCATGGGAGAGGTGGAACCTCGTTTGGATGATTTTGGAAGCGTTGAGAAACTAAGATGCAAGATAGCAGCATGGTTTGCTTGGAACCAACCATAAGCACATAAACTATTTGATTTACACTCCATCAAACACATAGGTCTCATGGGAGAAGTGGAACCTCGTTTGGATGAGTTTGGATGCATTGTGAAACGAAGATGCAAGATAGGAGCACGATTTGCTTGGAACCAACTATTTGCACAGAAACTACTTGCTTTGCACTCCATCAAACACATAGGTGTCATGGGAGAAGTGTAACCTCGTTTGGATGAGTTTGGATGCGTTGTGAAACCAAGATGCAAGATAGGAGCACGGTTTGCTTGGAACCAACCATGAGCAGAAAAACTTTTTGCTTTGCACTCCATCAAACACATAGGTGTCTTGGAACCAACTATTTGCACAGAAACTACTTGCTTTGCACTCCATGAAACACATAGGTGTCATGGGAGAAGTGAAACCTCGTTTGGACGATTTTGGATGCTTTGAGAAACCAAGATGCAAGATAGAAGGACGGTTTGCTTGGAACCAACCATAAGCACAAAATCTATTTGATTTGCACTCCATCAAACACATGGGTGTCATGGGAGAAGTGGAACCTCGTTTGGATGAGTTTGGATGCGTTGTGAAACCAAGATGCAAGATAGGAGCACGGAATGCTTGGAACCAACTATTTGCACAGAAACTACTTGCTTTGCACTCCATCAAACACATAGGTGTCATGGGAGAAGTGGAACCTCGCTTGGACGATTTTGGATGCTTTGAGAAATCAAGATGCAAGATAGGAGGACGGTTTGCTTGGAACCAACCATAAGCACAAAAACATTCTGCTTTGCACTCCATCAAACACATAGGTGTCATGGAGAAGTGGAACCTCATTTGGATGAGTTTGGATGTGTTGTGAAACCAAGATGCAAGATAGGAGCACGGTTTGCTTGGAACCAACCATACGCACAAAAACTATTTGCTTTGCACTCAATCAAACACATAGTTGTCATGGGAGAAGTGGAACCTCGTTTGGATGATTTTGGATGCGTTGAGAAACTAAGATGCTAGATAGCAGCATGGTTTGCTTGGAACCAACCATTGGCACAAAAACTACTTGCTTTACACTCCAGCAAACACATAGGTGTCATGGGAGAAGTGGAACCTCGTTTGGATGAGTTTGGATGCGTTGTGAAACCAAGACGCAAGATAGGAGCACGGTTTGCTTGGAACCAACCATAGTCACAAAAACTATTTACTTTGCACTCAATCAATCACATAGGTGTCATGGGAGAAGTGGAACCTCGTTTGGATGATTTTGTATGCGTTGAGAAACTAAGATGCAAGATAGCAGCATGGTTTGCTTGGAACCAACCATTGGCACAAAAACTCCTTGCTTTGCACTCCATCAAACACATTGGTGTCATGGGAGAAGTGGAACCACGTTTGGATGAGTTTGGAAGCGTTGTGAAACCAAGATGCAAGATAGGATCACAGTTTGCTTGGAACCAACTATTGGCACAGAAACTACTTGCTTTGCACTCCATCAAACACATAGGTGTCATGGGAGAAGTGGAACCTCGTTTGGATGAGTTTGGATGTGTTGTGAAACCAAGATGCAAGATAGGAGCACGGTTTGCTTGGAACCAACCATAGGCACAAAAACTATTTGATTTGCACTCCATCAAACACATAGTTGTCTTGGGAGAAGTGGAACCTCGTTTGGATGAGTTTGGATGCGTTGTGAAACCAAGATGCAAGATAGGAGCACGGTTTGCTTGGAACCACCTATTTGCACAGAAACTATCAAACACATAGGTGTCATGGGAGAAGTGGAACCTCGTTTGGACGATTTTGGATGCGTTGAGAAACCAAGATGCAAGAAAGGAGGACGGTTTGCTTGGAACCAACCATAAGCACAAAAACTTTTTGCTTTGCACTCCATCAAACACATAGGTGTCATGGAGAAGTGGAACCTCGTTTGGATGAGTTTGGATGTGTTGTGAAACTAAGATGCAAGATTGGAGCACGGTTTGCTTGGAACCAACCATGGGCACAAAAACTATTTGCTTTGCACTCAATCAAATACATAGGTGTCATGGGAGAAGTGGAACCTCGTTTGGATGATTTTGGATGCATTGAGAAACTAGGATGCAAGATAGCAGCATGGTTTGCTTGGAACCAACCATTGGCACAAAAACTACTTGCTTTGCACTCCATCAAACACATAGGTGTCATGGGAGAAGTGGAACCTCGTTTGAATGAGTTTGGATGCGTTGTGAAACCAAGATGCAAGATAGGAGCACGGTTTCCTTGAAACCAACCATAGGCACAAAAACTATTTACTTTGCACTCAATCAAACACATAGGTGTCATGGGAGAGGTGGAACCTCGTTTGGATGATTTTGGATGCGTTGAGAAACTAAGATGCAAGATAGCAGCATGGTTTGCTTGGAACCAACCATAAGCACAAAAACTATTTGATTTGCACTCCATCAAACACATAGGTCTCATGGGAGAAGTGGAACCTTGTTTGGATGAGTTTGGATGCGTTGTGAAACCAAGATGCAAGATAGTAGCACGGTTTCCTTGGAACCAACTATTTGCACAGAAATTACTTGCTTTGCACTCCATCAAACACATAGGTGTCATGGGAGAAGTGTAACCTCGTTTGGGTGAGTTTGGATGCGTTGTGAAACCAAGATGCAAGATAGGAGTACGGTTTGCTTGGAACCAACCATGAGCACAAAAACTTTTGGCTTTGCACTCCATCAAACACATAGGTGTCATGGGAGAAGTGGAACCTCGTTTGGATGAGTTTGGATGCATTGGGAAACCAAGATGCAAGATAGGAGCACGGTTTGCGTGGAACCAATCAAAGGCACAAAAACTATTTGCTTTGCACTCAATCAAACACATAGGTGTCATGGGAGAAGTGGAATCTCGTTTGGATGATTTTGCATGCGTTGAGAAACTAAGATGCAAGATAGCAGCATGGTTTGCTTGGAACCAACCATAAGCTCAAAAACTATTTGATTTGCACTCCATCAAACACATAGGTGTCATGGGAGAAGTGGAACCTCGTTTGGATGAGTTTGGATGCATTGTGAAACCAAGATGGAAGATAGGAGCACGGTTTGCTTGGAACCAACTATTTGCACAGAAACTACTTGCTTTGCACTCCATCAAACACATAGGTGTCATGGGAGAAGTGGAACCTCGTTTGGATGATTTTGGATGCGTTGAGAAACCAAGATGCAGGATAGGAGGACGGTTTGCTTGGAACCAACCATAAGCACAAAAACTTTTTGCTTTGCACTCCATCAAACACATAGGTGTCATGGAGAAGTGGAACCTCGTTTGGATGAGTTTGGATGTGTTGTGAAACTAAGATGCAAGATAGGAGCACGGTTTGCTTGGAACCAACCACAGGCACAAAAACTATTTGCTTTGCACTCAATCAAACACATAGGTGTCATGGGAGAAGTGGAACCTCGTTTGGATGATTTTGGATGCTTTGAGAAACTAAGATGCAAGATAGCAGCATGGTTGGCTTGGAACCAACCATTGGCACAAAAACTCCTTGCTTTGCACTCCATCAAACACATAGGTGTCATGCGAGAAGTGGAACCTCGTTTGGATGAGTTTGGATGCGTTGTGAAACCAAGATGCAAGATAGGATCACAGTTTGCTTGGAACCAACTATTGGCACAGAAACTACTTGCTTTGCACTCCATCAAACACATAGGTGTCATGGGAGAAGTGGAACCTCGTTTGGATGAGTTTGGATGTGTTGTGAAACCAAGATGCAAGATAGGAGCACGGTTTGCTTGGAACCAACCATAGGCACAAAAACTATTTGATTCGCACTCCATCAAACACATAGTTGTCTTGGGAGAAGTGGAACCTCGTTTGGATGAGTTTGGATGCGTTGTGAAACCAAGATGCAAGATAGGAGCACGGTTTGCTTGGAACCAACTATTTGCACAGAAACTATCAAACACATAGGTGTCATGGGAGAAGTGGAACCTCGTTTGGACGATTTTGGATGCGTTGAGAAACCAAGATGCAAGATAGGAGGACGGTTTGCTTGGAACCAACCATAAGCACAAAAACTTTTTGCTTTGCACTCCATCAAACACATAGGTGTCATGGAGAAGTGGAACCTCGTTTGGATGAGTTTGGATGTGTTGTGAAACTAAGATGCAAGATAGGAGCACGGTTTGCTTGGAACCAACCATAGGCACAAAAACTTTTTGCTTCGCACTCAATCAAACACATAGGTGTCATGGGAGAAGTGGAACCTCGTTTGGATGATTTTGGATGCGTTGAGAAACTAAGATGCAAGATAGCAGCAAGGTTTGCTTGGAACCAACCATTGGCACAAAAACTACTTGCTTTGCACTCCATCAAACACATAGGTGTCATGGGACAAGTGGAACCTCGTTTGGATGAGTTTGGATGCGTTGTGAAACCAAGATGCAAGATAGGAGCACGGTTTGCTTGGAACCAACCATGAGCACAAAAACTTTTTGCTTTGCACTCAATCCAACACATAGGTGTCATGGGAGAGGTGGAACCTCGTTTGGATGATTTTGGAAGCGTTGAGAAACTAAGATGCAAGATAGCAGCATGGTTTGCTTGGACCCAACCATAAGCACATAAACTATTTGATTTACACTCCATCAAACACATAGGTCTCATGGGAGAAGTGGAACCTCGCTTGGATGAGTTTGGATGCGTTGTGAAACCATGATGCAAGATAGGAGCACGGTTTCCTTGGAACCAACCATAGGCACAAAAACTATTTACTTTGCACTCAATCAAACACATAGGTGTCATGGGAGAGGTGGAACCTCGTTTGGATGATTTTGGATGCGTTGAGAAACTAAGATGCAAGATAGCAGCATGGTTTGCTTGGAACCAACCATAAGCACAAAAACTATTTGATTTGCACTCCATCAAACACATAGGTCTCATGGGAGAAGTGGAACCTCGTTTGGATGAGTTTGGATGTGTTGTGAAACCAAGATGCAAGAAAGTAGCACGGTTTGCTTGGAACCAACTATTTGCACAGAAATTACTTGCTTTGCACTCCATCAAACACATAGGTGTCATGGGAGAAGTGTAACCTCGTTTGGATGAGTTTGCATGCGTTGTGAAACCAAGATGCAAGATAGGAGTACGGTTTGCTTGGAACCAACCATGAGCACAAAAACTTTTTGCTTTGCACTCCATCAAACACATAGGTGTCATGGGAGAAGTGGAACCTCGTTTGGATGAGTTTGGGTGCATTGTGAAACCAAGATGCAAGATAGGAGCACGGTTTGCGTGGAACCAACCAAAGGCACAAAAACTATTTGCTTTGCCCTCAATCAAACAGATAGGTGTCATGGGAGAAGTGGAATCTCGTTTGGATGATTTTGCATGCGTTGGGAAACTAAGATGCAAGATAGCAGCATGGTTTGCTTGGAACCAACCATAAGCTCAAAAACTATTTGATTTGCACTCCATCAAACACATAGGTGTCATGGGAGAAGTGAAACCTCGTTTGGATGAGTTTGGATGCATTGTGAAACCAAGATGCAAGATAGGAGCACGGTTTGCTTGGAACCCACTATTTGCACAGAAACTACTTGCTTTGCACTCCATCAAACACATAGGTGTCATGGGAGAAGTGGAACCTCGTTTGGACGATTTTGGATGCGTTGAGAAACCAAGATGCAGGATAGGAGGACGGTTTGCTTGGAACCAACCATAAGCACAAAAACTTTTTGCTTTGCACTCCATCAAACACATAGGTGTCATGGAGAAGTGGAACCTCGTTTGGATGAGTTTGGATGTGTTGTGAAACTAAGATGCAAGATAGGAGCACGGTTTGCTTGGAACCAACCACAGGCACAAAAACTATTTGCTTTGCACTCAATCAAACACATAGGTGTCATGAGAGAAGTGGAACCTCGTTTGGATGATTTTGGATGCGTGGAGAAACTAAGATGCAAGATAGCAGCATGGTTTGCTTGGAACCAACCATTGGCACAAAAACTCCTTGCTTTGCACTCCATCAAACACATAGGTGTCATGGGAGAACTGGAACCTCGTTTGGATGAGTTTGGATGCGTTGTGAAACCAAGATGCAAGATAGGATCACAGTTTGCTTGGAACTAACTATTGGCACAGAAACTACTTGCTTTGCACTCCATCAAACACATAGGTGTCATGGGAGAAGTGGAACCTCGTTTGGATGAGTTTGGATGTGTTGTGAAACCAAGATGCAAGATAGGAGCACGGTTTGCTTAGAACCAACCATAGGCACAAAAACTATTTGATTTGCACTCCATCAAACACATAGTTGTCTTGGGAGAAGTGGAACCTCGTTTGGATGAGTTTGGATGCGTTGTGAAACCAAGATGCAAGATAGGAGCACGGTTTGCTTGGAACCAACTATTTGCACAGAAACTATCAAACACATAGGTGTCATGGGAGAAGTGGAACCTCGTTTGGACGATTTTGGATGCGTTGAGAAACCAAGATGCAAGATAGGAGGACGGTTTGCTTGGAACCAACCATAAGCACAAAAACTTTTTGCTTTGCACTCCATCAAACACATAGGTGTCATGGAGAAGTGGAACCTCGTTTGGATGAGTTTAGATGTGTTGTGAAACTAAGATGCAAGATTGGAGCACGGTTTGCTTGGAACCAACCATGGGCACAAAAACTATTTGCTTTGCACTCAATCAAACACATAGGTGTCATGGGAGAGGTGGAACCTCGTTTGGATGATTTTGGATGCGTTGAGAAACTAAGATGCAAGATAGCAGCATGATTTGCTTGGAACCAACCATAAGCACAAAAACTATTTGATTTGCACTCCATCAAACACATAGGTGTCATGGGAGAAGTGTAACCTCGTTTGGATGAGTTTGGATGCGTTGTGAAACCAAGATGCAAGATAGGAGTACGGTTTGCTTGGAACCAACCATTTGCACAGAAACTTTTTGCTTTGCACTCCATCAAACACATAGGTGTCATGGGAGAAGTGGAACCTCGTTTGGATGAGTTTGGATGCATTGTGAAACCAAGATGCAAGATATGAGCACGGTTTGCGTGGAACCAACCAAAGGCACAAGAACTATTTGCTTTGCACTCAATCAAACACATAGGTGTCATGAGAGAAGTGGAATCTCGTTTGGATGATTTTGCATGCGTTGAGAAACTAAGATGCAAGATAGCAGCATGGTTTGCTTGGAACCAACCATAAGCTCAAAAACTATTTGATTTGCACTCCATCAAACACATAGGTGTCATGGGAGAAGTGGAACCTCGTTTGGATGAGTTTGGATGCATTGTGAAACCAAGATGTAAGATAGGAGCACGGTTTGCTTGGAACCAACTATTTGCACAGATACTACTTGCTTTGCACTCCATCAAACACATAGGTGTCATGGGAGAAGTGGAACCTCGTTTGGACGATTTTGGATGCGTTGACGAACCAAGATGCAAGATAGGAGGACGGTTTGCTTGGAACCAACCATAAGCACAAAAACTTTTTGCTTTGCACTCCATCAAACACATAGGTGTCATGGAGAAGTGGAACCTCGTTTGGATGAGTTTGGATGTGTTGTGAAACTAAGATGCAAGATAGGAGCACGGTTTGCTTGGAACCAACCATAGGCACAAAAACTATTTGCTTCGCACTCAATCAAACACATAGGTGTCATGGGAGAAGTGGAACCTCGTTTGGATGATTTTGGATGCGTTGAGAAACTAAGATGCAAGATAGCAGCAAGGTTTGCTTGGAACCAACCATTGGCACAAAAACTACTTGCTTTGCACTCCATCAAACACATAGGTGTCATGGGACAAGTGGAACCTCGTTTGGATGAGTTTGGATGCGTTGTGAAACCAAGATGCAAGATAGGAGCACGGTTTGCTTGGAACCAACCATGAGCACAAAAACTTTTTGCTTTGCACTCAATCAAACACATAGGTGTCATGGGAGAGGTGGAACCTCGTTTGGATGATTTTGGAAGCGTTGAGAAACTAAGATGCAAGATAGCAGCATGGTTTGCTTGGACCCAACCATAAGCACATAAACTATTTGATTTACACTCCATCAAACACATAGGTCTCATGGGAGAAGTGGAACCTCGTTTGGTTGAGTTTGGATGCATTGTGAAACCAAGATGCAAGATAGGAGCACGGTTTGCTTGGAACCAACTATTTGCACAGAAACTACTTGCTTTGCACTCCATCAAACACATAGGTGTCATGGGAGAAGTGTAACCTCGTTTGGATGAGTTTGGATGCGTTGTGAAACCAAGATGCAAGATAGGAGCACGGTTTGGTTGGAACCAACCATGAGCACAAAAACTTTTTGCTTTGCACTCCATCAAACACATAGGTGTCATGGGAGAAGTGGAACCTCGTTTGGATGAGTTTGGATGCATTGTGAAACCAAGATGCAAGATAGGAGCACGGTTTGCTTGGAACCAACTATTTGCACAGAAACTACTTGCTTTGCACTCCATCAAACACATAGGTGTCATGGGAGAAGTGGAACCTCGTTTGGACGATTTTGGATGCTTTGAGAAACCAAGATGCAAGATAGGAGGACGGTTTTCTTGGAACCAACCATAAGCACCAAAACCTTTTGCTTTGCACTCCATCAAACACATAGGTGTCATGGAGAAGTGGAACCTCGTTTGGATGAGTTTGGATGTGTTGTGAAACTAAGATGCAAGATTGGAGCACGGTTTGCTTGGAACCAACCATGGGCACAAAAACTATTTGCTTTGCACTCAATCAAACACATAGGTGTCGTGGGAGAAGTGGAACCTCGTTTGGATGATTTTGGATGCGTTGAGAAACTAGGATGCAAGATAGCAGCATGGTTTGCTTGGAACCAACCATTGGCACAAAAACTACTTGCTTTGCACTCCATCAAACACAGAGGTGTCATGGGAGAAGTGGAACCTCGTTTGGATGAATTTCGATGCGTTGTGAAACCAAGATGCAAGATAGGAGCATGGTTTCCTTGGAGCCAACCATAGGCACAAAAACTATTTACTTTGCACTCAATCAAACACATAGGTGTCATGGGAGAGGTGGAACCTCGTTTGGATGATTTTGGATGCGTTGAGAAACTAAGATGCAAGATAGCAGCATGGTTTGCTTGGAACCAACCATAAGCACAAAAACTATTTGATTTGCACTCCATCAAACACATAGGTGTCATGGGAGAAGTGTAACCTCGTTTGGATGAGTTTGGATGCGTTGTGAAACCAAGATGCAAGATAGGAGTACGGTTTGCTTGGAACCAACCATTTGCACAGAAACTTTTTGCTTTGCACTCCATCAAACACATAGGTGTCATGGGAGAAGTGGAACCTCGTTTGGATGAGTTTGGATGCATTGTGAAACCAAGATGCAAGATATGAGCACGGTTTGCGTGGAACCAACCAAAGGCACAAAAACTATTTGCTTTGCACTCAATCAAACACATAGGTGTCATGGGAGAAGTGGAATCTCGTTTGGATGATTTTGCATGCGTTGAGAAACTAAGATGCAAGATAGCAGCATGGTTTGCTTGGAACCAACCATAAGCTCAAAAACTATTTGATTTGCACTCCATCAAACACATAGGTGTCATGGGAGAAGTGGAACCTCGTTTGGATGAGTTTGGATGCATTGTGAAACCAAGATGCAAGATAGGAGCACGGTTTGCTTGGAACCAACTATTTGCACAGAAACTACTTGCTTTGCACTCCATCAAACACATAGGTATCATGGGAGAAGTGGAACCTCGTTTGGACGATTTTGGATGCGTTGACAAACCAAGATGCAAGATAGGAGGACGGTTTGCTTGGAACCAACCATAAGCACAAAAACTTTTTGCTTTGCACTCCATCAAACACATAGGTGTCATGGAGAAGTGGAACCTCGTTTGGATGAGTTTGGATGTGTTGTGAAACTAAGATGCAAGATAGGAGCACGGTTAGCTTGGAACCAACCATAGGCACAAAAACTATTTGCTTTGCACTCAATCAAACACATAGGTGTCATGGGAGAAGTGGAACCTCGTTTGGATGATTTTGGATGCGTTGAGAAACTAAGATGCAAGATAGCAGCATGGTTTGCTTGGAACCAACCATTGGCACAAACACTACTTGCTTTGCACTCCATCAAACAAATAGGTGTCATGGGACAAGTGGAACCTCGTTTGGATGAGTTTGGATGCGTTGTGAAACCAAGATGCAAGATAGGAGCACGGTTTCCTTGGAACCTAACCATAGGCACAAAAACTATTTACTTTGCACTCAATCAAACACATAGGTGTCATGGGAGAGGTGGAACCTCGTTTGGATGATTTTGGAAGCGTTGAGAAACTAAGATGCAAGATAGCAGCATGGTTTGCTTGGAACCAACCATAAGCACATAAACGATTTGATTTACACTCCATCAAACACATAGGTCTCATGGGAGAAGTGGAACCTCGTTTGGATGAGTTTGGATGCGTTGTGAAACCAAGATGCGAGATAGGAGCACGGTTTGCTTGGAACCAACCATGAGCACAAAAACTTTTTGCTTTGCACTCCATCAAACACATAGGTGTCATGGGAGAAGTGGAACCTCGTTTGGATGAGTTTGGATGCATTGTGAAACCAAGATGCAAGATAGGAGCACGGTTTGCTTGGAACCAACTATTTGCACAGAAACTACTTGCTTTGCACTCCATCAAACACATAGGTGTCATGGGAGAAGTGGAACCTCGTTTGGACGATTTTGGATGCTTTGAGAAACCAAGATGCAAGATAGGAGGACGGTTTGCTTGGAACCAACCATAAGCACAAAAACATTTTGCTTTGCACTCCATCAAACATGTAGGTGTCATGGAGAAGTGGAACCTCGTTTGGATGAGTTTGGATGTGTTGTGAAACTAAGATGCAAGATTGGAGCACGGTTTGCTTGGAACCAACCATGGGCACAAAAACTATTTGCTTTGCACTCAATCAAACACATAGGTGTCATGGGAGAAGTGGAACCTCGTTTGGATGATTTTGGATGCGTTGAGAAATTAGGATGCAAGATAGCAGCATGGTTTGCTTGGAACCAACCATTGGCACAAAAACTACTTGCTTTGCACTCCATCAAACACATAGGTGTCATGGGAGAAGTGGAACCTCGTTTGGATGAGTTTCGATGCGTTGTGAAACCAAGATGCAAGATAGGAGCATGGTTTCCTTGGAACCAACCATAGGCACAAAAACTATTTACTGTGCACTCAATGAAACACATAGGTGTCATGGGAGAGGTGGAACCTCGTTTGGATGATTTTGGAAGCGTTGAGAAACTAAGATGCAAGATAGCAGCATGGTTTGCTTGGAACCAACCATAAGCACATAAACTATTTGATTTACACTCCATCAAACACATAGGTCTCATGGGAGAAGTGGAACCTCGTTTGGATGAGTTTGGATGCATTGTGAAACCAAGATGCAAGATAGGAGCACAGTTTGCTTGTAACCAACTATTTGCACAGAAACTACTTGCTTTGCACTCCATCAAACACATAGGTGTCATGGGAGAAGTGTAACCTCGTTTGGATGAGTTTAGATGTGTTGTGAAACCAAGATGCAAGATAGGAGCACGGTTTGCTTGGAACCAACCATGAGCACAAAAACTATTTGCTTTGCACTCCATCAAACACATAGGTGTCATGGGAGAAGTGGAACCTCGTTTGGATGAGTTTGGATGCATTGTGAAACCAAGATGCATGATAGGAGCACGGTTTGCTTGGAACCAACTATTTGCACAGAAACTACTTGCTTTGCACTCCATCAAACACATAGGTGTCATGGGAGAAGTGGAACCTCGTTTGGATGATTTTGGATGCGTTGTGAAACCAAGATGCAAGATAGGATCACAGTTTGCTTGGAACCAACTATTGGCACAGAAACTACTTGCTTTGCACTCCATCAAACACATAGGTGTCATGGGAGAAGTGGAACCTCGTTTGGATGAGTTTGGATGTGTTGTGAAACCAAGATGCAAGATATGAGCACGGTTTGCTTGGAACCAACCATAGGCACAAAAACTATTTACTTTCCACTCAATCAAACACATAGGTGTCATGGGAGAAGTGGAACCTCGTTTGGATGATTTAGGATGCGTTGTGAAACAAAGATGCAAGATAGCAGCATGGTTTGCTTGGAACCAACCAATGGCACAAAAACCCCTTACTTTGCACTCCGTCAAACACATAGGTGTCATGGGAGAAGTAACCCAGATGCAAGATAGGAGCACGGTTTGCTTGGAACTAACCATAGGCACAAAAACTATTTGCTTTGCACTCAATCAAACACATAGGTGTCATGGGAGAAATGGAACCTCGTTTGGATGATTTTGGATGCGTTGAGAAACAAAGATGCAAGATAGCAGCATGGTTTACTTGGAACCAAGCATTGGCACTAAAGCTCCTTGCTTTGCACTCCATCAAACACATAGGTGTCATGGGAGAAGTGGAACCTCTTTTGGATGAGTTTGGATGCGTTGTGAAACCAAGATGCAAGATAGGAGCATGGTATGCTTGGAACCAACCATAGGCACAAAAACTATTTGCTTTGCACTCAATCAAACACATAGGTGTCATGGGAGAAGTGGAACCTGGTTTGGATGCGTTGAGAAACTAAGATACAAGATATGATGAGGACATCATTGGCTTAGATATGACCATGTTAAGCCCTTCATACATAAAGGTGAAACCATTCCATATGAGGTTTATATTTGATACATTTTATGAATGGATGTTGCACCCTAAATTTTGTACGTTTTCCTTTTCAGAATTGCTTACATGGATCAAGAGAAGATTTGATTGCATGTGCAAAGCATGGAAGGTCAATGAAGTTGATTGGGGACCAAATATAAGTTTTATAAACGTCCTCCACCAGGCCACCACGTCACCTATAGCCCAAGGAAGGAAAGAGTCCAAGTCCAACACGTTTTGGATGTGCAATTCGGACTGCAGAAGAGTCCAAACTTGCTATGGTCGCCACGACTCCATACGGACTCCGATTGGGACGATCTGGTACTTGTTGGAAAGCATATTAAGTTTACTTTCCAACAGATCTACACTTGTCCCCATATCTTATCAGATGTGTCCCGGATCATCGACTTAATGCCGACAGCTTTTCTGTCTGCGGTGCTGCGTCACCTAATTGTTGCCTAATGGGCCATGTATCATGTGGGGCCCAGTAGGGGCACGTCCTAGGGCTGGAGGACGACCCCAACACCTCCTTGGTCGTCCTTCCCTCTACATATATCCCTCTAGAGCCGCCAAGAACAGATCGGGTTTTGATTTTGATGTAAGTTTAGCCAGTGCTACTTCCTTGTGGACGCGTGTGTCGACTAGACCATCCGTTCTACTCGATTTGGAACCCCACCTTCATGTGTATCACATCTGAACCTTCATCTCATATTTGCAATTGAGTGCTTGTTCTTCTTGTTCTTGCTGGTTCTTCGATTGCTTGCAGGAATAACCCTAGTGGTTTGGTTGGTCGTGCTCCGCAAGATCGTGATCAACCGCTGGAATTGGTGTATCGATTGCTAAGGCGCATCATCCCTGGATGGTTGTAGTCGGATCGTGAACGTCGTTCCAGAGAAATCGAACTTATCCCTCTCCACCGAAAGATCGGGACACCCCTACACCCTTATCAATTGGTAATCAGAGCCAGGTTTATCGGTGAGAGATTTCAGTTTACATTATTTTCCTATAGTCCAGAAAAAGCCAACAAAATCATAGATTCAATTTTCCATAATCCCATAGACCTTTTGTGCCTTTTACTAGTATTACTTAGTTCAGGCTTGTTGAGTTTGGTTTACATTGGTTGAGTCAAGTTGCTGGTCTTAGGGTTAATCTTTTAGAGTTTCGAGTTCTTGTCACGTTTTGGTCACTATCAATCGTATACATCTCCGCTGCCATCACCACTGTCATAAACATCTCCACTACACCATATTCATCCATTGCAATAATTTCCATCATATGCATCTTTGCTGCATCATACCCATCCCTATTGTTTTTGTTTAGCACTAGCACAATCTGATTTCAGTATACGAAGAAAAGTCTACGTTGCTAGTTCTATTCTTGTTACGAGTTCCTATTCTAAAATCTGATTTGTCAAGATTCAGATTTGTTCTAGTGTGCAAAAGTAAAAGGAGTGAAAACAAAAAATTAAAAAGAAAAGAAAAGAGAAAGAAAGAGAAAGAGAAAGAGAAAAGAAAGAAAAGAAGAGAGAAGAAAAAGAAGGGGAGTGATTTCTTGATATTCTTGTGCCTTGTTTCTTGCTGTACCGTGGCTTCGTTTGTGTCCAGGCTCGCGTCTCTAGCACGGTCTAGCCTGGGACCAGCACGGTACCACCATTTAACGATTTCTCAGCTTGCTTTTGTAACTAATGTGGTGCTAGTACTTCCTTGTGCAATAGTTTCAGCCCTCCTACACCTCCACATATCCGATTACAGCTTGACAGGACTTGTTGCTGCGGCATCGATACACTTTTTCCAGGGTTTCCGACTTGTTGGTTGCTGCCACCTCCTGTTTAGCTTGGTAAGAACTTGTAAGAACTTGTTTGAACAAGTTGAAAGCCAGAGAATTATAATCACCACATCCTTGTTGTTTATAGGAGCATACATGTTACTGTGTTTGTTTCTTGTTTTCTACTAACCATGGCAGGTAATGCAGAGATTTGTGAGCTGACGACATTAGACCCTCATATTCTGGATGTCATTCAACACTTGCCTTCATTTGCTGGTAAATTTGATCCTCATGCATACATTAATTGGGAGCTGAAGGTAGATAAGAAATTTGATGAGTATGATTTGTTTGAGAAGCAAATGGTTTTTGCTGCCTCTAATGCTTTAACTAAGGATGCTTTACTTGAATGGAAACATCTTTCTAGGAATAACATTGTTCCGCAGACTTGGAAAGACTTCAAATTGCATTTTAGAGGTGTATATATACCAGCATATTATGTTGATTACTTGCTTACCAAACTAGAGAAATTGAAACAGGGTAGTAGGACTGTGAAACAATACTACCATGATTTTAAGATTTGTATAATGTTTGGTGGCTTGGAAGGGTGCATGGAAGATGTAATGAGTAGGTTCATGAAAGGGCTCAATTCTGAAATCCAATGCTTGCTCATTCATGAAACATATAACCATATATCTTGCTTATTTTGTCTTGCTTGTAAAGTTGAAAATCAGATTCTTTTATCTATGAACACTTGCAAGAATGATGTGAAGCATTATAACCAGCAATTGTCTACTGTACATGCTAAAATGGAGCAACAAATAGTGAAACTTGCTGTGGATTTGCCTTTGTCACAACCTGATTCGCTTGTTCTACCTAGTGACAAAGAAGAATTGTGTGATACTTCTTCTCTGACATCATCACCACAACTTGAGATAGAGAACCCTATTTTTCTCCTTGCTGTTCATAACATTTTGCAGGAGGATGAGAACAATTCCAATGAGTGCATTGAGCAATTTGAGCAACTACAACCACTGCTCAATTGGAAAAAGAACGATAGTCCAGCACCCACTACCTTGGAGGAGAGCGAGAACACATGTGACACATGGACATCATTGGCTTAGATATGACCATGTCAAGCCCTTCATACATAAAGGTGAAACCATTCCATATGAGGTTTATATTTGATACATTTTATGAATGGATGTTGCACCCTAAAGTTTGTACGTTTTCCTTTTCAGAATTGCTTACATGGATCAAGAGAAGATTTGATTGCATGTGACACTGCAATCACTCTATGTGAGTCTGATCATGCTTCACTTATATCTAGAAGACAACTAGCACTTGGACATGATGATTCTATTCTTCATGATACACATCCTGCAGTAAGGCGTGTTCATTGCATTGCTAGTGAGAAAGAGGAGTTTGATATCATATCTTCTTTAAATTGTTTAGGTTATATCGAACTTGATTTTCTTTGTGATCTGAATAATTTGGAGAATGATATATCTATGGAATCTGGTTTGCCAAAATTTAATGGTTTCTCGCTTCATGCAATTGGCAAATATGTGAACAAAGAAGAATATTTGGTGCATAAAATTTATGTTTGTTGTAATATGAAATCCCAAGTTAATGTGCAGCAATATGATCAACTCAGGCTATACTCTAGTTATAATCATGCCATGTCGAGGTCCCCTTGTATTATTGTAAAGAAACAGGATACCTCTCAAGAAGGGGAGCAAGGTCGGCTAATTTCAACAGCATGTACTCCACTAATGGTCAAACCGAGGACGGTTTGCTGTCAAGAAAGGGAGAATGATGAGGACATCATTGGCTTAGATATGACCATGTTAAGCCCTTCATACATAAAGGTGAAACCATTCCATATGAGGTTTATATTTGATACATTTTATGAATGGATGTTGCACCCTAAAGTTTGTACGTTTTCCTTTTCAGAATTGCTTACATGGATCAAGAGAAGATTTGATCGCATGTGCAAAGCCTGGAAGGTCAATGAAGTTGATTGGGGACCAAATATAAGTTTTATAAACGTCCTCCACTAGGCCACCACGTCACCTATAGCCCAAGGAAGGAAAGAGTCTAAGTCCAACACGTTTTGGATGTGCAATTCGGACTGCAGAAGAGTCCAAACTTGCTATGGTCGCCACGACTCCATATGGACTCCGATTGGGACGATCTGGTACTTGTTGGAAAGCATATTAAGTTTACTTTCCATAGGATCTACACTTGTCCCCATATCTTATCAGATGTGTCCCGAATCATCGACTTAATGCCGACAGCTTTTCTGTCTGCGGTGCTGCGTCACCTAATTGTTGCCTAATGGGCCATGTATCATGTGGGGCCCAGTAGGGGCGCGTCCTAGGGTTGGAGGACGACCCCAACACCTCCTTGGTCGTCCTTCCCTCTACATATATCGCTCTAGAGCCGCCAAGAACAGATCGGGTTTTGATTTTGATGTAAGTTTAGCCAGTGCTATTTCCTTGTAGACGCGTGTGTCGACTAGACCATCCGTTCTACTCGATTCGGAACCCCACCTTCATGTGTATCACATCTGAACCTTCATCTCATATTTGCAATTGAGTGCTTGTTCTTCTTGTTCTTGCTGGTTCTTCGATTGCTTGCAGGAATAACCCTAGTGGTTTGGTTGGTCGTGCTCCGCAAGATCGTGATCAACCGCTGGAATTGGTGTATCGATTGCTAAGGCACATCATCCCTGGATGGTTGTTGTCGGATCGTGAACGTCGTTCCAGAGAAATCGAACTTATCCCTCTCCACAGAAAGATCGGGACACCCCTACACTCATCAAGATAGCAGCATGGTTTGCTTGGAACCAACCATTGGCACAAAAACTCCTTGCTTTGCACTCCATCGAACACATAGGTGTCATGGGAGAAGTGGAACCTCGTTTGGATGAGTTTGGATGCGTTGTGAAACCAAGATGCAAGATAGGAGCACGGTTTGCTTGGAACCAACCATAGGCACAAAAACTATTTGCTTCGCACTCAATCATATACATAGGTGTCATGGGAGAGGTGGAACTTCGTTTGGATGATTTTGGATGCGTTGAGAAACTAAGATGCAAGATAGCAGCATGGTTTGCTTGGAACCAACCATTGGCACAAAAACTCCTTGCTTTGCACTCCATCAAACACATAGGTGTCATGGGAGAAGTGGAACCTCGTTTGAATTAGTTTGGATGCGTTGTGAAACCTAGATGCAAGATAGGAGCACGGTTTCCTTGGAACCAACCATAGGCACAAAAACTATTTACTTTGCACTCAATCAAACACATAGGTTTCATGGGAGAAGCGAAGCCTCGTTTGGATGATTTTGGATGCATTGAGAAACTAAGATGCAAGATAGCAACATGGTATGCTTGGAACCAACCATTGGCACAAAAACTCCTTGCTTTGCACTCCATCAAACACATAGGTGTCATGGGTGAAGTGGAACCTCGTTTGGATGAGTTTGGATGCGTTGTGAAACCAAGATGCAAGATAGGAGCACGGTTTGCTTGGAACCAACCATAGGCACAGAAACTATTTACTTTGCACTCAATCAAACACATAGGTGTCATGGGAGAAGTGGAACCTCGTTTGGATGATTTTGGATGCGTTGAGAAGCTAAGATGCCAGATAGCAGCAAGGTTTGCTTGGAACCAACCATTGGCACAAAAACTCCTTGCTTTGCACTCCATCAAACACATAGGTGTCATGGGAGAAGTGGAACCTCATTTGGATGAGATTGGATGCGTTGTGAAACCAAGATGCAAGATAGGAGCACGGTTTGCTTGGAGCCAAGCATAGGCACAAAAACTATTTACTTTGCACTGAATCAAACACATAGGTGTCATGGGAGAAGTGGAACCTCGTTTGGATTATTTTGGATGCATTGAGAAACTAAGATGCAAGATAGCGGCATGGTTTGCTTGGAACCAACCATTGGCACAAAAACTCCTTGCTTTGCACTCCATCAAACACATAGGTGTCATGGGAGAAGTGGAACCTCGTTTGGATGAGTTTGGATGCGTTGTGAAACCAAGATGCAAGATAGGAGCACGGTTTGCTTGGAACCAACCATAGGCACAAAAACTATTTACTTTGCACTCAATCAAACACATAGGTGTCATGGGAGAGGTGGAACCTCGTTGGATGATTTTGGAGGCATTGAGAAACTAAGATGTAAGATAGCAGCATGGTTTTCTTGGAACCAACCATTGGCACAAAAACTCCTTGCTTTGCACTCCATCAAACACATAGGTGTCATGGGAGAAGTGGAACCTCGTTTGGATGAGTTTGGATGCGTTGTGAAACCAAGATGCAAGATAGGAGCACGGTTTGCTTGGAACCAACCATAGGCACAAAAACTATTTACTTTGCACTCAATCAAACACATAGGTGTCATGGGAGAAGCGAAACCTCGTTTGGACGATTTTGGATGCGTTGAGAAACTAAGATGCAAGATAGCAACATCTTTTGCTTGAAACCAACCATTGGCACAAAAACTCCTTGCTTTGCACTCCATCAAACACATAGGTGTCATGGGAGAAGTGGAACCTCGTTTGGATGAGTTTGGTTGCGTTGTGATACCAAGATGCATGATAGGAGCACTGTTTGCTTGGAACCAACCATAGGCACAAAAACTATTTGCTTTGCACTCAATCAAACAAATAGGTGTCATGGGAGAAGTGGAACCTCGTTTGGATGATTTTGGATGCGTTGAGAAACTAAGATGCAAGATAGCAGCATGGTTTGCTTGGAACCAACCATTGGCACAAAAACTCCTTGCTTTGCACTCCATCAAACACATAGGTGTCATGGGAGAAGTGGAACCTCGTTTGGATGATTTCGGATGCGTTGAGAAACTAAAATGCAAGATAGCAGCATGGTTTGCTTGGAACCAACCATTGGCACAAAAACTCCTTGCTTTGCACTCCATCAAACACATAGGTGTCATGGGAGAAGCGGAACCTCGTTTGGATGAGTTTGGATGCGTTGTGAAACCAAGATGCAAGATAGGAGCACGGTTTGCTTCGAACCAACCATAGGCACAAAAACTATTAGCTTTGCACTCTATCAAACAAAAAGGTGTCGTGGGAGAAGTGGAACCTCGTTTGGATGATTTTGGATGCGTTGAGAAACTAAGATGCAAGATAGCAGCATGGTTTGCTTGGAACCAACCATTGGCACCAAAAACTCCTTGCTTTGCACTCCATCAAACACATAGGTGTCATGGGAGAAGTGGAACCTCGTTTGGATGAGTTTGGATGCGTTGTGAAACCAAGATGCAGGATAGGAGCACAGTTTGCTTGGAACAAACCATAGGCATAAAAACTATTTACTTTGCACTCAATCAAACACATAGGTGTCATGGGAGAGGTGGAACCTCGTTTGGATGATTTAGGATGCGTTGTGAAACTAAGATTCAAGATAGAAGCATGGTTTGCTTGGAACCAACCATTGGCACAGAAAACTCCTTGCTTTGCACTCCATCAAACACATAGGTGTCATGGGAGAAGTGGAACCTCGTTTGGATGAGTTTGGATGCGTTGTGAAACCAAGATGCAAGATAGGAGCACGGTTTGCTTGGAACCAACCATATGCACAAAAACTATTTGCTTTGCACTCAATCAAACAAATAGGTGTCATGGGAGAAGTGGAACCTCATTTGGATGATTTTGGATGCGTTGAGAAACTAAGATGCAAGATAGCAGCATGGTTTGCTTGGAACCAACCATTGGCACAAAAACTCCTTGCTTTGCACTCCATCAAACACATAGGTGTCATGGGAGAAGTGGACCCTCGTTTGGATGAGTTTGGATGCGTTGTGAAACCAAGATGCAGGATAGGAGCACAGTTTGCTTGGAACAAACCATAGGCATAAAAACTATTTACTTTGCACTCAATCAAACACATAGGTGTCATGGGAGAGGTGGAACCTCATTTGGATGATTTAGGATGCGTTGTGAAACTAAGATTCAAGATAGAAGCATGGTTTGCTTGGAACCAACCATTGGCACAGAAAACTCCTTGCTTTGCACTCCATCAAACACATAGGTGTCATGGGAGAAGTGGAACCTCGTTTGGATGAGTTTGGATGCGTTGTGAAACCAAGATGCAAGATAGGAGCACGGTTTGCTTGGAACCAACCATATGCACAAAAACTATTTGCTTTGCACTCAATCAAACAAATAGGTGTCATGGGAGAAGTGGAACCTCATTTGGATGATTTTGGATGCGTTGAGAAACTAAGATGCAAGATAGCAGCATGGTTTGCTTGGAACCAACCATTGGCACAAAAACTCCTTGCTTTGCACTCCATCAAACACATAGGTGTCATGGGAGAAGTGGAACCTCGTTTGGATGAGTTTGGATGCGTTGTGAAACCAAGATGCAGGATAGGAGCACAGTTTGCTTGGAACAAACCATAGGCATAAAAACTATTTACTTTGCACTCAATCAAACACATAGGTGTCATGGGAGAGGTGGAACCTCGTTTGGATGATTTAGGATGCGTTGTGAAACTAAGATTCAAGATAGAAGCATGGTTTGCTTGGGACCAACCATTGGCACAGAAAACTCCTTGCTTTGCACTCCATCAAACACATAGGTGTCATGGGAGAAGTGGAACCTCGTTTGGATGAGTTTGGATGCGTTGTGAAACCAAGATGCAAGATAGGAGCACGGTTTGCTTGGAACCAACCATATGCACAAAAACTATTAGCTTTGCACTCAATCAAACAAATAGGTGTCATGGGAGAAGTGGAACCTCATTTGGATGATTTTGGATGCGTTGAGAAACTAAGATGCAAGATAGCAGCATGGTTTGCTTGGAACCAACCATTGGCACAAAAACTCCTTGCATTGCACTCCATCAAACACATAGGTGTCATGGGAGAAGTGGAACCTCGTTTGGATGAGTTTGGATGCGTTCTGAAACCAAGATGCAGGATAGGAGCACAGTTTGCTTGGAACAAACCATAGGCATAAAAACTATTTACTTTGCACTCAATCAAACACATAGGTGTCATGGGAGAGGTGGAACCTCGTTTGGGTGATTTAGGATGCGTTGTGAAACTAAGATTCAAGATAGAAGCATGGTTTGCTTGGAACCAACCATTGGCACAAAAACTCCTTGCTTTGCACTCCATCAAACACATAGGTGTCATGGGAGAAGTGGAACCTCGTTTGGATGAGTTTGGATGCGTTGCGAAACCGAGATGCAAGATAGGAGCACGGTTTGCTTGGAACCAACCATAGGCACAAAAACTATTTACTTTGCACTCAATCAAACACATAGGTGTCATGGGAGAAGCGAAACCTAGTTTGGATGATTTTGGATGCGTTGAGAAACTAAGATGCAAGATAGCAACATGGTTTGGTTGGAACCAACCAGTGGCACAAAAACTCCTTGCTTTGCACTCCATCAAACACATACGTGTCATGGGAGAAGCGGAACCTCGTTTGGATGAGTTTGGATGCGTTGTGAAACCAAGATGCAAGATAGGAGCACGGTTTGCTTGGAACCAACCATAGGCACAAAAACTATTAGCTTTGCACACAATCAAACAAAAAGGTGTCGTGGGAGAAGTGGAACCTCGTTTGGATGATTTCGGATGCGTTGAGAAACTAAGATGCAAGATAGCAGCATGGTTTGCTTGGAACCAACCATTGGCACAAAAAACTCCTTGCTTTGCACTCCATCAAACACATAGGTGTCATGGGAGAAGTGGAACCTCGTTTGGATGAGTTTGGATGCGTTGTGAAACCAATATGCAAGATAGGAGCACGGTTTGCTTGGAACCAACCATAGGCACAAAAACTATTTGCTTCGCACTCAATCAAACACATAGGTGTCATGGGAGAAGCGGAACCTCGTTTGGATGAGTTTGGATGCGTTGTGAAACCAAGATGCAAGATAGGAGCACGGTTTGCTTGGAACCAACCATAGGCACAAAAACTCTTTGCTTTGCACTCCATCAAACACATAGGTGTCATGGGAGAAGTGGAACCTCGTTTGGATGAGTTTGGATGCGTTGTGAAACCGAGATGCAAGATAGGAGCACGGTTTGCTTGGAACCAACCATAGGCACAAAAACTATTTACTTTGCACTCAATCAAACACATAGGTGTCATGGGAGAAGCGAAACCTCGTTTGGACGATTTTGGATGCGTTGAGAAACTAAGATGCAAGATAGCAGCATGGTTTGCTTGGAACCAACCATTGGCACAAAAACTCCTTGCTTTGCACTCCATCAAACACATAGGTGTCATGGGAGAAGTGGAACCTCGTTTGGATGATTTCGGATGCGTTGAGAAACTAAAATGCAAGATAGCAGCATGGTTTGCTTGGAACCAACCATTGGCACAAAAACTCCTTGCTTTGCACTCCATCAAACACATAGGTGTCATGGGAGAAGCGGAACCTCGTTTGGATGAGTTTGGATGCGTTGTGAAACCAAGATGCAAGATAGGAGCACGGTTTGCTTCGAACCAACCATAGGCACAAAAACTATTAGCTTTGCACTCTATCAAACAAAAAGGTGTCGTGGGAGAAGTGGAACCTCGTTTGGATGATTTTGGATGCGTTGAGAAACTAAGATGCAAGATAGCAGCATGGTTTGCTTGGAACCAACCATTGGCACCAAAAACTCCTTGCTTTGCACTCCATCAAACACATAGGTGTCATGGGAGAAGTGGAACCTCGTTTGGATGAGTTTGGATGCGTTGTGAAACCAAGATGCAGGATAGGAGCACAGTTTGCTTGGAACAAACCATAGGCATAAAAACTATTTACTTTGCACTCAATCAAACACATAGGTGTCATGGGAGAGGTGGAACCTCGTTTGGATGATTTAGGATGCGTTGTGAAACTAAGATTCAAGATAGAAGCATGGTTTGCTTGGAACCAACCATTGGCACAGAAAACTCCTTGCTTTGCACTCCATCAAACACATAGGTGTCATGGGAGAAGTGGAACCTCGTTTGGATGAGTTTGGATGCGTTGTGAAACCAAGATGCAAGATAGGAGCACGGTTTGCTTGGAACCAACCATATGCACAAAAACTATTTGCTTTGCACTCAATCAAACAAATAGGTGTCATGGGAGAAGTGGAACCTCATTTGGATGATTTTGGATGCGTTGAGAAACTAAGATGCAAGATAGCAGCATGGTTTGCTTGGAACCAACCATTGGCACAAAAACTCCTTGCTTTGCACTCCATCAAACACATAGGTGTCATGGGAGAAGTGGAACCTCGTTTGGATGAGTTTGGATGCGTTGTGAAACCAAGATGCAGGATAGGAGCACAGTTTGCTTGGAACAAACCATAGGCATAAAAACTATTTACTTTGCACTCAATCAAACACATAGGTGTCATGGGAGAGGTGGAACCTCAGTTTGGATGATTTAGGATGCGTTGTGAAACTAAGATTCAAGATAGAAGCATGGTTTGCTTGGAACCAACCATTGGCACAGAAAACTCCTTGCTTTGCACTCCATCAAACACATAGGTGTCATGGGAGAAGTGGAACCTCGTTTGGATGAGTTTGGATGCGTTGTGAAACCAAGATGCAAGATAGGAGCACGGTTTGCTTGGAACCAACCATATGCACAAAAACTATTTGCTTTGCACTCAATCAAACAAATAGGTGTCATGGGAGAAGTGGAACCTCATTTGGATGATTTTGGATGCGTTGAGAAACTAAGATGCAAGATAGCAGCATGGTTTGCTTGGAACCAACCATTGGCACAAAAACTCCTTGCTTTGCACTCCATCAAACACATAGGTGTCATGGGAGAAGTGGAACCTCGTTTGGATGAGTTTGGATGCGTTGTGAAACCAAGATGCAGGATAGGAGCACAGTTTGCTTGGAACAAACCATAGGCATAAAAACTATTTACTTTGCACTCAATCAAACACATAGGTGTCATGGGAGAGGTGGAACCTCGTTTGGATGATTTAGGATGCGTTGTGAAACTAAGATTCAAGATAGAAGCATGGTTTGCTTGGGACCAACCATTGGCACAGAAAACTCCTTGCTTTGCACTCCATCAAACACATAGGTGTCATGGGAGAAGTGGAACCTCGTTTGGATGAGTTTGGATGCGTTGTGAAACCAAGATGCAAGATAGGAGCACGGTTTGCTTGGAACCAACCATATGCACAAAAACTATTAGCTTTGCACTCAATCAAACAAATAGGTGTCATGGGAGAAGTGGAAACCTCATTTGGATGATTTTGGATGCGTTGAGAAACTAAGATGCAAGATAGCAGCATGGTTTGCTTGGAACCAACCATTGGCACAAAAACTCCTTGCATTGCACTCCATCAAACACATAGGTGTCATGGGAGAAGTGGAACCTCGTTTGGATGAGTTTGGATGCGTTCTGAAACCAAGATGCAGGATAGGAGCACAGTTTGCTTGGAACAAACCATAGGCATAAAAACTATTTACTTTGCACTCAATCAAACACATAGGTGTCATGGGAGAGGTGGAACCTCGTTTGGGTGATTTAGGATGCGTTGTGAAACTAAGATTCAAGATAGAAGCATGGTTTGCTTGGAACCAACCATTGGCACAAAAACTCCTTGCTTTGCACTCCATCAAACACATAGGTGTCATGGGAGAAGTGGAACCTCGTTTGGATGAGTTTGGATGCGTTGTGAAACCGAGATGCAAGATAGGAGCACGGTTTGCTTGGAACCAACCATAGGCACAAAAACTATTTACTTTGCACTCAATCAAACACATAGGTGTCATGGGAGAAGCGAAACCTAGTTTGGATGATTTTGGATGCGTTGAGAAACTAAGATGCAAGATAGCAACATGGTTTGGTTGGAACCAACCAGTGGCACAAAAACTCCTTGCTTTGCACTCCATCAAACACATAGGTGTCATGGGAGAAGTGGAACCTCGTTTGGATGAGTTTGGATGCGTTGTGAAACCAAGATGCAAGATAGGAGCACGGTTTGCTTGGAACCAACCATAGGCACAAAAACTATTAGCTTTGCACTCAATCAAACAAATAGGTGTCAGTGGGAGAAGTGGAACCTCGTTTGGATGATTTCGGATGCGTTGAGAAACTAAGATGCAAGATAGCAGCATGGTTTGCTTGGAACCAACCATTGGCACAAAAAACTCCTTGCTTTGCACTCCATCAAACACATAGGTGTCATGGGAGAAGTGGAACCTCGTTTGGATGAGTTTGGATGCGTTGTGAAACCAAGATGCAAGATAGGAGCACGGTTTGCTTGGAACCAACCATAGGCACAAAAACTATTTGCTTCGCACTCAATCAAACACATAGGTGTCATGGGAGAAGCGGAACCTCGTTTGGATGAGTTTGGATGCGTTGTGAAACCTAAGATGCAAGATAGGAGCATGGTTTGCTTGGAACCAACCATAGGCACAAAAACTCTTTGCTTTGCACTCCATCAAACACATAGGTGTCATGGGAGAAGTGGAACCTCGTTTGGATGAGTTTGGATGCGTTGTGAAACCGAGATGCAAGATAGGAGCACGGTTTGCTTGGAACCAACCATAGGCACAAAAACTATTTACTTTGCACTCAATCAAACACATAGGTGTCATGGGAGAAGCGAACCTCGTTTGGACGATTTTGGATGCGTTGAGAAACTAAGATGCAAGATAGCAGCATGGTTTGCTTGGAACCAACCATTGGCACAAAAACTCCTTGCTTTGCACTCCATCAAACACATAGGTGTCATGGGAGAAGTGGAACCTCGTTTGGATGATTTTGGATGCGTTGAGAAACTAAAATGCAAGATAGCAGCATGGTTTGCTTGGAACCAACCATTGGCACAAAAACTCCTTGCTTTGCACTCCATCAAACACATAGGTGTCATGGGAGAAGCGGAACCTCGTTTGGATGAGTTTGGATGCGTTGTGAAACCAAGATGCAAGATAGGAGCACGGTTTGCTTGGAACCAACCATAGGCACAAAAACTATTAGCTTTGCACTCAATCAAACACATAGGTGTCATGGGAGAAGTGGAACCTCGTTTGGATGATTTTGGATGCGTTGAGAAACTAAGATGCAAGATAGCAGCATGGTTTGCTTGGAACCAACCATTGGCACAAAAACTCCTTGCTTTGCACTCCATCAAACACATAGGTGTCATGGGAGAAGTGGAACCTCGTTTGGATGAGTTTGGATGCGTTGTGAAACCAAGATGCAAGGATAGGAGCACAGGTTTGCTTGGAACCAACCATAGGCACAAAAACTATTTACTTTGCACTCAATCAAACACATAGGTGTCATGGGAGAGGTGGAACCTCGTTTGGATGATTTAGGATGCGTTGTGAAACTAAGATGCAAGATAGCAGCATGGTTTGCTTGGAACCAACCATTGGCACAAAAACTCCTTGCTTTGCACTCCATCAAACACATAGGTGTCATGGGAGAAGTGGAACCTCGTTTGGATGAGTTTGGATGCGTTGTGAAACCAAGATGCAAGATAGGAGCACGGTTTGCTTGGAACCAACCATAGGCACAAAAACTATTTGCTTTGCACTCAATCAAACACATAGGTGTCATGGGAGAAGTGGAACCTCGTTTGGATGATTTTGGATGCGTTGAGAAACTAAGATGCAAGATAGCAGCATGGTTTGCTTGGAACCAACCATTGGCACAAAAACTCCTTGCTTTGCACTCCATCAAACACATAGGTGTCATGGGAGAAGTGGAACCTCGTTTGGATGAGTTTGGATGCGTTGTGAAACCTAGATGCAAGATAGGAGCACGGTTTGCTTGGAACCAACCATAGGCACAAAAACTATTTACTTTGCACTCAATCAAACACATAGGTGTCATGGGAGAAGCGAAACCTAGTTTGGATGATTTAGGATGCGTTGAGAAACTAAGATGCAAGATAGCAAGCATGGTTTGCTTGGAACCAACCATTGGCACAAAAACTCCTTGCTTTGCACTCCATCAAACACATAGGTGTCATGGGAGAAGTGGAACCTCGTTTGGATGCGTTGTGAAACCAAGATGCAAGATAGGAGCACGGTTTGCTTGGAACCAACCATAGGCACAAAAACTATTTGCTTTGCACTCAATCAAACAAATAGGTGTCATGGGAGAAGTGGAACCTCAGTTTGGATGATTTTGGATGCGTTGAGAAACTAAGATGCAAGATAGCAGCATGGTTTGCTTGGAACCAACCATTGGCACAAAAACTCCTTGCTTTGCACTCCATCAAACACATAGGTGTCATGGGAGAAGTGGAACCTCGTTTGGATGAGTTTGGATGCGTTGTGAAACCAAGATGCAGGATAGGAGCACAGGTTTGCTTGGAACAACCATAGGCATAAAAACTATTTACTTTGCACTCAATCAAACACATAGGTGTCATGGGAGAGGTGGAACCTCGTTTGGATGATTTAGGATGCGTTGTGAAACTAAGATTCAAGATAGAAGCATGGTTTGCTTGGAACCAACCATTGGCACAAAAACTCCTTGCTTTGCACTCCATCAAACACATAGGTGTCATGGGAGAAGTGGAACCTCGTTTGGATGAGTTTGGATGCGTTGTGAAACCGAGATGCAAGATAGGAGCACGGTTTGCTTGGAACCAACCATAGGCACAAAAACTATTTACTTTGCACTCAATCAAACACATAGGTGTCATGGGAGAAGCGAAACCTAGTTTGGATGATTTTGGATGCGTTGAGAAACTAAGATGCAAGATAGCAACATGGTTTGCTTGGAACCAACCAGTGGCACAAAAACTCCTTGCTTTGCACTCCATCAAACACATAGGTGTCATGGGAGAAGTGGAACCTCGTTTGGATGAGTTTGGATGCGTTGTGAAACCAAGATGCATGATAGGAGCACGGTTTGCTTTGAACCAACCATAGGCACAAAAACTATTTGCTTTGCACTCAATCAAACAAATAGGTCATGGGAGAAGTGGAACCGCGTTTGGATGATTTTGGATGCATTGAGAAACTAAGATGCAAGATAGCAGCATGATTTGCTTGGAGCCAACCATTGGCACAAAAACTCCTTGCTTTGCACTCCATCAAACACATAGGTGTCTTGGGAGAAGTGGAACCTCATTTGGATGATTTTGGATGCGTTGAGAAACTAAAATGCAAGATAGCAGCATGGTTTGCTTGGAACCAACCATTGGCACAAAAACTCCTTGCTTTGCACTCCATCAAACACATAGGTGTCATGGGAGAAGCGGAACCTCGTTTGGATGAGTTTGGATGCGTTGTGAAACCAAGATGCAAGATAGGAGCACGGTTTGCTTGGAACCAACCATAGGCACAAAAACTATTAGCTTTGCACTCAATCAAACAAAAAGGTGTCGTGGGAGAAGTGGAACCTCGTTTGGATGATTTCGGATGCGTTGAGAAACTAAGATGCAAGATACCAGCATGGTTTGCTTGGAACCAACCATTGGCACAAAAAACTCCTTGCTTTGCACTCCATCAAACACATAGGTGTCATGGGAGAAGTGGAACCTCGTTTGGATGAGTTTGGATGCGTTGTGAAACCAAGATGCAGGATAGGAGCACAGTTTGCTTGGAACAAACCATAGGCATAAAAACTATTTACATTGCACTCAATCAAACACATAGGTGTCATGGGAGAGGTGGAACCTCGTTTGGATGATTTAGGATGCGTTGTGAAACTAAGATTCAAGATAGAAGCATGGTTTGCTTGGAACCAACCATTGGCACAAAAACTCCTTGCTTTGCACTCCATCAAACACATAGGTGTCATGGGAGAAGTGGAACCTCGTTTGGATGAGTTTGGATGCGTTGTGAAACCGAGATGCAAGATAGGAGCACGGTTTGCTTGGAACCAACCATATGCACAAAAACTATTTGCTTTCCACTCAATCAAACAAATAGGTGTCATGGGAGAAGTGGAACCTCATTTGGATGATTTTGGATGCGTTGAGAAACTAAGATGCAAGATAGCAGCATGGTTTGCTTGGAACCAACCATTGGCACAAAAACTCCTTGCTTTGCACTCCATCAAACACATAGGTGTCATGGGAGAAGTGGAACCTCGTTTGGAAGAGTTTGGATGCGTTGTGAAACCTAGATGCAAGATAGGAGCACGGTTTGCTTGGAACCAACCATAGGCACAAAAACTATTTACTTTGCACTCAATCAAACACATAGGTGTTATGGGAGAGGTGGAACCTCGTTTGGATGATTTAGGATGCGTTGTGAACCTAAGATGCAAGATAGCAGCATGGTTTGCTTGGAACCAACCATTGGCACAAAAAACTCCTTGCTTTGCACTCCATCAAACACATAGGTGTCATGGGAGAAGTGGAACCTCGTTTGGATGAGTTTGGATGCGTTGTGAAACCAAGATGCAAGATAGGAGCACGGTTTGCTTGGAACCAACCATAGGCACAAAAACTATTTGCTTCGCACTCAATCAAACACATAGGTGTCATGGGAGAAGTGGAACCTCGTTTGGATGATTTTGGATGCGTTGAGAAACTAAGATGCAAGATAGCAGCATGGTTTGCTTGGAACCAACCATTGGCACAAAAACTCCTTGCTTTGCACTCCATCAAACACATAGGTGTCATGGGAGAAGTGGAACCTCGTTTGGATGAGTTTGGATGCGTTGTGAAACCTAGATGCAAGATAGGAGCACGGTTTGCTTGGAACCAACCATAGGCACAAAAACTATTTACTTTGCACTCCATCAAACACATAGGTGTCATGGGAGAAGTGGAACCTCGTTTGGATGATTTAGGATGCGTTGATGAAACTAAGATGCAAGATAGCAGCATGGTTTGCTTGGAACCAACCATTGGCACAAAAAACTCCTTGCTTTGCACTCCATCAAACACATAGGTGTCATGGGAGAAGTGGAACCTCGTTTGGATGAGTTTGGATGCGTTGTGAAACCAAGATGCAAGATAGGAGCACGGTTTGCTTGGAACCAACCATAGGCACAAAAACTATTTGCTTTGCACTCAATCAAACAAATAGGTGTCGTGGGAGAAGTGGAACCTCGTTTGGATGATTTTGGATGCATTGAGAAACTAAGATGCAAGATAGCAGCATGGTTTGCTTGGAACCAACCATTGGCACAAAAAACTCCTTGCTTTGCACTCCATCAAACACATAGGTGTCATGGGAGAAGTGGAACCTCGTTTGGATGAGTTTGGATGCGTTGTGAAACCAAGATGCAAGATAGGAGCACGGTTTGCTTGGAACCAACCATAGGCACAAAAACTATTTACTTTGCACTCAATCAAACACATAGGTGTCATGGGAGAGGTGGAACCTCGTTTGGATGATTTTGGATGCGTTGAGAAACTAAGATGCAAGATAGAAGCATGGTTTGCTTGGAACCAACCATTGGCACAAAAAACTCCTTGCTTTGCACTCCATCAAACACATAGGTGTCATGGGAGAAGTGGAACCTCGTTTGGATGAGTTTGGATGCGTTGTGAAACCAAGATGCATGATAGGAGCACGGTTTGCTTTGAACCAACCATAGGCACAAAAACTATTTGCTTTGCACTCAATCAAACAAATAGGTTCATGGGAGAAGTGGGAACCGCGTTTGGATGATTTGGATGCATTGAGAACTAAGATGCAAGATAGCAGCATGGTTTGCTTGGGAGCCAACCATTGGCACAAAAACTCCTTGCTTTGCACTCCATCAAACACATAGGTGTCTTGGGAGAAGTGGAACCTCATTTGGATGATTTTGGATGCGTTGAGAAACTAAAAATGCAAGATAGCAGCATGGTTTGCTTGGAACCAACCATTGGCACAAACACTCCTTGCTTTGCACTCCATCAAACACATAGGTGGTCATGGGAGAAGCGGAACCTCGTTGGATGAGTTTGGATGCGTTGTGAAACCAAGATGCAAGATAGGAGCACGGTTTGCTTGGAACCAACCATAGGCACAAAAACTATTAGCTTTGCACTCAATCAAACAAAAAGGTGGTCGTGGGAGAAGTGGAACCTCGTTTGGATGATTTTGGATGCGTTGAGAAACTAAGATGCAAGATAGCAGCATGGTTTGCTTGGAACCAACCATTGGCACAAAAACTCCTTGCTTTGCACTCCATCAAACACATAGGTGTCATGGGAGAAGTGGAACCTCGTTTGGATGAGTTTGGATGCGTTGTGAAACCAAGATGCAAGATAGGAGCACGGTTTGCTTGGAACCAACCATAGGCACAAAAACTATTTACTTTGCACTCAATCAAACACATAGGTGTCATGGGAGAAGTGGAACCTCGTTTGGATGATTTTGGATGCGTTGAGAAACTAAGATTCAAGATAGCAGCATGGTTTGCTTGGAACCAACCATTGGCACAAAAACTCCTTGCTTTGCACTCCATCAAACACATAGGTGTCATGGGAGAAGTGGAACCTCGTTTGGATGAGTTTGGATGCGTTGTGAAACCAAGATGCAAGATAGGAGCACGGTTTGCTTGGAACCAACCATAGGCACAAAACTATTTACTTTGCACTCAATCAAACAAATAGGTGTCATGGGAGAAGTGGAACCTCAGTTTGGATGATTTTGGATGCGTTGAGAAACTAAGATGCAAGATAGCAGCATGGTTTGCTTGGAACCAACCATTGGCACAAAAACTCCTTGCTTTGCACTCCATCAAACACATAGGTGTCATGGGAGAAGTGGAACCTCGTTTGGATGAGTTTGGATGCGTTGTGAAACCAAGATGCAAGATAGGAGCACGGTTTGCTTGGAACCAACCATAGGCACAAAAACTATTTACTTTGCACTCAATCAAACACATAGGTGTCATGGGAGAGGTGGAACCTCGTTTGGATGATTTAGGATGCGTTGTGAAACCAAGATGCAAGATAGCAGCATGGTTTGCTTGGAACCAACCATTGGCACAAAAACTCCTTGCTTTGCACTCCATCAAACACATAGGTGTCATGGGAGAAGTGGAACCTCGTTTGGATGAGTTTGGATGCGTTGTGAAACCAAGATGCAAGATAGGAGCACGGTTTGCTTGGAACCAACCATAGGCACAAAAACTATTGCTTTGCACTCAATCAAACAAATAGGTGTCATGGGAGAAGTGGAACCTCGTTTGGATGATTTTGGATGCGTTGAGAAACTAAGATGCAAGATAGCAGCATGGTTTGCTTGGAACCAACCATTGGCACAAAAACTCCTTGCTTTGCACTCCATCAAACACATAGGTGTCATGGGAGAAGTGGAACCTCGTTTGGATGAGTTTGGATGCGTTGTGAAACCTAAGATGCAAGATAGGAGCACGGTTTGCTTGGAACCAACCATAGGCACAAAAACTATTTAGCTTTGCACTCAATCAAACACATAGGTGTCATGGGAGAAGGTGGAACCTCGTTTGGATGATTTAGGATGCGTTGAGAAACTAAGATGCAAGATAGCAGCATGGTTTGCTTGGAACCAACCATTGGCACAAAAACTCCTTGCTTTGCACTCCATCAAACACATAGGTGTCATGGGAGAAGTGGAACCTCGTTTGGATGAGTTTGGATGCGTTGTGAAACCAAGATGCAAGATAGGAGCACGGTTTGCTTGGAACCAACCATAGGCACAAAAACTATTTGCTTCGCACTCAATCAAACACATAGGTGTCATGGGAGAAGTGGAACCTCGTTTGGATGATTTTGGATGCGTTGAGAAACTAAGATGCAAGATAGCAGCATGGTTTGCTTGGAACCAACCATTGGCACAAAAACTCCTTGCTTTGCACTCCATCAAACACATAGGTGTCATGGGAGAAGTGGAACCTCGTTTGGATGAGTTTGGATGCGTTGTGAAACCTAGATGCAAGATAGGAGCACGGTTTGCTTGGAACCAACCATAGGCACAAAAACTATTTAGCTTTGCACTCAATCAAACACATAGGTGTCATGGGAGAAGTGGAACCTCGTTTGGATGATTTTGGATGCGTTGAGAAACTAAGATGCAAGATAGCAGCATGGTTTGCTTGGAACCAACCATTGGCACAAAAACTCCTTGCTTTGCACTCCATCAAACACATAGGTGTCATGGGAGAAGTGGAACCTCGTTTGGATTAGTTTAGATGCGTTGTGAAACCAAGATGCAAGAAAGGAGCACGGTTTGCTTGGAACCAACCATAGGCACAAAAACTATTTGCTTCGCACTCAATCAAACACATAGGTGTCATGGGAGAAGTGGAACCTCGTTTGGATGATTTTGGATGCGTTGAGAAACTAAGATGCAAGATAGCAGCATGGTTTGCTTGGAACCAACCATTGGCACAAAAACTCCTTGCTTTGCACTCCATCAAACACATAGGTGTCATGGGAGAAGTGGAACCTCGTTTGGAAGAGTTTGGATGCGTTGTGAAACCAAGATGCAAGATAGGAGCACGGTTTGCTTGGAACCAACCATAGGCACAAAAACTATTTGCTTCGCACTCAATCAAACACATAGGTGTCATGGGAGAAGTGGAACCTCGTTTGGATGATTTTGGATGCGTTGAGAAACTAAGATGCAAGATAGCAGCATGGTTTGCTTGGAACCAACCATTGGCACAAAAAACTCCTTGCTTTGCACTCCATCAAACACATAGGTGTCATGGGAGAAGTGGAACCTCGTTTGGATGAGTTTGGATGCGTTGTGAAACCTAGATGCAAGATAGGAGCACGGTTTGCTTGGAACCAACCATAGGCACAAAAACTATTTACTTTGCACTCAATCAAACACATAGGTGTCATGGGAGAAGCGAAACCTCGTTTGGATGATTTTGGATGCGTTGAGAAACTAAGATGCAAGATAGCAACATGGTTTGCTTGGAACCAACCATAGGCACAAAAACTCCTTGCTTTGCACTCCATCAAACACATAGGTGTCATGGGAGAAGTGGAACCTCGTTTGGATGAGTTTGGATGCGTTGTGAAACCAAGATGCATGATAGGAGCACGGTTTGTTTGGAACCAACCATAGGCACAAAAACTATTTGCTTTGCACTCAATCAAACAAATAGGTGTCATGGGAGAAGTGGAACCGCGTTTGGATGATTTTGGATGCGTTGAGAAACTAAGATGCAAGATAGCAGCATGGTTTGCTTGGAACCAACCATTGGCACAAAAACTCCTTGCTTTGCACTCCATCAAACACATAGGTGTCTTGGGAGAAGTGGAACCTCATTTGGATGATTTTGGATGCGTTGAGAAACTAAAATGCAAGATAGCAGCATGGTTTGCTTGGAACCAACCATTGGCACAAAAACTCCTTGCTTTGCACTCCATCAAACACATAGGTGACATGGGAGAAGCGGAACCTCGTTTGGATGAGTTTGGATGCGTTGTGAAACCAAGATGCAAGATAGGAGCACGGTTTGCTTGGAACCAACCATAGGCACAAAAACTATTAGCTTTGCACTCAATCAAACAAAAAGGTGTCGTGGGAGAAGTGGAACCTCGTTTGGATGATTTCGGATGCGTTGAGAAACTAAGATGCAAGATAGCAGCATGGTTTGCTTGGAACCAACCATTGGCACAAAAAACTCCTTGCTTTGCACTCCATCAAACACATAGGTGTCATGGGAGAAGTGGAACCTCGTTTGGATGAGTTTGGATGCGTTGTGAAACCAATATGCAGGATAGGAGCACAGTTTGCTTGGAACCAACCATAGGCACAAAAACTATTTGCTTCGCACTCAATCAAACACATAGGTGTCATGGGAGAAGTGGAACCTCGTTTGGATGATTTTGGATGCGTTGAGAAACTAAGATGCAAGATAGCAGCATGGTTTGCTTGGAACCAACCATTGGCACAAAAACTCCTTGCTTTGCACTCCATCAAACACATAGGTGTCATGGGAGAAGTGGAACCTCGTTTGGAAGAGTTTGGATGCGTTGTGAAACCTAGATACAAGATAGGAGCACGGTTTGCTTGGAACCAACCATAGGCACAAAAACTATTTACTTTGCACTCCATCAAACACATAGGTGTTATGGGAGAGGTGGAACCTCGTTTGGATGATTTAGGATGCGTTGTGAACCTAAGATGCAAGATAGCAGCATGGTTTGCTTGGAACCAACCATTGGCACAAAAAACTCCTTGCTTTGCACTCCATCAAACACATAGGTGTCATGGGAGAAGTGGAACCTCGTTTGGATGAGTTTGGATGCGTTGTGAAACCAAGATGCAAGATAGGAGCACGGTTTGCTTGGAACCAACCATAGGCACAAAAACTATTTGCTTCGCACTCAATCAAACACATAGGTGTCATGGGAGAAGTGGAACCTCGTTTGGATGATTTTGGATGCGTTGAGAAACTAAGATGCAAGATAGCAGCATGGTTTGCTTGGAACCAACCATTGGCACAAAAACTCCTTGCTTTGCACTCCATCAAACACATAGGTGTCATGGGAGAAGTGGAACCTCGTTTGGAAGAGTTTGGATGCGTTGTGAAACCTAGATGCAAGATAGGAGCACGGTTTGCTTGGAACCAACCATAGGCACAAAAACTATTTACTTTGCACTCAATCAAACACATAGGTGTTATGGGAGAGGTGGAACCTCGTTTGGATGATTTAGGATGCGTTGTGAACCTAAGATGCAAGATAGCACATGGTTTGCTTGGAACCAACCATTGGCACAAAAAACTCCTTGCTTTGCACTCCATCAAACACATAGGTGTCATGGGAGAAGTGGAACCTCGTTTGGATGAGTTTGGATGCGTTGTGAAACCAAGATGCAAGATAGGAGCACGGTTTGCTTGGAACCAACCATAGGCACAAAAACTATTTGCTTCGCACTCAATCAAACACATAGGTGTCATGGGAGAAGTGGAACTTCGTTTGGATGATTTTGGATGCGTTGAGAAACTAAGATGCAAGATAGCAGCATGGTTTGCTTGGAACCAACCATTGGCACAAAAACTCCTTGCTTTGTACTCCATCAAACACATAGGTGTCATGGGAGAAGTGGAACCTCGTTTGGATGAGTTTGGATGCGTTGTGAAACCTAGATGCAAGATAGGAGCACGGTTTGCTTGGAACCAACCATAGGCACAAAAACTATTTACTTTGCACTCAATCAAACACATAGGTTTCATGGGAGAAGCGAAACCTCGTTTGGATGATTTTGGATGCGTTGAGAGACTAAGATGCAAGATAGCACAGGTTTGCTTGGAACCAACCATTGGCACAAAAACTTTGCTTTGCACTCCATCAAACACATAGGTGTCATGGGAGAAGTGGAACCTCGTTTGGATGTTGTGAACCAAGATGCAAGATAGGAGCACGGTTTGCTTGGAACCAACCATAGGCACAAAAACTATTTGCTTTGCACTCCATCAAACACATAGGTGTCATGGGAGAAGTGGAACCTCGTTTGGATGAGTTTGGATGCGTTGAGAAACAAGATGCAAGATAGCACGGTTTGCTTGGAACCAACCATTGGCACAAAAACTTTGCTTTGCACTCCATCAAACACATAGGTGTCATGGGAGAAGTGGAACCTCGTTTGGATGATTTGGATGCGTTGAGAAACTAAGATGCAAGATAGCAGCATGGTTTGCTTGGAACCAACCATTGGCACAAAAACTATTTGCTTTGCACTCCATCAAACAAATAGGTGTCATGGGAGAAGCTGGAACCTCGTTTGGATGAGTTTGGATGCGTTGTGAAACCAAGATGCAAGATAGGAGCACGGTTTGCTTGGAACCAACCATAGGCACAAAAACTATTAGCTTTGCACTCAATCAAACAAAAAGGTGTCGAGGGAGAAGTGGAACCTCGTTTGGATGATTTTGGATGCGTTGAGAAACTAAGATGCAAGATAGCAGCATGGTTTGCTTGGAACCAACCATTGGCACAAAAAACTCCTTGCTTTGCACTCCATCAAACACATAGGTGTCATGGGAGAAGTGGAACCTCGTTTGGATGAGTTTGGATGCGTTGTGAAACCAAGATGCAGGATAGGAGCACAGTTTGCTTGGAACAAACCATAGGCATAAAAACTATTTACTTTGCACTCAATCAAACACATAGGTGTCATGGGAGAGGTGGAACCTCGTTTGGGTGATTTAGGATGCGTTGTGAAACTAAGATTCAAGATAGAAGCATGGTTTGCTTGGAACCAACCATTGGCACAAAAACTCCTTGCTTTGCACTCCATCAAACACATAGGTGTCATGGGAGAAGTGGAACCTCGTTTGGATGAGTTTGGATGCATTGTGAAACCGAGATGCAAGATAGGAGCACGGTTTGCTTGGAACCAACCATATGCACAAAAACTATTTGCTTTGCACTCAATCAAACAAATAGGTGTCATGGGAGAAGTGGAACCTCATTTGGATGATTTTGGATGCGTTGAGAAACTAAGATGCAAGATAGCAGCATGGTTTGCTTGGAACCAACCATTGGCACAAAAACTCCTTGCTTTGCACTCCATCAAACACATAGGTGTCATGGGAGAAGTGGAACCTCGTTTGGATGAGTTTGGATGCGTTGTGAAACCAAGATGCAAGATAGGAGCACGGTTTGCTTGGAACCAACCATAGGCACAAAAACTATTTGCTTCGCACTCAATCAAACACATAGGTGTCATGGGAGAAGTGGAACCTCGTTTGCATGATGTTGGATGCGTTGAGAAACTAAGATGCAAGATAGCAGCATGGTTTGCTTGGAACCAACCATTGGCACAAAAACTCCTTGCTTTGCACTCCATCAAACACATAGGTGTCATGGGAGAAGTGGAACCTCGTTTGGAAGAGTTTGGATGCGTTGTGAAACCTAGATGCAAGGTAGGAGCACGGTTTGCTTGGAACCAACCATAGGCACAAAAACTATTTACTTTACACTCAATCAAACACATAGGTGTTATGGGAGAGGTGGAACCTCGTTTGGATGATTTAGGATGCCTTGTGAACCTAAGATGCAAGATAGCACATGGTTTGCTTGGAACCAACCATTGGCACAAAAAACTCCTTGCTTTGCACTCCATCAAACACATAGGTGTCATGGGAGAAGTGGAACCTCGTTTGGATGAGTTTGGATGCGTTGTGAAACCAAGATGCAAGATAGGAGCACGGTTTGCTTGGAACCAACCATAGGCACAAAAACTATTTGCTTCGCACTCAATCAAACACATAGGTGTCATGGGAGAAGCGAAACCTAGTTTGGATGATTTTGGATGCGTTGAGAAACTAAGATGCAAGATAGCAACATGGTTTGGTTGGAACCAACCAGTGGCACAAAAACTCCTTGCTTTGCACTCCATCAAACACATAGGTGTCATGGGAGAAGTGGAACCTCGTTTGGATGAGTTTGGATGCGTTGTGAAACCAAGATGCATGATAGGAGCACGGTTTGTTTGGAACCAACCATAGGCACAAAAACTATTTGCTTTGCACTCAATCAAACAAATAGGTGTCATGGGAGAAGTGGAACCGCGTTTGGATGATTTTGGATGCGTTGAGAAACTAAGATGCAAGATAGCAGCATGGTTTGCTTGGAACCAACCATTGGCACAAAAAATCCTTGCTTTGCACTCCATCAAACACATAGGTGTCATGGGAGAAGTGGAACCTCGTTTGGATGAGTTTGGATGCGTTGTGAAACCTAGATGCAAGATTGGAGCACGGTTTGTTTGGAACCAACCATAGGCACAAAAACTATTTACTTCGCACTCAATCAAACACATAGGTTTCATGGGAGAAGCGAAACCTCGTTTGGATGATTTTGGATGCGTTGAGAAACTAAGATGCAAGATAGCAACATGGTTTGCTTGGAACCAACCATTGGCACAAAAACTCCTTGCTTTGCACTCCACCAAACACATAGGTGTCATGGGAGAAGTGGAGCCTCGTTTGGATGCGTTGTGAAACCAAGATGCATGATAGGAGCACGGTTTGCTTGGAACCAACCATAGGCACAAAAACTATTTGCTTTGCACTCAATCAAACAAATAGGTGTCGTGGGAGAAGTGGAACCTCGTTTGGATGATTTTGGATGCATTGAGAAACTAAGATGCAAGATAGCACTGGTTGCTTGGAACCAACCATTGGCACAAAACTCCTTGCTTTGCACTCCATCAAACACATAGGTGTCATGGGAGAAGTGGAACCTCGTTTGGATGAGTTTGGATGCGTTGTGAAACCAAGATGCAGGATAGGAGCACAGTTTGCTTGGAACAAACCATAGGCATAAAAACTATTTACTTTGCACACAATCAAACACATAGGTGTCATGGGAGAGGTGGAACCTCGTTTGGATGATTTAGGATGCGTTGTGAAACTAAGATTCAAAGCAAATAGTTTTCGTACCAATGGTTGGTTCCAAGTAAACCGTGCTCCTATCTTGCATCTTGGTTTCACAACGCATCCAAACTCATCCAAACAAGGTTCCATTTCTCCCATGACACCTATGTGTTTGATTGAGTGCAAAGCAAATAGTTTATGTGCCAATAGTTGGTTCCAAGCAAACCGTGGTCCGATCTTGCATCTTGGTTTCACAACGCATCTAAACTCTTCCAAACGTGGTTCCACTTCTCCCATGACACCTATATGTTTGATGGAGTGCAAAGCAAGGAGTTTTTGTGCTTATGGTTGGTTCCAAGCAATCCATGCTGCTATCTTGCATCTTAGTTTCTCAACGCATCCAAAATCATCCAAACGAGGTTCCATTTCTCCCATGACACCTATGTGTTTGATCGAGTGCAAAGCAAGTAGTTTCTTTGCCAATAGTTGGTTCCAAGCAAACCGGGCTCCTATCTTGCATCTTGGTTTCACAACGCATCCAAACTCATCCAAACGAGGTTCCACTTCTCCCATGACACCTATGTGTTTGATGGAGTGCAAAGCAAGGAGGTTTTGTGCCAATGGCTGGTTCTAAGCAAACCATGCTGCTATCTTGCATCTTAGTTTCTCAACGCATCCAAAATCATCCAAACGAAGTTCCACTTCTCCCATGAGACCTATGTGTTTGATTGAGTGCAAAGTAAATAGTTTTTGTGCCTATGGTTGGTTCCAAGCAAAACGTGCTCCTATCTTGCATCTTGGTTTCACAACACATCCAAACTCATCCAAACGAGGTTCCACTTCTCCCTATGACACCTATGTGTTTGATGGAGTGCAAAGCAAGGAGTTTTTGTGCCAATGGTTGGTTCTAAGCAAACCATGCTGCTATCTTGCATCTTAGTTTCTCAACGCATCCAAAATCTTCCAAACGAGGTTCCACTTCTTCCATGACACCTATTTTTTTGATTGAGTGCAAAGCATATAGTTTTTGTGCCTATGGTTGGTTCCAGGTAAACCGTGCTCCTATCTTGCATCTTGGTTTCACAACGCATCCAAACTCATCCAAACAAGGTTCCATTTCTCCCATGACACCTATGTGTTTGATGGAGTGCAAAGCAAATAGTTTATGTGCCAATAGTTGGTTCCAAGCAAACCATGCTCCTATCTTGCATCTTGGTTTCACAACGCATCTAAACTCATCCAAACGTGGTTCCACTTCTCCCATGACACCTATATGTTTGGTGGAGTGCAAAGCAAGGAGTTTTTGTGCTTATGGTTGGTTCCAAGCAAACCATGCTGCTATCTTGCATCTTAGTTTCTCAACGCATCCAAAATCATCCAAACGAGGTTCCATTTCTCCCATGACACCTATGTGTTTGATCGAGTGCAAAGCAAGTAGTTTCTGTACCAATAGTTGGTTCCAAGCAAACCGGGCTCCTATCTTGCATCTTGGTTTCACAACGCATCCAAACTCATCCAAACGAGGTTTCACTTCTCCCATGACACCTATGTGTTTGACGGAGTGCAAAGCAAATAGTTTATGTGCCAATGGTTGGTTCCAAGCAAACCGTGCTCCTATCTTGAATCTTGGTTTCACAACGCATCCAAACTCATCCAAACGAGGTTCCACTTCTCCCATGACACCTATGTGTTTGATGGAGTGCAAAATAAATAGTTTTTGTGCTTATGGTTGGTTCCAAGCAAACCATGCTGCTATCTTGCATCTTAGTTTCTCAACGCATCCAAAATCATCCAAACGATGTTCCACTTCTCCCATGACACCTATGTGTTTGATTGAGTGCAAAGCAAATAGTTTTTGTGCCTATGGTTGGTTCCAAGCAAACCGTGCTCCTATCTTGCATCTTGGTTTCACAACGCATCCAAACTCATCAAAACAAGGTTCCATTTCTCCCATGACACCTATGTGTTTGATGGAGTGCAATGCAAGTAGTTTCTGTGCCAATAGTTGGTTCCATGCAAACCGTGCTCCTATCTTGCATCTTGGTTTCACAACGCATCTAAACTCATCCAAACGAGGTTCCACTTCTCCCATGACACCTAAGTGTTTGATGGAGTGCAAAGCAAGGAGTTTTTGTGCTTATGGTTGGTTCCAAGCAAACCATGCTGCTATCTTGCATCATGGTTTCACAACACATCCAAAATCATCCAAACGAGGTTCCATTTCTCCCATGACACCTATGTGTTTGATGGAGTGCAAAGCAAGTAGTTTCTGTGCCAATAGTTGGTTCCAAGCAAACCGGGCTCCAATCTTGCATCTTGGTTTCACGACGCATCCAAACTCATCCAAACGAGGTTTCACTTCTCCCATGACACCTATGTGTTTGACGGAGTGCAAAGCAAATAGTTTATGTGCCAATGGTTGATTCCAAGCAAACCGTGCTCCTATCTTGAATCTTGGTTTCACAACGCATCCAAACTCATCCAAACGAGGATCCACTGCTCCCACGACACTTATGTGTTTGATGGAGTGCAAAATAAATAGTTTTTGTGCTTATGGTCGGTTCCAAGCAAACCGTGCTCCTATCTTGCATCTTGGTTTCACAACACATCCAAACTCATCCAAACGAGGTTCCACTTCTCCCATGACACCTATGTTTTTGATGGAGTGCAAAGCAAGTAGTTTCTGTGCCAATAGTTGGTTCCAAGCAAACTGTGCTGCTATCTTGCATCTTGGTTTCACAACACATCCAAACTCAACCAAACGAGGTTCCACTTCTCCCATGACACCTATGTGTTTGATGGAGTGCAAAGCAAGTAGTTTCAATGCCAATAGTTGGTTCCAAGCAAACCGTGCTGCTATCTTGCATCTTGGTTTCACAACGCATCCAAAATCATCCAAACGAGGTTCCACTTCTCCCATGACACCTATGTGTTTGACGGAGTGCAAAGCAAGTAGTTTTTGTGCTAATGGTTGGTTCCAAGCAAACCGTGCTCCTATCTTGCATCTTGGTTTCACAACACATCCAAACTCATCCAAACGAGGTTCCACTTCTCCCATGACACCTATGTGTTTGATGGAGTGCAAAGCCAGTAGTTTCTGTGCCAATAGTTGGTTCCAAGCAAACCGTGCTCCTATCTTGCATCTTGGTTTCACAACACATCCAAACTCATCCAAATGAGGTTCCACTTCTCCCATGACACTTATGTGTTTGATGGAGTGCAAATCAAATAATTTTTGTGCTTATGGTTGGTTCCAGGCAAACCATGCTGCTATCTTGCATCTTAGTTTCTCAATGCATCCAAAATCATCCAAATGATGTTCCACTTCTCCCATGACACCTATGTGTTTGATTGAGTGCAAAGCAAATAGTTTTTGTGCCTATGGTTGGTTCCAAGCAAAACGTGCTCCTATATTGCATCTTGGTTTCACAACGCATCCAAACTCATCCAAACGAGGTTCCACTTCTCCCATGACACCTATGTGTTTGATGGTGTGCAAAGCAAGGAGTTTTTGTGCCAATGGTTGGTTCCAAGCAAACCATGCTGCTATCTTGCATCTTAGTTTCACAACGCATCCAAACTCATCCAAACGAGGTTCCACTTCTCCCATGACACCTATGTGTTTGATGGAGTGCAAAATAAATAGTTTTTGTGCTTATGGTCGGTTCCAAGCAAACCATGCTCCTATCTTGCTTCTTGGTTTCACAACACATCCAAACTCATCCAAACAAGGTTCCACTTCTCCCATGACACCTATGTGTTTGATGGAGTGCAAAGCAAGTAGTTTCTGTGCCAATAGTTGGTTCCAAGCAAACCGTGCTGCTATCTTGCATCTTGGTTTCACAACGCATCCAAAATTATCCAAACGAGGTTCCACTTCTCCCATGACACCTATGTGTTTGATGGAGTGCAAAGCAAGTAGTTTTTGTGCTAATGGTTGGTTCCAAGCAAACCGTGCTCCTATCTTGCATCTTGGTTTCACAACACATCCAAACTCATCCAAACGAGGTTCCACTTCTCCCATGACACCTATGTGTTTGATGGAGTGCAAAGCCAGTAGTTTCTGTGCCAATAGTTGGTTCCAAGCAAACCGTGCTCCTATCTTGCATCTTGGTTTCACAACACATCCAAACTCATCTAAGCGAGGTTCCACTTCTCCCATGACACTTATGTGTTTGATGGAGTGCAAATCAAATAGTTTTTGTGCTGATGGTTGGTTCCAAGCAAACCATGCTGCTATCTTGCATCTTAGTTTCTCAACGCATACAAAATCATCCAAATGATGTTCCACTTCTCCCATGACACCTATGTGTTTGATTGAGTGCAAAGCAAATAGTTTTTGTGCCTATGGTTGGTTCCAAGCAAAACGTGCTCCTATCTTGCATCTTGGTTTCACAACGCATCCAAACTCATCCAAACGAGGTTCCACTTCTCCCATGACACCTATGTGTTTGATTGAGTGCAAAGTAAATAGTTTTTGTGCCTATGGTTGGTTCCAAGCAAAACGTGCTCCTATCTTGCATCTTGGTTTCACAACACATCCAAACTCATCCAAACGAGGTTCCACTTCTCCCTATGACACCTATGTGTTTGATGGAGTGCAAAGCAAGGAGTTTTTGTGCTAATGGTTGGTTCCAAGCAAACCATGCTGCTATCTTGCATCTTAGTTTCTCAACGCATCCAATATCTTCCAAACGAGGTTCTACTTCTTCCATGACACCTATGTGTTTGATTGAGTGCAAAGCATATAGTTTTTGTGCCTATGGTTGGTTCCAAGTAAACCGTGCTCCTATCTTGCATCTTGGTTTCACAACGCATCCAAACTCATCCAAACAAGGTTCCATTTCTCCCATGACACCTATGTGTTTGATGGAGTGCAAAGCAAATAGTTTATGTGCCAATAGTTGGTTCCAAGCAAACCATGCTCCTATCTTGCATCTTGGTTTCACAACGCATCTAAACTCATCCAAACGTGGTTCCACTTCTCCCATGACACCTATATGTTTGATGGAGTGCAAAGCAAGGAGTTTTTGTGCTTATGGTTGGTTCCAAGCAAACCATGCTGCTATCTTGCATCTTAGTTTCTCAACGCATCCAAAATCATCCAAACGAGGTTCCATTTCTCCCATGACACCTATGTGTTTGATCGAGTGCAAAGCAAGTAGTTTCTGTGCCAATAGTTGGTTCCAAGCAAACCGGGCTCCTATCTTGCATCTCGGTTTCACAACGCATCCAAACTCATCCAAACGAGGTTTCACTTCTCCCATGACACCTATGTGTTTGACGGAGTGCAAAGCAAATAGTTTATGTGCCAATGGTTGGTTCCAAGCAAACCGTGCTCCTATCTTGAATCTTGGTTTCACAACGCATCCAAACTCATCCAAACGAGGTTCCACTTCTCCCATGACACCTATGTGTTTGATGGAGTGCAAAATAAATAGTTTTTGTGCTTATGGTTGGTTCCAAGCAAACCATGCTGCTATCTTGCATCTCAGTTTCTCAACGCATCCAAAATCATCCAAACGATGTTCCACTTCTCCCATGACACCTATGTGTTTGATTGAGTGCAAAGCAAATAGTTTTTGTGCCTTTGGTTGGTTCCAAGCAAACCGTGCTCCTGTCTTGCATCTTGGTTTCACAACGCATCCAAACTCATCAAAACAAGGTTCCATTTCTCCCATGACACCTATGTGTTTGATGGAGTGCAAAGCAAGTAGTTTCTGTGCCAATAGTTGGTTCCATGCAAACCGTGCTCCTATCTTGCATCTTGGTTTCACAACGCATCTAAACTCATCCAAACGAGGTTCCACTTCTCCCAAGACACCTAAGTGTTTGATGGAGTGCAAAGCAAGGAGTTTTTGTGCTTATGGTTGGTTCCAAGCAAACCATGCTGCTATCTTGCATCTTAGTTTCTCAACGCATCCAAAATCATCCAAACGAGGTTCCATTTCTCCCATGACACCTATGTGTTTGATGGAGTGCAAAGCAAGTAGTTTCTGTGCCAATAGTTGGTTCCAAGCAAACCGGGCTCCAATCTTGCATCTTAGTTTCACGACGCATCCAAACTCATCCAAACGAGGTTTCACTTCTCCCATGACACCTTTGTGTTTGACGGAGTGCAAAGCAAATAGTTTATGTGCCAATGGTTGGTTCCAAGCAAACCGTGCTCCTATCTTGAATCTTGGTTTCACAACGCATCCAAACTCATCCAAACGAGGTTCCACTTCTCCCACGACACTTATGTGTTTGATGGAGTGCAAAATAAATAGTTTTTGTGCTTATGGTCGGTTCCAAGCAAACCATGCTGCTATCTTGCATCTTAGTTTCTCAACGCATACCAAATCATCCAAACGAGGTTCCACTTCTTCCATGACACCTATGTGTTTGATTGAGTGCAAAGCAAGTAGTTTTTGTGCCAATAGTTAGTTCCAAGCAAACCGTGCTGCTATCTTGCATCTTGGTTTCACAACACATCCAAACTCAACCAAACGAGGTTCCATTTCTCCCATGACACCTATGTGTTTGATGGAGTGCAAAGCAAGTAGTTTCTGTGCCAATAGTTGGTTCCAAGCAAACCGTGCTGCTATCTTGCATCTTGGTTTCACAACGCATCTAAACTCATCCAAATGAGGTTCCACTTCTCCCTTGACACCTATGTGTTTGATGGAGTGCAAAGCAAGTAGTTTTTGTGCTAATGGTTGGTTCCAAGCAAACCATGCTACTATCTTGCATCTTAGTTTCTCAACGCATCCAAAATTATCCAAACGAGGTTTAGCCCCCAGCGTCCGGTGACCGGACTTCAGCGTCCGGTGACCCCGCAGAAAACCCCGAGAGAGAGGAAAACGCCCGGATCTCTTCCGTCACAACTCCGGTTGATTCCAAACTTTGTATGATGGCTCTTAGGGTAGTCTAGATGCTACTCCTTGAAGATCATAGCCACTTAAACACACAAGGTCAAGAATCAACGGGAAAACGTCAAGAACGGAAAACAAAGGACGGAGAGAAACTTTGATCGATCTCTTCACTCAAGCCATACTGAGCCAAACCCTTTGGTGGAAAAGATCATAGGTTCACTAGGAACAAAATCACCGAGGGGTTTTGCAAACAACTGAGTAAAAAGAGAGATCGAATCGAAAGAAACAAAAAAGGTACTCGAAGGCACCTCACAAGAACACAAGAGCTAGAAACCGCCCGGAGACGACACGAGGTTAGGGCCTCGATTTCCCAACACAAACACAAGGTTCTCACCATAGACACAAGTGGAGGATCTCTCTAGAACCCTAGCTATGGAGAGGGAGGAAACAAAGAGATAGAGATAGTGCCAGAGAGAGATAGAGATGAGGGCTGCCATCCCTCTCTACTTATAGAGTTGGCAGTTTTACAACTTACCCCCTACTCCTAGATACAACTTACTTAGGCGATCCAACTAACCCGAAGATATTTTGGACCAACCCATCTCTGATAATTTGATCGGACGACCCCGCTTCCTGCTCCCGTTGCCGTCGCCTCGACGCAACCTCGGAGATTCCGCCACGTGTCGCCCCGCTTCCCCCGGAAGCAGCTCTTCCCGAGTTTTGAGGCCCAAACTCGGAAACCGTCCTCCACTGGTTTTGAGGCCCAAACCAGTAAACCGTCCACCACTGGTTTTGAGGCCCAAACCAGTAAACCGTCCTGGGCCACGTCCGCCAGTCCTCGACCGCGCCAGCCCGCGTCCCGCACCGAGTCACTTGACCATGTTCAATTGCACTTGTCGTTGTCGCAGTGTCCGCCACCACAGCTGGTGCTCTGGCCCTCAAGTCCCTCGGCCCAAGCTCGTCCGTCCTTCTCCGCTCCCGGTCCATCGGCACGACCCGCACACTTGACCTTCACTTCGCCATTCACCACTGCATCCGGGTCCCAACACCTGCACAACACAAGCCAACCAACATGCCAAGTGAACTCCGTTGACAATCACTCATCACACTAGGAGACCAACCCACACTTGGGTCCTCAATTTCCTTCCATACAGAGCCTCAAAAGGTGCCATCTTAAGACTTGCCTGATAGCTGTTATTATAAGAAAACTCTGCATAAGGCAAGTTCTTATCCCAACTCTTGCTATTACGGAGCGCACAGGCTGTCAACATATCCTCCAGAATCTGATTCACTCTTTCAGTCTGGCCATCTGTCTGAGGGTGATAAGCAGAGCTAAAATGCAAACGAGTATCCATGGACTCATGCAACCGCTTCCAGAATCTTGATGTGAACTATGTACCTCTGTCAGACACAATGACCTTGGGCACTCCATGCAAACACACAATCCGAGACATGTACCGCTCTGCAAGCTGGGGTCCTGTGTACCTTTCCTTGACAGGAATGAAATGAGCAACCTTGGTCAAACGATCAACGATGACCCAAATAGAATCATAGCCCGACTGTGTGCGAGGTAACCCAACAATGAAATCCATGCTTACTTCTTCCCACTTCCATTCAGGAATTTTCAGCGGCTGTAGCAATCCAGCTGGCCTCTGATGCTCGGCCTTCATCCTCTGACAAGTATCACAAAGTGCTACATACTCAGCCACTTCTCGCTTCATGCCTGACCACCAATAGTACTGCTTCAGATCATTGTACATCTTGGTACTACCAGGGTGAATAGAATAGGCTGATTCATGCACTTCTCTGAGGATCAACTCCTTGAGTTCTTTTATATCAGGCACACAAAGCCTTCCTTTGAACCATACTACTCCTTGTTCATCCACTGTGAATCCTGGGGCCTTCTCATCTTTGATCAATTCCTTGATCTCAAGAATCTTCTCATCAGTGAGCTGTCCTTTCCGGATATCCTGCTCCAGAGTGGACTCCACTTCCATAGCCACAGCCTCAGTGCTACTCACAATGCCCAAGTTGAGTTTTGCAAACTCCTCATACAACTCAGGCTGACACTCCTGTATCTCTAGCACATTACAATAGACCTTCCGACTCAGCGCATCTGCAACCACATTAGCCTTGCCTGGATGGTAATTAATATTCAAGTCATAATCCTTGATCAATTCCAGCCATCTGCGCTGTCGAAGGTTCAAATCTGGCTGTGTGAAGATATACTTCAAGCTCTTGTGATCGGTATAGATCTCAGTCTTCTTCCCGATCAAGTAATGCCTCCAGATCTTCAGAGCATGAACAACAGCTGCAAGCTCTAAATCATGAGTGGGATAATTAAGCTCATGCTTCTTGAGCTGTCTCGAGGCATAGGCAACAACGTGGCCTTCTTGTATCAATACACACCCAAGGCCCTGGCGAGAGGCATCACAATAGACAGAGAACTGCTTCTCAACATCTGGCATGATCAGAATCGGAGCAGTGGTCAACCTCTTCTTCAATTCTTCGAAATTAGCCTGACAATCTGGGGACCATACAAACTTGGTACCCTTCTGCAATAGCTGAGTCATAGGCTTCGCTAGCTTGGAGAATCCTTCAATGAAACGGCGATAATAGCCAGCCATTCCCAGGAAACTCCGGATCTCACCAACATTCTGAGGTGCCTACCAATTAAGAATATCCTTCACCTTACTCGGATCAACAGACACTCCACCTTCTGAGATGACATGACCCAGAAAGGAAACTTCCTTCAGCCAAAAATCACATTTGCTAAGCTTCGCATACAACTGATGCTCTCTCAGCTTCTGAAGAACCAATCTCAGATGCTCCGCATGCTCTTCTTCATTCCGGGAGAATATCAGAATATCATCAATGAAAACCACCAGGAACTTATCAAGATAATGCATGAAGACCTTGTTCATGAGATACATGAAGTATGCTGGAGCATTAGTCAACCCGAAAGACATTACCGTGTACTCGTATAAGCCATAGCGAGTCACGAAAGCAGTCTTCAGAATATCAGACTCCCGAATCTTCAGCTGATGATAACCAGATCTCAAATCAATCTTGGAGAACACATGAGCACCCTTCAGCTGATCGAACAAGTCATCGATACGAGGAATAGGATACTTGTTCTTGATGGTAGCATCATTCAGTGCTCGATAATCAACACACATTCGCTCTCCACCATCCTTCTTCGGGACAAAGATCACCGGGGCTCCCAATGGAGAAGTACTAGGATGAATATACCCCTTACCCAAGAGCTCTTGGATCTGATCCTTCAGCTCTGCTAGCTTATTAGCATCCATTCTATAAGGCCTTTTAGAAATAGGTGCAGTGCCAGGTACTAGATTAATTTCAAATTCAATGTCACGATCTGGTGGCATACCTGGCAACTCCTGGAACACATCGGGGAACTCCTTCACCACTGGGACATCATCAACGACCTCCACTGGGTTGGCCTGAGAATCTCCTGCTGGTACAGACGGGGCATGATACTCAACAACTGTGCCATCAGGGTGCTTCAACTTGATCATCCCACGAGGGCAATCAATATTACCACCATACTTCTTCAGCCAATCCATTCCCAGAATCACATCAAGTCCACTCGAATCTAGCACAATGAGATGAGAAGGAAAGGCTACCCCCTAATGGACAACCTCACATCTGGGCATATATGACATGAAAGCATTTCTCCTCCAGGAGATTTAACTAGCAAATTTTTGTTCATCAAAGCCTTAGGCAAATTGGTTCTTGCTACGCATGAAGTGGATATGAAAGAATGCGAAGCTCCAGAATCAAACAATACTGTAACTGGATGAGAATCAATGGAGAACGTACCCATCACCACATTGGGAGCCTGCTGAGCTGTCTCCATCGCCATGTGGTTCACATTGCCATGCTTCACCTGCTGCTTGCTGGGACACCTGTTGGCAAGATGGCCCATCTGGTTGCACTTGAAACAAGGACCAATCTGACTAGGCCCCTGAGCTGGACGGGTCTGCTGCTGAGCTGGTACAACCTGGCGAGACGCCTGCTACTGCTGTCGCTGCTGCTGGCCCTGGTGCTGCTGCTGCTGCTGGCCCTGGTGCTGCTGCTGCTGGCGCTGGCCCTGGTGCCTGAAGTTCCTCTGCTGCTGGAACTGACCTCCCTGCCTGTCTAACCCAGGCTGGCTGAAGCGGGCATGAGCATTGCTGCCCGAAGACTGACCCTGCTGGCGAGACATCTTCCTCTTGCGGTTGGCGTCAAAACCCTGACGCTCTCTCTCAACAGTGAAAGCCTTATCCACTAGCTTCTGGAATGACGGGTAGTCATTGGAGGCCAGAGCATAGCGGATAAGCGGATTCAGGCCTCGCCTGAAACAGTCCTGTTTCTTCTCGTCGGTGCTGACATCCTCTGGAGCGTAGCGGGACAGCTGGGTGAATTTGGTGAGATATTCACGCACCAGTGTCCCACCTTGCTTCAGGTCCATGAACTCCTGGCGCTTCACCTTGATCTCTCCGGACGACATGTAGTGAGCCCGGAAGCTGGTACAGAACTCCTCCCAGGTGATGTTCTGAGCATCTGCATGTGCGGCGGTGTACGCTGTCCACCAGTTCTTCGCCTGGCCCTGCAACTGGTGAGCGGCATAGAGAACCCTGTCACGGCCCTCACAGTGAGCAATATCCAGCTTGCTCTCAATAGTCTGAAGCCAATCATCTGCATCCATCGGCTCCACAGCTTGCTTGAAGACAGGAGGTTGAGTGAGCATGAACCTCCTGAGAGTATCCTGAGGACGTGCTAGCTGAGCGTCTGGTCCTCCCTGACCCTGCTGCATCTGCTGCAAGCTGTTCATCATCTAGGCCATATTCTGCATCATCTGAGTCTGCATGGTGGCCATCTGCACGGGATCATAAGCTGGGGGTGGCGGTGGTGACAGTGGCTAGCTGTTATTGTTCCCAGCATTATTCTGACCATTGCTCCTGCCGCCATTCCTGGTGTCCACCATCTGGTTTGATCAAGGGTAAAGGTTGAGATAATGATAAAATAAAACCCCACTAAACATAATCATAAAGATAATAATAAGAAAATAATTTATTAACAAAAGATGCCATAGCGGTCAGATGACCACTACGCACCTACAATCATTACAAAGACCCAAATCAAACATATGCATAAGTACATAGCAATACAACGTTCTAACGGGTCACAACATTATACTGGACATCTAAGATCTAGAATAATCCTAATTTAGAAAAACTTTTTAAATAAAGCATAGAGAAGTCCAGATGAATGGAAATGAGGTAAGTTTTTACCAAAATAAATTGCCAAGTTGAATTAGGAGAGAAGGGAATATTTTAATAAAATAGTTTTAACAATTTGACCATCTAAGCTAGCGTCCTACGGTCAACACGGCTTTGATACCATTCTGTCACACTCGATTTTAAAAACAAAATCGAATGCACAATATATGTATGCCAGGATCAATAAATCATACATATATCGACGTCATTATAGTATCATAACTGTGATGAATAAATAATCATGATAAATCATACAAAAGGACCCGTGGGTCTAAAAGAAAAGTACATGAATAATGATAACTAGATCTGATCTCTAAATCTCTAGCGGGAATGGACGCCAACTCCACAGGAATGTCGACCGGGGGTAGCACCAGCCTAGTACAAGTCGTCGGGGTCGTAGCCTCCGTCCTCCACGTAGTCCTCCTCGTCAACGCCATCGTCTGGGTGGGGTAGCAGGGGGACAAAGAGGAAGGGTGAGTACATCAAAATGTACTCCGCAAGTGTAGGAAAATATGATATGCGGCTTAAAGAAAGGTAGGCTGACTCAGTTTAGACACAGCACCTAAAGCGACACAACCCTATATCCTGAATTCCTATGCACCTATTTATCTAGGTGAAAATCTCAACTCCTCAAAGTAAGCAACACTCGGAAAACCATCCGAGCAAACCACACTCGGAAATCCAACCGAGCAAACCAACACTTGGAAATCCATCCAAGCAAACCAACACTTGGAAGTCCATCCAAGCACCCGTTCCTTTCCCAAAGGAACCACCCAACCAAGTACCAGTAACCAACTAATTCCAAGGACGTCCAAGCCAGCTCTTGACTGCGAGCACGGCTGATATATCAGTTTTACACTCTGCAGAGGTTGCACACTTTCACCATGAGTCGTGTTTTCCCATCTCGCCGAACACTACCTAGGTGCACAGCGGGGTCACACTACAAGGCCTTTACAAAGCCCTCTAACCCTGTTTTACACGTACCTCTAAGGTTTCACCGCTAACATGGGTAACGACCCACTGCAGAAGCCCCCTCTTGTGCCACAAAACATTCCCCGTGTAAAGCCAAAACTTAGAGAGACTAATTAATTAGCCAGGTCCGTCCCATTCCAGCCTCATGGTTGCGCTGTAAAGCCAGGTTACATACGTCGGGAACCGGGTCCTAGGGATCCAGGCAGGATAACTAGCACAAACCCAAACCACTATCATCACAGCCGTTCCACGGCACAAACCATAACCACCACCAAACGGTCCATCCTGCCGGATTTATCTATTCTCCATGTTTCTAAAAAGATTACCAGTTCCACATGTTTCATAAGTCATTAATAATAATTAATTAAACTCATTCCCAATCCCAAGACTGCAAGGCTAAGCATGACTCTACCATAATCCCAAACCCAGGGTTAACAAGGAAGATATAAACAAGTGCTAATAAACCTTATCATGGGATTCAAATTTAGACACAGCATGCAACTAGGGATCTAACTACTCTACATAAAAGTAAATAAAAGTAGGTGCAATATGAGCAAGGACACTTGCCTTCGAAAAGTGTAGGATCAGGTGTGTCGAACAACGGGTCCTGGGAATCCTCACAATCAACCACGTCTGGCGGCAATCATCAAACATGGCCCACAAAATAAAATACAATAAGGAACAGTACACCAATCATGGAAAAACAGTATGAAAATAATATAATAATATAGTACTCGTCTCTACGATCGTTTCGATATAAAGATCATTAAAAACGGAATTAAAATGAGAGATATGATTTTATAAAGATTTACTATAGGAAAATAATTAAAATAATATTAACTCGAAATTTAAAAGGTTCAAACTTACTGGACAGCTACAAAAATAGGTAGATCACTAAATCATGGATCTAATGCAAGTTGAATCGTTCAATTCAAATTCAAAATGATGAAAATATAGCCAAAATACTTTTAGTGGCAAAACTGTAATTAAATTGAATTACTTTCTATTTAAAACAAATCAGTTTCCCATTTTAAACCAGATCTGGACGGGGCTTAAATACACGAAAAGTGCAGGGGCTAAATAGAAAGAATGCATAGGCACAGAGCACAGTGCCCGGGGACGGCGGGTTTAGACTTTAAGTCTTACAGGGGGTTTTGTGCAAACAATCCCGCGAAGGGGTATCAGCGCACGCGGTCCATTGATTTACCGATGGGCGGTCCCGATTAGATCAAGGAGGCAGCGGTGGTGGGCTTGCCGGCCAAACAGAGCCGGCCGCGCCGCTCTGCGCCGGTGATCGCGGGAGACGGCCGGTCATGGGGCTCGGGTGCACGGTTTTACCAACGGGGAGCACTGGGAGATGGAGGGGCGCAAGGCAAACTAAATAGGGCACTCGGTTGGTGTTGTGATAGCTTTAGCCGCGAGCAATTCTTGACGCGGTGGCACACAGCGGCGGCGAGCTCGTCGGCGAGTGTGGCTAAGGCCCTAACGGCCATGGTTCTAACAATTAATGGCACGGCGAGGGAGCGGAATATGCGGGAATCTCACCTAGATGATCGAATCGGGCGGAGGGTGACTCGGAGATGGTCCCTGATGAAGCGGGCAAACGGTGACGCACTGCTCGTCGGGGGGCACCGGCTCGGGTACTAGACTCGGTGATGGGAGGCCTCACGGCTTTGGGAGCTCCTTCTGGTCCTCGTGTTCCTCTCAATCGGCTGGAAGTTATCTCGGTGATGACGAATCGCCGGCGGCGGCTCGACTGTGCCAAGGCGACGGTGAATTCGCCGATCGGTAACGAAACGCGAAAACGATGGAATAGAGGGATGGGAAGGTTTCTCACCTTGCTAGGGAGTTCGGTGAGCGTCCACTGCGACCGATGGCGACTCGGCCACGGCGAATCGGTGAAGGCAGCGCTGCTCAGTGCCACTGCAATGGCGACGGGGTGGCAGCTGGTAAGGGGGCGGCTCGAACTGAGGGGAGGGCGGCGGTGTGCGATTCAAGGGATCGGGTGGGTCCTAAATAGGGCGGCGGCAAAGAAACGGGGGCAAGAATGCTTGCGGGAAGGGCGGAGCAGGCGGTTGCGAAGGCGGCTCTGTTCGCCTCTGATCCGAGTCGGGCAGAAGGAGGGGGATGACACGCGGGCCCCGCTTGGCAGAGTCTGCGAGAGAGAGAGAGGGTGGGCGAGCTGGGCTCGGCTGCTGGGCCGTCTTCGCTGGCTGCCTGCGCGCTGACGGGTGGAGAGAGCAGCTGCGGCTCTGGGCCAGCCCATGCCCGCGCGGAGGAGGGAAGGGGAGAGGGGAAAAGAACAGAATGGGCCGAGCCCGAGAGAGAGAAGAGTTGCTGACCTTTTTTTCTGATTTCACTACTACAAAAAGTTTAACCGAGGCGGGCAAAAACGGTTTTCCGAGGCGGGCATCGCAACCGCCTCCAACTAAAGGTCGCGGTTAATCATGAATTAACCGCGACGGTTAAATTGCCCGCCTCGGTTAATCCATTAACCGAGGCGGGCATATTAAGCTGCCCGCCTCCATTAATCCGATTAACCGAGGCGGGCATCTTAATATGCCCGCCTCGGTTAATACTCCCCAGAAAACAAAAAACGCAAAAAATTTGCAACTTTGAAGAATCGAACCCGTGACCTGACACTTAACAACCAACGCCTCTACCACTGCACCACACACTCGTTCATGTCTATATATAATATGCTATCTTTTTATACGAAAAATGTCGTAATCTTATATTGGATATTTAGGCCACTAAACGTTTTCAAATGAAAAAAGTTTCAACTACAAAGTTGTAGATTCTATTTAGAGCTATAACTTTCATATAGACCGTGTCAACATACGAGATTGTTTGGCAATTTAAAATTTAAAATTTCAAAATTTATGCACTAATAACATATTTTTGGCCCTTAACAGTTTCAATTCAAAAACTTTTCAGCTACAAAGTTATAGATCTCGCCGAGTGCTATAATTTTGGTATAAAGTTTGTCTTCATCCGAGTTCATATAAAAAAGTTATGAATTTTTTTTGTTGCAGTCATTAATGGAGGCGGGCAAATTAAGATACCCGCCTCCGTAAATAGTTGATTAACCGAGGCGGGCATATTAAGATGCCCACCTCTGAAAATAGTTGATTAACCGAGGCGGTTGACTTAATGTGCCCGCCTCCGTAAATCAATTAATGGAGGCGGTTGTTGTAACGCAACCGCCTCGGTTAATCTACGATTAACCGAGGCGGACGCGTTATGCTGCCCGCCTCCATTAATCGATTTACGGAGGCGGTTATTTTTTGACCGCTTCCGTAAATATTTTTGGAGGCGGTTATTTTTTGCCCGCCTCGAATAATGTTTTGGCAACGCCTCGGAAAATCATTTCTGTAGTAGTGTTTTCTTTTGCTTTTCTTTCCTCTTTCATTTTTGTTTTGCAAAATAATTTGAAGATACAATAATGGTCTTAAAATATTTATAATATCTGGTTCACATAAACCTTAATAATATACTTAATTTGATTTTCTCCAGAAAAAAAAATTAGGACAATTAAATCGGAGCCTAAACGAGTATTTAATAAAAATGCTTTTCATCCAATAAAATTGTGCATGAGGCATGAGTGCAACAAAACATTAAAAATTTTAATTTACCCTAATATTAATTGCAATAATAAATAACATAACAAAATTTGAAAGCAATAATAATAATAAAAACTAGGGTGTTACACCAAACACCTTCCTTTGCAGCTCCCGAAGCCGCAATGTACTCGGCTTCTGCTGTAGAATCTGACACCGTTTCTTGTTTGGAACTCTTCCAGCTTACTGCACCACCATTTATTGTGAACACAAAACCTGATTGAGATTGTGAATCATCCGGGTCGGTTTGGAAGCTTGCATCGATGTAACCATTTACAACGAGCTCCTCCTCACCATCATAGATTAGGAACACATCCTTAGTCCTTCTCAAGTACTTAAGAATGTTTTTTAACAAGTGTCCAGTGACTCTCACCAGGATCAGCTTGGTATCTACTCGCAACACTTAGAGTATATGATACATCTAGGCGTGTACATATTATGGCATACATAATGGAACCAATTGCCAAGGCATATGGAACCTTACTCATGCACTCTCGCTCGTCAGCAGTGGAAGGACACTGCCTGACGCTATAGCGCATGCCATGTGACATAGGCAAGAACCCTTTCTTGGACTTTTCCATGTTGAACCGTTTCAACACTTTGTCAATGTACATATCTTGGCTTAAACCTTTAAGCCTCCTTGACCTATCTCTATAGATCTTTATGCCCAATATATATGCTGCCTCTCCCAAATCCTTCATAGAAAAACTATTATTCAATAAAGTCTTTACGGATTGCAACATTGGAATGTCATTCCCAATCAATAATATGTCATCCACATATAAGATTAGAAATACAACAGCACTCCCACTTTCCTTCTTGTAAACACAAGGCTCTTCTTTGTTCTAACAGAAGCCAAACCCTTTGACTACCTCGTCAAAACGAATAATCCAACTCCGAGATGCTTGCTTCAACCCATAAATGGATTTTTTAAGCTTGCATATCTTTCCAGCATTATTAGGATCAACAAAACCTTCGGGCTGTATCATATACACGTCCTCTTTCAAATTTCCATTCAGAAAGGCTGTTTTAACATCCATCTGCCAAATCTCGTAATCGAAATAGGCAGTTATTGCTAGAATGATCCGAATAGATTTTAGCATCGCTACTGACGAGAATGTCTCGTCGTAGTCAACTCCTTGAACTTGTCAAAAACCCTTTGCGACAAGCCGAGCTTTATAGACGTGAACATTTCCGTCCATATCTTTCTTCTTCTTGAAGATCCATTTGCACTCTATGGGTTTAACCCCATCAGGAGGATCAACCAAGTTCCAAAGTTGATTGTCACTCATGAAATCTATCTCGGATCTCATGGCACTTTGCCATTTCTCGGAATTTGGGTCCATCATTGCTTCCGTGTAAGTTGCAGGTTCGTCATCGTCCAATAACAACAAATCGCCACGTAACTCACGGAGTCTTGCTGATCTTCGTGGTGGTGGAGGTGTTTCTCTTGCCACAGGTAGCTCAACTTGTTCCGCTACATTAGCATCACTCGTAGAGTCATTCCTTTCCGGCTCTTCTTGAACTTCTTCAAGATACACCTTTTGTCCACTCTTCTCTCTTTTGAGAAACTCTTTCTCTAAGAAAGCACCGTTTCGAGCAACAAACACTTTGCCCTCTGATCGGTTATAAAAGTAATACCCCAAAGTTTCCTTTGGATATCCCACGAAAATACACTTGTCCGACTTGGGTGCCAGCTTATCAGATATCAACCGTTTGACATAAGCTTCACAACTCCAAATCTTTACAAAAGACAAACTAGGACTCTTCCCAGTCCACATCTCATGTGGTGTCTTATCTACGGACTTAGATGGTACCCTATTCAATGTGAAAGCGGCTGTTTCTAGAGCATATCCCCAAAATGATAAAGGTAGGTCCGAGTGGCTCATCATAGACCGAACCATGTCCAACAAGGTCCGATTACGTCGCTCGGATACGCCGTTTCTCTGGGGCGTTCCAGGTGGCGTAAGCTGTGGAACAATTCCATAACTCTTTAGATGATTGCTAAACTCATGGCTCAAATACTCGCCTTCTCGATCAGATTACAAGGCCTTGATTTTCTTGCCACGTTGATTCTCTACTTCATTCTGAAATTCTTTGAACTTTTCAAATGTTTCAGATTTATACTTCATCAAGTATACATAACCATATCTACTGAAGTCATCAGTAAAGGTTATGAAGTATTGGAATCCGCCTCTTGCTGTCGTACTCATTGGTCCACATACATCAGTATGTACAAGTTCCAACAAGTCTGCTGCCCTTTCAGGAACACCTGTGAAAGGCGCTTTGGTCATCTTGCCCAACAGGCATGCTTCACATGTCTTGTATGATTCAAAATCAAATGAAGTTAGAAGTCCATCATCATGGAGCCTCTTCATGTGATTCTCACTTATATGACCTAAACGACAATGCCACATATATGTGGGACTTAACTCATTAAGCTAAGGCCTTTTAGCATTAATATTACAGATCGGTGCATCATCAACATTTAATATGAATAATCCATTCACAATGGATGCAAAAGCCACAAACATATCATTCTTTGAGATCACACAACCATTGTCTTTACTCGCAAATGAATAGCCATCCTTCATCAAACATGAAGGTGACACAATGTTTCGACTTAAGCTAGGAACAAAATAACAATTATTTAATTCCATGATAAATCCTGAAGGCATGTGGAGTTGCATAATCCCGACGTTCAATGCTGCAACTCTTGCATTGTTACCCACGCGGAAATCAACTTCTCCCTTCTCCACGCTTCTAGTTCTTATCATTTCCTGCATCGTATTGCATATATGAGCAACCGATCCGGTATCAAATACCTAGGAATTGATATAAGAATCAGCGAGAAAAATATCTGTAATATGAACTACAAGTACATGAGCTGCGGGAGTACCTTTACCACCGCCATCCTTTGCTAAGGATGCCAAGTACTGCTTGCAGTTCCTTTTCCAGTGACCTTTCCCCTTACAATAAAAGCACTCTTGCTCATTTGATGGTCCAACATTGGAGACTGACGGGTTAGGCTTAGAGATCTCATCTTTAGCCTTTCCCTTCCTCTTCCTCCAATTGCCCTTCTTTCTCTTAAAGTTAGGTTTGTTTTGGACTGCCAACACTTGGCTACTGCTGGCACCTTTCTTGATGTCGGCCTCTGCTATTTTCAGCATGCCACATAGTTCATTCAATCCTTTCTCTGCCCCATGCATATGGTAATTCAAGATGAAGTTAGCATAGCTGGGTGGAAGAGATGACAGAATGAAATCAGTGGCCAACTCTTGGCCGATTGGGAAGCCTAGCTTCTCCAACCTCTGAGTGTAACCAACCATCTTGATCACATGTGGCCCAACCGATGCACCCTCTGCTAGCTTGGTCTCTACCAGAGCCTTTGAGACATTGAACCTTTTGGTCTTAGCTTGCATTTGGAACATTTCCTCTAGCGCCACGATCATATCGTACGCTGCATGGTTGTTATCGAACTGCATCTGCAGATCTGGTTCCATGCTTGCAAGCATAAGGCAGCTTACTTCAAGATCAGCATCACATGCTTTTTTGTAAGCATTTTTCTCAGCAGCAGGTGCATTATCAGCAGGTTCATCTGGTAATGGGGTGTCTAGAACATCTTCCTTTTTCTCAGCCCTGAGAACAATTCTCAGGTTGCGGATCCAATTCGCATAGTTTGTTCCATTCAACTTATCTTTCTCAAGTATTGAACACAAAGTAAATGGTTGCTTGCTAGATGCCATAGATCTACAACAAAAGTAATGCAAAATACTAAGACAATGTATCCAAGATAGAGTAAATCTCATTAACTCTACTCCCACTAAAATCAATATCCCTCAATTGAAATTTAGTGATTCAAGACCCACAACTAACAAGTCGACTAGTGAGCTTTAGCATCACCGCTAGACGACAAGGTAGATCAGTAAGCAACTCCTTGCTAATCATATCTCATATGACTCTTGTTGTTGGGGTAGCATCTCTATGCTTGTGTTGCCCAACGTTCCATGCTCCAAGGTCCCTAACCGTTAGGATGACCTTGATCAAGTAACCAACCCTTCTGTAGTAAGTGTCCGACACGAACCTACCTAGTCGAGAAAAATCAGTGGCACCCTAATTTCATAGACCCACCACCGATTGTACAAGACTTGTGACAATGCAAGGTTTGGAGGAGCATACACCTTGAACATTGCTGAGGGATCAATCTATTTTAATACCGACCGAATGTAGACAAAAACATCAAGGTACATAAAATAGAGCATCGTTAGAATGACATAAATTCATACATGCATCACATGCACGTGAGGGCTGTACCGATCATGAACTTTCTCTGGTATCCCTGGTAATAGATCCAATCTACCACCGTCACGTATCTCATATGCTTGGCATTTAATCTAGGTTCGATTTGATCAATCTGATTGATCCTCCATCTTACCATCATTGGGTTTACATGTATCACTTAACTCGGATGGCGGAATTCCGACCGGTACGAGTAGATCGTTACAAAACCAATATAACAAATTTCGAACCATGATCGTCAGAGACTTGCCAAAAACTGTTCATATCTCATATGAACACATCCGAACCTATAATAAAACAGCATCGGCTCCGATACCACTGATGGGTTACGAGGTGGCTACGCTAGCCGGTAATTCAAAATTTTTACCTCATAAACCAGGATCTACTGCTGGATATAGGTTATAGGATTACCACTAGACGCGCAGATGCAGCGGAGACTTGTTGTAGTCGTGCGTGTCCTAGCAGTGCAGATCTTCCGAGCAGGTCCCCGACCAACTCCGATCAACTCCGATCAGTCACCGATCACCTCCGACCAGCTCTGGCCAATCGCCGATCACCTCTGACCAGTTTTGACCAATCGCCGATCACCTCCGACCAGTCGCGATCAATCGCCGATCACCTTCTGCCGATAACTGATCTGTTCCGATCAGCACCGATAGCCGATCGGAGATAACCGATTAGCCCTGGCAAGCACCGATTGTCTTTGGGAATCACCGATTCGCTCTGGTGATCACCGATCACCGGTGATCCGTCCTAGTGCCACAGATGCAACACCTCCAAGGTATCACACACGTGCAGGCAGGAAGCGTTGTGTCTCTGGATTGCTAGATCCACGAGAAGCAAAGGCAAAGCGTGGAAGGTGGCGACGGCTGCCAAAAAGACCTGGATCCCTCTTAGCCTCGCCCTACCTCTTGCTTATATAGGCGTCCCTAACGTGCTCCCAAGTTGGAGGCTCATAAGGAAACCTAATCCTTATCCAACTCGAGTCCAACTCGAATTGGGCTTCCAGCCCCTTAAGCGTGCGACCCTTTGGGTTCACGTCTATATGGACATGGCCCGAGTACTCCTACTCGGCCAATAGTTGACAGCGGCCTCTAGCAAGGCATGACGACTCCCATGTATACGTAAAGATCATATCAGACGAACCACCACATTCCATATACAAGTTATTCCCTTGCCTCATGATATATGGTTCAACTCGTGGGTTAACACTTAACCCAAGCACGGCCATGCATTTGTTGATCCAATCACTTGAGTGATCCAGTGATATCTCTCTGACACCGAGAGGGGCAAATCCCATCTTGACTGTCTATGTCTCACAGCATGCTTCCTGACAAACCCGAAAGCCACCTTTATAACTACCTTGTTACAGAGTAGCGTTTGATAGCCCCTAAGTTGGTCATTCCACATCTTGAGTACATACGACAATCTCAGGTCTAAGGACATAACATATACGATGCGAATATTGACAATCTCTTGTCGGGTCAATCCAGCCTACATGTCTCACATGTGCCCACATAATTAGTTTGACATCTCCATGTCCATGACTTGTGAAACATAGTCATCAACTAATACATGTGCTGGTCTAATATTCAAGTTGTTCTTACAAGAACGCCGACCAGGGATAACTTTTAGAATAACCATACAGGTAAAAGAGTTCCACAGACAATTCACATAATTGTCGATCAATACCATTTGCCTTTTATGGAAATTCAATGAACTCATAATATATATAATGGATACAAGGCAATGTCAATCATCTCTATGATTATCACTAGGCATACTCCCAATAGAGCTATTTTCAGCAAGAGGCCAAGAAGGACTTCAAAGAGATGATGTCGGCAATGCTAGCTAACCCTGATCCTGACTTGGTGCAGAAATTGGCGAGCATGGTGTCCAGTCAACAACAAATGACTACCACTCAAGCTCCATCCCAGATGCAGATTGTACCAGCAACTGATCAACAGTTAGCGAGTCCACCGATCAAAAGCAGTGTCGCGTCTACGGCCAATAAGGATCACTATCCAGTTGATGACATCACAGGGCCACCACCTTGTTCCCTAGTTATAAGGTACGGTTTGAATAATATTCGTACAAGGGAAGTGGCCAGTGGATTTGCTATCCCAGGACGCAGGTACCATAACAGTGACATTCTGGATGACTACTGCAAGGTAGAAGTCTTGACGGTCGTCCAAGGATATGAGGATGACATGCTAGACATCCCAGGCCCAGATGATATTGAGAAACTCGGCCAGGCTATCAAAAATTTCATCCTGTGGCCTCGACGAGATGTCCAGTTGACTCAAGAGTAGCCACTAAATCAAGAGCCTACACATGCCGACTCACCTCATCCTGACCCAATATATCATGACCCACCTTATCCTTAGCCATCACCATATCCTGAACCATCACCACCTGAGCAACAAACCCCACCACCGCCGATGCCTCACTCGTCCCCACCAGCCAAAGAATCCGAACAGTTGTTTATGACCCCACCAGATCCATCGCCACCTAAGAAGAGAAAATTCCCTGTACCGAAATTGGTATCCCCATATGAGCCAAAGAAAAAATTTGCTGGAACGGCTCTATTTATGAAAGGAATTGGAAAGAATCGCACAACACGGATCATTGACTTGGTTGAGCATGCGAAGGCAGCACAATAGGAAGTCATACAGATCAGGAAGCCAACGAAGGAGGATTATGAACATGTCCCAGATACTTATGTGTTCACCAAGCCCCTTCTCAGTTGGAAGCGACTAACAAGCATTCCAGCAGGTATAAAAAGGATGCACGACTGGTACATAAGAGCTTCCCACGCTGGACTTGACTCGATAACTGTAAGTATACCATATAGGGCTTTTCTTTCTCCTCAGAATACGGCCATGCTCAGCTTCGAGGACATCTGGTTGATGATGAACCTCAAGAGACTTGACGTACAGACCGTCACATTGTTTGCATTGTAAGTATATATACTTGTGTATCGTTATCATAAATTTGTTGTGTTGTGTGAACAAGTTTGATGAGGATCACTGACATTGTAATTATATATTACCCTCTTGTAGAATGCAATATGATGAGCAGGAAAAACGCAAGGAAAGAGACGAAAGCAAATTGATTGGATATCTTTCTCCAATTAAACTTTGCCAGTCCGAGCATACATTAACTATCGGGCCGGGACATGACGAACTAAAGGGCCTGAGTGAGGAAGAAGCTTCCATGAAAATGGTGGAGCTGCGTAAGAATCTGGAAGCCAAATATGCAATTTATATTGGGAACGCGCTGAAGCAATGGAGGAACAGGCAAGTCGTAATAGCACCGTACCACTTTGGGTAAGTACATTATACAATATATGTGTCAGCTTATTAATTGTACGCATTAGAACATCAATATAGATTCACAAATTTGATTAATGCAGGGACCACTGGATCTGCTTTTTTATTTATCCAAGGGATGGACGGGTGGTTGTCTATGGCTTTGCAGACTATTTGCCCTCAAGTTATGCAACTGCCTTGGTTCTTATAGAGCGGTAAGCTAAGTTTTCGTGTATGCATATGTATACACTTTTGTCGATGTGTGTGATATCATCAGCTTGAGAGAGATTTGCTAGCTAATTTGGTTATATGATTAATTCGACTTGTTATATAGAGCTTGGCGGTGGTCCAAAATAGAAAAGGGAAAGGAAAAGAAAAGGTCGTTGGGGGCGATTCCACAAATGAATATGATTCATGATTGGCCGGTATATATACCTTATTCCATATGCTATATGACAATATATAAAGTTGACAACTTAATTATTTGTCTTCTATTTATATTTATATAGTGCCATAAGCAACCAGTCGGATCAGTCCATTGTGGATATTATGTGTGCGAGTTCATGAGAGTCAATGGACGATACGTCAACAACCCTCAGGTAATATGCACAAGCAATCAATGTCATTACAAGTTCATATTCTTGTTTAATAATCAAGTAAAAAAGTTGATGTTTAATTATACAGGGTCAGGGATGTAAAAAAGAAAGGGCAGCTAACATGTCGGAAGAAACTTTGCTGGGCATCGTCGAGGACTTGTGCAATTTCATGATGAGAGAAATCATATCATCCGACGGCAACTTTCACGATCCTAAAGGCCCCTTAGCAGAGCCCAAGTATAGACCGCTATCATATATTGGCAAGCTAAATCTTCAGCGCGAAGATTACTAGCTAGGGCACGGATCGGAAAATTTGAAAACTTTGATCGATGTATATGTGTGTATTTGTATATATAATGATGTAAAAACTTAGAAGGATTATATTAACATGATGTACATATAATTAATTAATTAATTACATGTTTGTATCTGTGTATAGATAATGACCCTATTATATTTAATATTATACTATATTAAAAATAAAGCAAAAAACAGAGCATTGCCAGTTTTGAAAAGAGGCAGGAAAAAATAAATACAGGCGGTTCATTCTACAAACCGTCTGTAGAAAATAGGTTTGGGAACCGCCAGTAGAAATGTGATTTCTACGGGCGGTTCATAAAAAACCTGGCCTTTCCCGCTGGCGGTTGGGACAAACGCCTGTAGAAATGCGTTCCCAACCACCAGCACAGAGGTTTTGTGTACTAGTGAAGGTCATATTTAATTTTGCTGTAGCTAGAAATTAAATTAAGTTGCTAGCCAACCCTACAGGTCTCGGGCAATGGCCTTGAGAGCGTCTTCAACATATGGGTATCTGTAGGAGAAGCCCAGATCCTTTGCCTTAGCCGGAACAACCTTTTGTCCTTCCAACACCTGCAGCGATCAAATTAAAACCGGAATTTATAAGCCTAGATAATACTCATATCGCACTAAAACAAGGTCACGTAAGATTATTTTTATGGCATGGCAAGAGTTAAAGAGAACGAAGTTGTGCCTCTTCCCTAGGATATAGCTTGAGCTTATGACAAGAAATAAAAACCGTCCTCACATTTTGGCTCCACTCTTATAGGCATAAAAACACAGAAAAATACTGTGTTATACACAATGTTACTCTAAACGCTAAATGATAAATAATTGGGAGAATTGGCTGTGGGACACTGCCAAAGCCAAAAATTGGGTGCCACACACCTCCATTCTCGTTATTTGCTGAGGGACACTGCATTTTCATTCACTTTGGCCAGTGGACACCGCCGACCGGTTCCACCCGGTACCGGAGAGTGAAACTTTCCGAAATGACGACCGGTGCCCCTGACCCATGTCTAGTTGGACCCAACCGACCCTTGCGAACGGGTCTGGTTGGACCAGCTTATGTCCCAGTCGGTCGAGTGTTCGACTCCAGTCCGTCCCCGTCCCCGTCCCCGCCGTCGCTCCACTTCACCGCTCTTGTCGCCGCCGCGCACCATTGACCGCCGCCGCTGACCTTCTAGGGCAGACCCGCCGTCCGCCACGTTGGGCTGAGCTTCGGGAGCACCACCGCGCACAAGGAGATAGGGTTAGACTCCAGTCCACCCCTGTCCGTAATCCCTTCGCCGCCGCGCACCATTGACCGCCGCCGCTGAGCTTCTGGAGCACACCCGCCATCCGCCATGTGGGGCTGAGCTTCGGGAGCACCACCGCCGCGCACAAGGAGATGGCGTCCCCCAGGAAGAAGGACGCCCCGTGCCCTGGGTCCCTGCCTAGGGTTCTACCTCAATTCAAGTGGATTCGACCAGGGTGAGATTCCCATGCCCCCTTACTGCTTTCCCTTAGATGTATGCGTTAGAAATGTTGCGTTGAGTTTCTTTTTTTTGTTGATTTAGGATGGATCCGGCTAGTGCTTGTAGACTGGCGATTAAGATTCCCGCATATGTAGAGCAAAAACCAGATGGGCTCGATGATTATCACGTGACTGAGAATTGGATGCGTATGGTTGACAAGGATACTTTCAATTGGATGGGTTTTCATGCATTGCTTGATGAGGAGATTGTCCATGGTCAGGATCAGGAACTGCAGGTTACATATTTGGACAAGAACACGAACGAGACAACTCGTATAAATTCTGATAGTTCTTTGATACATGCATTTGATATGTACTGGGACAAGAGGAAGCTGCCAGTGACTGTGGAGGTTGTGGACACTCGATCTTGTGGGAAACAGTTCCCTGATTCTATTGTTGATGATCCTCCACAGCCATTAGATGGGATTATGCCTACAGACAATGCTCTCCCTAATCCTAATACTGATGCCACTCCAGAAGATGCTAACCTAGCTGCAGAAGATGATAGTCCAGAAGATGAGAATGAGGCTGATTCTGATAAAGACTGGGGAGAGAATGATGAAGTGGAGTATGTTGGAGTAGATGATGAGAAAGAGAAGTACAGGGATGAGCTGGCTGATGATGAAACTGAAGGTGGCTATGCTTACTATCCTGACACTGATGACGAAGATGGTGACCCACTAACTGTCAATGATGCAGAGGACTATGATGGTGTTGTGCATGTGACTGACTTAGAAAATCCTAAAATTGTTGTTGGTGTTACTTTTGATGATAGTTTCCTTTTTAAGAGGTGTATTAGGCAATATGCTGTTCTAAAAGAAGTTGAACTTGCAGTTCCTTAGAGTGAGTCACGGCGGTACAGAGCATATTGTAAGTCCAAGAGGTGTAAGTGGAGGATTCATGCATCTCAGTGTGCAGATGGCAAAACATGGAAGGTACTTCATTCAATTGTTTCATTTACTCTATATTGCTTCATTTAATTGCTTCATTAACTTGTTTTCATTGATGGCTGCAGATTAGGAAGATACCTTACAAGCATAATTGTGCTGGCACAGGGAATTTGGAGGAAAAGAATTGTATGGCAAACAATCATTGGGTGAAGGATAGAGCTCTCAAGTGGCTGAGGGAAGACCCAACTATACAGGCCAAGTCTTTGAAGAAGAAGTTGGAGGACCATTACCCAGTCAAGTTGAGTTACTGGAAAGTTTGGGATGGCCGGCAAATGGCACTAGATGTGCTTCAAGGTGTATGGGAGGACAACTTTGTACATGTGTTTTCTTGGAAGAGAGAGATTGAGAAGAGGTGTCCTGGTAGTGTTGTAGAGCTTAAGTGGGATGTTGTGAATAATAACAGAAGATTCAGTAGGATGTTTATAGCACTGAAGCCCTGTATAGATGGCTTCCTTGAAGGTTGCAGGCCTTATCTAGGCATAGATTCCACTGTCTTGACAGGAAGGTGGAAGGGGCAGTTAGCTGCTGCAGTAGGCATAGATGGCAACAATTGGATGTTCCCAGTGTCCTATGGAGTTTTTGGCAGTGAGACCAAGGAAAACTGGGAATGGTACATGAAGATGCTTCACAAGGCTATTGGTTCTCCACCTAGACTTGTTCTATCAACAGATGCAGGTATTTATTCATGCATTTCAGCTTGACCTTCTTTTTCTCTTATTGTTTACAACATGCTGACCTTCTTTTTCTCTTATGGTTTGCAGGCAAAGGAATTGATAGGCAGTGACCAAAGTATTCACAAATGGTGTAGAACATAGAGAATGCATGAGGCACCTTGTCAAGAACTTTCAGAACGAACTTGTGGCCTGCTTCAAGATGCTATAGGATGACAACCCATGCCAGACATTGGGATGAGATGCACAAGGCATGCCCAAAGGCCACAAAATGGTTGGATGACAATCATAAACATCTATGGGCAAGGGCCAAGTTCAGCACAGCATCAAAATGTGGCTATGTGACCAACAACATTGCTGAGACTTTCAACAATTGGATCAGGGAGGACAAGTCATTACCTGTTGTTGAGCTCATGGATAAGATAAGGCAGATAATCATGGAGAGGTTTTACACAAGGATGCAGCTGGTCTCAAAGCTGTCAGCTTTCAAGATTCTGCCAGGTGTTATGAAGGACCTGCACGCCAAAAGCAGAAACCTGAACTACTCCATTCATAGGAGTGGCAAAAAGGAGTGCACTTGTAGAGGCTGGCAACTTACTGGACTGCCATGTGTGCATGCCATAGCTTTGATTGGCACAAGAAGGATGGAATTGGAGGATTATGTGGATCCTTACTACTCTGTCCAGAAGTTCAAAGCAGCTTATGCATCTCCTGTGCCTCCAATGCCAAGCAAGGAGGAATGGGAAAAGCTAGACCCTGGCTTCAAACTTCTTCCTCCTTTGTGCAAAAGAGTAGCAGGAAGGCCAAGGACAGAAGGTTGGTTGGAGTTGAAGAAGGTGGATCTGGCAGCAGAGTGAAGAGAAGGTGTAAAAGGTGTGGTGGATATGGTCACCTACAGAAAACATGCAATGAAACTGTGGATGACCCATATGGACCACCACCTGCTCCACCAAAGAAGAAGAGGACTTACAAGCCAAAAGTAGTGGAGATTATAGAAACCACAGAAGATGCTCCCAAGAAGAAGAGAAGGACTTCCAAGCCAGAAGTTGTGGCAGACATTCCAGAAGAAGATGCATCCAACAAGAAAAATGAAGCTCCATCCAAGAAAAGGAAGGCATCCACCAATGAGAACCAAACCAACAACAAGAAGAAGGGAACTGCTATTATCCCACCAATGCAGTAAGTCCACCAACAGTTAGCCCTTCATTTTGTCACTGTTAGTTTAGGAACATGTTAACATGTGTCACCATTTATGCAGGGTTAGCCCACGGCCTGTGACTAGGAGCCTGGCTACCTCCACAGCTAGTCCGAGCGCTGGCACCAGGAGCAAGAGGAAGCTGCTCGTGCACAAGTGCGTTGCAAGGAAGGCATTTTGAGCCTCCTTGCCTTTTGGTGAACTTTTGTGTACTTTTGGGCCAGCTGAGCCTGGTTATGTAATGTAGTTATGTTCTGCACTGCTAATGTATTTTGGGTATTTGGTGAAACTTGCAGCTCTTGGAATTGTAATGTAATGAACTAGTACTGAAATTAGAAGGCTAATGTATGAAACTTCTTCTCTTGGTACTGAAAGTTGGCATAAATGCCTTTCATTCATTTCACAATGGCATTACAAAGCATAGTTCATGCTACTTTGTACATTAACATGCACAACATGACAAAGAACACAACACACACAACTTTCATCCACTTTTCCACACTCTGGGTACTCAAAGCTTGAACACTAGTGTTCATCACCGAGATAGAGTCCTCCAAAGCATGCAATTGGGCCGCCATTGTTGCAATCTGGGCACCAATGTCGATGGCAGAGCTTTGAGGCTTCCGCATGAAGAACGGGCACCTGCTGTTGCCCCGTGACAAGCATATGAACACATGAACCCTAGATCTGGACGTTTACACCCAAGAGAAATTGAACAACACGAACTACTCACCCAGTCTCGACTCTTGCAAGTGTAGAATGGCTTGTCGGGGTGCTTCAAAGTCCTTGAGACACGCTCCACGACGGTGGGCGTCTTGCAGAACGGGCACAGCGGCTGGCCACCCTCCGACGGCTGCCCCTGCCCACGCGAACCGGTCGAGCAGGAAGCGCGGGAACCAATCGCCATCTTCAGGCCTCCTTTTCGCCCACCACGCCAGTCGAGGTGGAAGCACCAGAACCCAAGCCCGACCGCCCGCCGCCTGCCAAATCACCGCCGCCACCGATGAGCTTTCGACGTGGACAGAAGCAGGGAAGGGGAAGGAAGTGAACAGAGGCAGGGAAGGAGAACCAAAACGGCCAGGTCCGACTGGGACATAAGCTGGTCCAACCAGACCCGTTCGCAACGTTCAGTTGAGTCTAACCAGACATGGGTCAGGGGCACCGGTCGTCATTTCGGAAAGTTTCACTCTCCGGTACCGGGTGGAACCGGTCGGCGGTGTCCACTACCCAAAGTGAATGAAAACACAGTGTCCCTCAGCAAATAACGAGAATGGAGGTGTGTGGCACCCAATTTTTGGCTTTGGCAGTGCCCCACAGCAAATTCTCCCTAAATAATTAGTCATCCTTCGTTTAGCGTTTAGACCGTGTGTAAATGGTGTTTAAACGGAGTTAAACAATCTAAATGGTTTTACACAATATTCCCAAAATATCCATATTTATTGATGTAAAATCAATTTGACCAATATATATATATATATATATATATATATATATGTGTGTGTGTGTGTGTGTGTGTGTGTGTGTGTGTGTGTGTGTGTGTGTGTGTGTGTGTGTGTGTGTGTAATTTAAAAATCAACTCGATCTCTCGTCTCTGGTCTCTCAATCTCTCACATCTCTCCATGCGCTTGTTTGCTCATGGGAGAGGAACATCTAGGAGACAAAAAGGGTGGAGGACATTGCTAGGTGCACCCATGAGTTGCACATGAAAAATCCCACTGCTGCTATTATACCCTTTGGTTTGACTGAGGTCGGGATTGAGCCATCTACCACCTATCAACCTCGTGAATACTACTCCGACATCTACTACTTCGACTGTACTCCAGCATAACCAGCATATGATGCCTAGGGAACCCCTTAACACGTTGTTTCTCGGTCATTTCAGTCTGCAAGCCTACATCATCGGTTTGTCACTGCCACCACGCATCGACACGCCTCCGCCGAATTTTTACATTATTGTTGCACCTGCACGTACTCGTCCATACAACAGAGATTATGCGTGGTCGCCGCTGCCCTTGTGCGTGAAGTCGCCACACTGCTCATCCATCACCGCAGCCACCATACTCTTCGTCCAAACTAGTCACTCCCGAGCATCCGCTCCCGCACAAAATGTTCGCCTTTAAGTTCGTCGTGTCCACTCCCATATTGGTTCTTCTTCATCCAGCACAACCATGATGTCAACTTCACCGTCTCGTCCCACCTACTTCGTCTAGTACAGCAACTGCATGTTGTATCAGCACTACCCTGCCATTCTGCGGTACTAGCAACACCAGCACGTGCTTTCATCCTCTAACATGTTGCTAGTCTGGCAAACCCAACCCACGTCTTTGCTCACGCGCCTTGATTGCATCAACTTCAGCTTAGACCCTCCTGTTTCGAGTTTCGACCCCATGTGCCTGCCTTAATTGCGTTGTCGCCTTTCTTCTACGTCCACGATGGCCTTGACTATGACGACTTTGGCATACCCCCCATCGATGATGATTGCCTCGATGCGTCTCTGTCTTCACCTTCACCATGGCGTCTCTTGTGCGCCTGTAGCTCCATCCACATCGACCCGATCACTACTACGTTGACCACTGCTCTCCAGCATGGCATTCTCGACCATGGCTCCTCCACCCTCATGTTCGACTACCTCGACATCAGCACAAATGTCTACCACCTTGCATGAGGAATGATCGGCTTCTTCTCTGGCCACAACATATGTAATGCATCGACTGTTATGACTGAGGGGAATGTTAGCTTATTAGCTAGTTCTCTAGTCTCACCATTGGTAATGCTCCCGCTTTACAACGGGGATGTTATAGTAAATAGAAATAGCAACACAATGCCCACCCGCTGTGACTACAGGGGATGTTATAGTAAATAGAAATAGTAAACACATTGCCCACCCATGTGGGATGGTTCTATGTACTATATACAATCAGCCCATGAGACCTAATGCAATACAAACAATATTACACTAAAGACATTCTCCTTCAAAAGACAATACAAGTAAGAGTTGTTTCCTCACATATAATTAATGTTTATCGAAATTCAATTGACATCGCAATCTTGTACCATGATACAATGCACAAAACAAAAGCCTATGGCTACTCCAATTTGTAGGCTCCTTTGGAAGGGTTCCCCTTATAGATGGAGTTATGATCATATCCATGATGGTGAGTGCCACCCTGTTAGAGCGCTCCCAATGCTCCTTCTCTCTCTCATAATTCGCAGTACGCTCAGCAAGGGTAGTATCCTGATCCCCTTCAGCGACTGGAGCAACGGGAGCTGGCCCTCTGAGACAGTGATCCTTATCCTGAATCACCAATATCAACCTGATGCTTTCCCTCCAAGCCAGAAAGTTGTCACCTCCCAGCTTCTCAACACCAGCAACATAACTTACGATGCTGGAAGGAGTCGCGTCTGAGTAAAACATGAGAATAAATTTAATTAGTAACGACAACAAATAATAATAATAATACTGAAATGGACATTAAATAACTTTTGCATCACCGTTGGGCAGAAACAAAAGAATATAATGAACAATCTTAGGCAATTTTGCATCACCGTTGGGCAGAAGCAAAATTAAATTAGCAACTCAATTACTTAAGCAATTTTGTATCACCATTGGGCAGAAACAAAATTTACATTAAATAAACTCAAATTCTTAAACTTAAACAATTTTGCATCACCGTTGGGCAGAACCAAAATTTACATAAAACTTAGAACTCATAGCACATAACTATAAATCAACTTTGGTCAGAATTATAGTTGTGAGCTGAAAATTGCATAAATAATTCCCAATTAAAATATCTCGTTGGTTCAATTTTAACAAGGGAAAACTCATATGCGCAGCGGAAAATTGACATAAATATGTTGTCCATTTAAATTAGTGCAAAGTATTTAAACATAACTTAAATTCATAATGAAAAGCATAATATTGCACTGAAATTAAAGGAAAAACCATTTAAAAACTTAATGGGCCGAAACCCTCCCCCGCCAGCCCAGCAAGGCTGCCAATCCGCGCTGCCTACCGAAATGGCTCAGCTCAGGCGTGGCTCGATGGCTCGGCTCAGGCGTGGCTGGCTCGGTGACTCGGCTCATGCGCTAACTACTCCGGGCCGCAACAACCTAAAGTAGCCCAACAACTTATGGGCCTTGAGCCCAGCAACCAACGGCCGGGCCGCCAAATCGGCCCAGCGCGCGGCCGTCTCCCCAACCCGCCTGCATCTCAGCCATCCATCTCAAAAACCTAAATCCGACGGCTGCGAGTGAATCTCGCGGATATAAAAGTCGCCGCAATCACCGGATGCCCTTTAGGGTTTCCATTTTCTCCTCCTCCCTTTCCTTTTATCCACCCGAAGCAGCCACCGGCTACTGCTCATGGCGCCACCGCCTGCTCATGGCGCTGCCGCAGCCGGTTCATGGCGCCGCCGCTACCGGTGCCGATGTCGGGGCCTCCCGGCGGGCATGCGTGTGCCCAGACGCGCGCATCCCGTCGATGGGCTCCCTTTGCCGGCACTCATGGCACGGTGATGCGCACGGGGAGACGCCGGTCAGTGGCACGCGAGCTCGGCTCTCTAGCCGATGCTGCTGCTCATGCGGGCGTGCTCAAGCGCGTCAAGCTGGCGCTCATGTGCGCGCGGCCAGGTCATGGTTAGGGTTAGTGTTTTGGGGAAATTTGGGGGATTCATGGGATTTCTCATGGGATTGGCAAAGGCTTCTCAGATCTACGTTTTCCCTCCCTCTCTCGATGCTTGTGGCAAAATGGATCTGAAATATGCGTACTCTTCTACCTTTCGGTGCTTATTGTTTTTTGGATTTCTAATGGATGCCGCAAAATGATCTCAGATCTGCGTGTATACCATTTCCCTCGGTGCTAATGATGTGCAAAATGATGACTTTAGTTGGGGTTTTGCGTCTGTTCGCACTGGAACTCAATGGATGTGCAAAAATGGATCTAAGTCTTTGCATTTGCTTTTATTTCTAGATCTAATGTTCTAATTTGCACACCAAACGACGACTTTACTGTGTTTTGCGTCGAAATGGTGCTCATGTGGGGTAACAGAGGCAGATCTGAAACCCTAAACTTAGATCTAAAACTCATAAACTAAAACTTATCTAACCGAGTGCTAGCGGTTCAAGAATAGATGCATAGGGCGACTGATACCAAATGTAGGAACTTAAACATGCTTAGACATAAAAGGGCCTAATGGATCTTGCATTTAAAACATGAACACTGCACTGTATAGGTTAGAACATCAACTAGGAGCGATGGACGAAGCCAATCCGGCCATGATAGCCGGTGAAGAGCTTGGCGTAGTCGAACCCATAGTCGATGTAGGTCGTCGGAGACCCCGCCGTCCTTCGGACTCCACCGAAGGGCGGTGGTGTGGCGGCGGCCTTCAGATGGCACCAGCACCGCCAGGATCAGGATGACGGAATGTAGTGGGCGCTCTTAGGGTTTAGCGTCGTTGGACTGTGTGCTAAACCTGTGCCTGACGCCCCCATTTTATCTTGCGCTGGGCGATCTGGGGCCGCAACCATGGGTTGGTTGCGCCTCCGATCAAGGCGCGAGTGGCCCACAAGCTTTTCTCTTAATCCCGTTAATCCCTTCACTAATAGGCTTTTGACCACTCTAGAAATTATTTCCAACAATTTTTATTCATGTATCTAGTTGTGATAATAAAGAGGATTCTTTAGATGGAGACAACCATGTGGTACCTCTTCTGGTGCCTAACCTTCTGCAAAATATTCATCCACATAAGGTTGAGGATCAGCCTGACGTGCTCGTTGCTTCATATGAAAATTCAGAGACTTCATCTCATGATGCACCTTCGTTAACCACTTCAAATGAGAGCAATTTTAATGTTCTTCGTGCTGCATTCACGGGAGGTGAGAGTTCTATTGATGTGCTGAAACTTTCCACCAATCATGCTATGGTAGAGCAAATATTAGTGGAACCTTTTCTTGATCTACCTGTAAGCATCTAGGCCCTATGGGTTTTGGTGATTAATGACAACATAAGGTTATTATGACTAACGTGTGTTTTGCAAGACAAATAGTTGTTAGGTCATAATAACATGCAGGTTCATACCCCTTGCTATGGAAATCGATTCGGTTTTCAAAGGGATAAAGGACAAGACGGAGATAGGCTAGTTCTAAGTGCCGATTGGAGTTGGAGAGGCACTTAGAGTAGTTTAGGTCTTGTTTTCTCTTTAGCCATACTATTAAGGGGGGTTTGAACGGGTAGCTTGATCTAGACTTGGTCATGAGATGGTAGTGTGGTGCACACTTGTCAATTCAGAGTCTAGAGAGTGCAGAGAGTGTCCTTGCATCACTTGGAACAAACTTCGTTCTGGAAAGTTTTCGATTCGGCGAAGTTTGAGCCAATTTGAGGCACCGGACGCTGCACCGGACGCTGGACCCGAGCATCCGGTGCGTTGTCTGTAGCAGCGGAAAGAGTGTCTTGGCTCACCGGACGCTGGGTGAGCGTCCGGTGCTTAACCCTAGGTTGCGCTGAGCACCGGACACTAGCACCGGACGCTGGATCCCAGTGTCCGGTGATGGTCTAGAAAGGTTCCAGAGAGGGTATTTCGTCACCGGACGCTTCCGGTGCGTGGGCACCGGACGCTGCAGCGTCCGGTGTGTTCAAATTCAGGCTAGTTCACTGTACCGTTGGACAGGGCACCGGAGGCGTCCGGTGTGGACTTAATCAGCGTCCGGTGCACCCGTAATCAGGCTGATTTTGTGTCTAACGGTCATGGGCTTGTGTGGGGGGTATTTATACTCCTTAAGCTCGTCCATGAGAGGTCTCTTGCCACTTCTAACAGCTGAGAATACTTGGAGACCTTGTGAGATTGCAAGAGCCCTAGGGAGGTTGAGATTTAAGCCAATTCTTGTGAGCTTCTTCGCTAGAGAGATCAAGAGTGACTTGTGTGCATCCATGCATCTCTTTGATCATGCTTTGGGTCAAGTGAGAGTTTGAGCTTGTTACTCTTGGTGATCAGCATCACCTAGACGGCTTGGTGGTGATCGGTGATTCGGTGATCGCTTGGAGACTTGTGGGCGACCCGGATCAAAGCTTGTGAGCGGTTGTGGGCGATCCACCGCGCCGGAGTGGCAAAGGATCAGCCCGTAGAGAGCACTTGGTCACCGCGGTGATCAAGGGGGAGCTACGCCCTCGAGAGGGGGTGCTCCAACGAGGACGGGAAAAAATCGGCTTTGTCCCTTCTCTCTTTTACATTCCGTATTTACATTCTGTACTACTTTTGTGCCTTGTGTTCCCTACTTTCATAGAGTAGTATACTTGCTAGGACTTGGCTCTAGGTTGCTTAACTTGTTTTAGGCTTAGTTGATCACATGCACTAGTGGGTGAAGTTGGGCAATTCGATAGGTTGCATTGTTATTTCAGAGAAAATTTACTAGTTGCCCAATTCACCCCCCCTCTTGGGCATCCTTGATCCTTTCAATTGGTATCGGAGCCTCGTTGCTCATTATTTTGGCTTAACCGCCAAGAGAAAGGATGTCCGTGGGTCAGATGGTCACCCTCCCGTCTTTGACGGAAGCGATTTTCCATATTGGAAAATTCGCATGGAGGATTACCTTGAGGCGGTGGACATTGGTGTTCACAAAGCCACCGTGCAAGGTTTCCCCAAACCCAAGCCTTCCGCGGTCCTCACACCACTTGAGGAAGAGCACGAGAAGTGGAATGCTAAGGCCCGCAACATCCTCTTTAGAGGCCTTAGCAAAGAGGTGTTCAATCGTGTGAGGAACCACAAATGCGCCCATACTCTATGGTCCGATATTTGTGCGCTTCATGAGGGAACTCAAAATGAGAGAGAGGAACGCTATTATATTGTGCTTGACAAACTCAATTCTTTCAAAATGCTTCCAAATGAAAGTGCTAATGACATGTACTCTCGTTTGAACATTCTTGTAGAGGAGATAAATGGACTTGGACTCACTCAAGTTGCTCCGGCGGAAGTAGCAAGGAGAATTCTCAATGCATTGCCAATTGAGAAGTATGGTCATATTGTGACCGTACTTCATCAAACCGACCTCTCCAAGGCTACTCCAACACAAATCTTGGGGAAGATAAATGCCCATGAAATGTACATGAAGATTACACCCCAAGATGGCTCTTCATCAAAGAAGGAAGACAAGAAAGATTTGGCACTCAAGGCCGAGAAGAAGGGCAAGTCTCAAGCCAAGCTCATTGCTCTTGACTCCACAAGCGATGATGAAGATGATGATGCCGAAGTGGCACTTATGGTGAGGAAGACCACCAAGATGCTCAAGAAGCTTAATGCTAAAGGGATAAAATTCGATTCCAACAAGAAGAAACTCTTCACTAGTAGCAAGAGGAAGCCAATATCCGAAATGGATTGCTACAATTGTGGAGAGCTTGGGCACCTTGCTCATCAATGCTCTAAGCCCAAGAAAGAAAAGTACAAGAACAAGCATAAGGGCAAGAAGCATGACTCTAGTAGTGAGAGTGATGATGAGAAGAAGACCAAGCCATTCAAGAAGGACAAGTTCAAGAAGAAGAACTATCAGAAGAAAAGAAGAATGGCAAAGCTTATATCATGGGTGATTGGCTCACCGATATTGAGTCTTCAAGTGGCTCCTCCGGAGAAGAGAGTGATGACAAGAAGGAAAAGGTGGCCGCCTTGGTGATTGGCACTTCGCTTCCTCCACCACCTTCACCGCCTTCACCACCTTCATCATCAACAAACTTTTGTCTCATGGCAAAAGATAAGAAGGTAAAAGATAATGATGATAGTAGTGATAGTGATGATGATGAGTATGAGTCTCCAACTTATGATGAGCTAGCTAGTCTTCTTAATGACTATACCAAGGTCATTAGGAAACTAACAAGCAAAAATGAGAAGCTAAAACTTGATAATGGAAATCTCTTAGCCGAAAATGAGAAATTCACTAAGGCTAGTGATGAGCTTAGAGAGGAAAATGAAAAGGTCTCATCCAAACTCAAGGAGCTCAAAGCTAACATCAAAGAGCTCAAAGAAAAACATGATAAGCTTGAGAGGATGAACCTTGAGCTGAACACTAGCTACTCTAAGCTAAAAGATGACTATACTCAAGTTAAGGTGAATCATGACAATCTTGCTATGTCCTATGAATTGCTCCAAGAAACACTTGATGCTCCTAACCTTGTTGTTAAGTGTGACATAGCTACATCATGTGATGACTTGGTTGATGAGATCATTGAACAAAGGACAAGTTGCAAGGGTAAGGAAGTGGTGGTGGCCGATTGCCATGATGACTACTTGAAGCTCAAGAAAGAGAATGAAGACTTGAAGAAAGAGCTTGACAAGCAATCAACCACCAACACTATTCTCATTGAGACCGTGCAAGAAGATGAAGAGCTTGAAGTGCTAAGGCAAGAGAACAAGATTCTCAAAGATGAGAAGAGCCACCTTGCAAGCTTGCTTGAAGAAAACAAGAAGTTGAAGCAAGAGAAGAGTCATCTCACTACCGGCTTGCAAAAGTTCACAAGAGGCCAATATCTTCAAAGTGACTTGCTCATGAACACCGTGATGAAGTTTGACCGGAGTGGCATTGGCTATGTGAATGAGAAGGTCCAAAACATTAGAGCTCAAGCAAGATTGAACAAGGCGAAGAACAAGCCAAAGCCAAAGCCAAAGAGATGCTTTGAATGTGGACAAGAAGGACAATTTGCTCATGAGTGCAAGACACCACCACCACAACCTTTGCCCAAGCATGCTAGGCCCTTTGCCTTTGATGCTCACTACCTCCTAAGGAAAGATTCTAGGGGCAAGGTCAAAGTCACATTCCTAGGTCCCCCAAACAAGAATAGGCCTAGGCAATTGTGGGTGGCAAAGCCTTTGGTTGAGAAAGTCCGGAGCCCTCCTCAAGTGTGGGTTCCTAAACATCAAGCTTGATTTGCATGTGTGTAGGTGAACTACAAGACCGGTGGATCTCATTGGGTAATTGATAGTGGATGCACTCAACATATGACCGGGGATTCTCGTATATTCACCTCACTTGAAGAGAACATTGAAGACCAAGGCAAAATCACTTTTGGGGACAATTCAAAGAGCAAAGTTCAAGGCCTTGGGAAAGTTGCAATTTCAAATGATCATTCTATCTCCAATGTTCTACTAGTGTCATCATTGAGCTTCAATCTTCTATCCATTGGGCAATTGTGTGATCTTGGCTTCCAATGCTTATTCACTAGTGATGAAGTGGTAGTATCCAAGAAGGATGACAATGAAGTGATATTCAAGGGCTTCCGGTACAATCATCTCTACCTAGTGGACTTCAACTCCGAAGATGCTAATTTGAAGGCTTGTCTATTCACCAAACAATCACTTGGGTGGCTATGGCATAGAAGGCTTGCACATGTTGGGATGAGCACACTCAAGAAGCTATTGAAGAAGGAATTGGTGAGGGGTTTGAAGGATGTTGTGTTTGAAAAGGACAAACTATGTAGTGCTTGTCAAGCCGGCAAGCAAGTGGCAAACACTCATCCATCCAAGTCGTTTGTATCTACCTCAAGACCTCTAGAGCTTCTCCACATGGATCTATTTGGCCCAACATCTTATGAAAGCAATGGTGGGAATCTCTATTGCTTGGTCATTATTGATGACTTCTCAAGATACACTTGGGTATTCTTTCTCCATGACAAGACCGAAGTTGCCGCATCATTCAAGAAGTTTGCCAAGAGAGCACAAAATGAATTTGAAGTGAAGATCAAGAAGATTAGAAGTGATAATGGCAAAGAGTTTAACAACACAAATATTGAAGTCTATTGTGATGAAGTTGGGATCAAGCATGAAGTCTCATCCACCTACACTCCTCAACAAAATGGTGTTGTTGAAAGGAAGAACCGGACACTCATCACTCTTGCAAGAACCATGCTAGATGAGTACAACACATCAGAGAGGTTTTGGGCGGAGGCCATCAACACCGCTTGCTACGCCGCCAACCGCCTCTTTCCTCACCGGTTGTTGAAAAAGACCCCTATGAGCTCCTCACCAGCAAGAAGCCCGATATATCCTACTTCCGGATGTTTGGTTGCAAATGCTACATCTACAAGAAGAGGCAACACCTAGGGAAGTTACAACACCGATGTGATATTGGATTTCTTGTTGGTTACTCATTGAAATCCAAGGCATATAGAGTATTCAACAATGCCACCGGCTTTGTTGAAGAAACATATGACGTGGAGTTTGATAAAACTAATGGCTCTCAAGAAGAGCATGAAAATCTTGATGATGTAGGTGATGAACCATTGAGGAAGGCAATGAAGAATATGCCTACCGGGGACATCAAGCCAAATGATGATGATGAAGATGGTGTTCAAGTTATTGATCAACCATCCACTTCTAGGGCGCCTCAAGATGATCAAGATGAAGGTGGTGTGGATCCTCATGAGGACACTCACATCACACAAGAGGACATTGAGGCCCAAGCTCAAGATGTTGATGCCCCGGAACCGCCTCCTCAAGTGGTGGAAAGACGAACTACACCGCTACTTCAAGCGCATCCTCAAGAGCTCATTATTGGGAGTCCATCAAGGGGGGTAATGACTCGGGCTCAAAGACATGCTCAATTTATTGAACATCACTCTTTTGTTTCTTGTGTTGAGCCTACAAGCATAGAGGATGCACTTCAAGACCTAGATTGGGTAAATGCCATGCATGAAGAGCTCAACAACTTCACAAGGAACCAAGTGTGGACACTTGAAGAGAAGCCCAAAGGAGCAAGAGTGATTGGCACCAAATGGGTTTTCCGTAACAAGCAAGATGACAAGGGCAATATAATCCGGAACAAGGCAAGGCTCGTTGCAAAGGGGTTCTCTCAAGTTGAAGGGCTTGATTTTGGAGAGACTTTTGCACTGGTTGCAAGGCTAGAAGCCATTCGTATCCTTCTTGCATATGCATCCAATCATAACTTAAAACTATTTCAAATGGATGTGAAAAGTGCATTTTTGAATGGCTACATAAATGAGCTTGTCTATGTTTCGCAACCACCAGGTTTTGAAGACCCTAGATATCCACAACATGTGTATAGGTTGTCCAAGGCGCTATATGGATTGAAGCAAGCCCCAAGAGCTTGGTATGAGTGCCTCCGAGACTTCCTCATCAATAAGGGCTTCAAAATCGGTTTGATTGACACCACACTATTCACCAAGAAGCACAAGGGCCACATTTTCATTTACCAAATTTATGTAGATGATATCATCTTTGGATCTACTAATGTGGACTTTTGCAAGGAATTTGGTGAAATGATGTCAAGGGAATTCGAGATGTCGATGATCGGCGAGCTAACCTTCTTACTTGGATTCCAAGTCAAGCAAATGCGAGAGGGGACTTTTGTGTCGCAAGAGAAGTACACCAAAGATCTCCTCAAGCGCTTCAAGATGGAGGATTGCAAGCCGATCAAGACCCCAATGCCTACTAATGGACATCACGACTTAGATGAGGGAGGTAAACCGGTCGATCAAACTCTTTACCGTTCTATGATCGGTAGTTTACTTTACCTTACCGCATCTAGGCCCGACATTATGTTTAGTGTGTGCATGTGTGCTAGATTTCAAGCTAGTCCTAAGGAGCCTCACCTCACGGCCGTGAAAAGGATCCTTAGGTACTTAAAGCACACCCCAAGCATTGGCCTATGGTATCCCAAAGGAGCTAACTTTACACTTGTCGGCTATTCCGATTCAGATTATACCGGTTGCAAGATTGACCAGAAAAGCACATCCGGAGGGTGCCATTTGCTTGGAAGATCGCTAGTTTCTTGGTGCTCCAAGAAACAAAATAGCGTTGCCATGTCAACAACCGAAGCGGAATACATTGCCGCCGGTGCTTGTTGTGCATAAATTCTTTACATGAAACAAACTCTACTAGATTATGGAATTAACTTGCATAGGGTGCCTTTGTTGTGTGACAATGAGAGTGCGGTAAAACTTGCCAACAACCCGGTTCAACACTCCCGCACAAAGCACATTGACATCCGCCATCACTTCCTTAGAGATCACATTGCCAAAGCTGACATTTCCTTTGAGGGAGTGAGAACGGATGATAACTTGGCGGATATTTTTACAAAACCATTGGATGAGGCACGGTTTTGCTCATTGAGGAATGAACTTAATTGTCTTGATCTTAGCAACTTCACTAAAAGATGAGCTTGTGTTGTCTTGTGCATTGCATTGTAACATAAAACATGTCTAACTTTGAATTGCACGTAGGGCTTGTCTAACTCGGTTAAGATAACCGCCCAAAAGCGTGTGAAAAAGCTTAACTGAGGACAAACTTGACAAGCATTAGATTTACTTAACGCAAACTCACATCATATTGCATGGTTGTTGATTTTCTGTTTTGTTCATTGGATCTTATTGCCTATTTTCATTAAAAATTACTTATGCATAATGCAAAATATTTGAAAAATTGAGTGTTTGAGAGAGGGTGCCTCTCACTAGTTCCATTCAGTGTTTATTTGCCTCTTATTGGTGATGGAACTTGGTTGGAAGAAAGTTTCACGAAGACCGGAGGAGAATCTGCTCAAAAAGGAGCACCGGACGCTGCACCGGACGCTGAATCAGTGTCCGGTGACCACCGGACGTTGGACCAGCGTCCGGTGTGTTTTCCAGCAGCGTCCGGTGAAGGTTCCACAGGTGTTTTCTAGAAGAAGGCACCGGACGCTCCAGCGTCCGGTGAGGCATCACCGGAAGCGTCCGGTGTGGATTTCGCCTCTCGGGTGCTCTCTGGAAGTGCACCGGACGCTACCTCCCAGCGTCCGATGATACTGTTCTAGCGTCTGGTGCAACTATGAAGAGCGCAGTTGACTCTATTTGATCACAGGCCCCATAGTCTTATTCACTCCCTCACTCTCTCTATCCGTACACCGCGCCGCCCCTCCACCGCCGCCCGACCTCCGCCGTCGCCCCGCCGGCCGTCTCCCTCCGCCGCCGAGCGCCTCGGCCGCCGCCTGCCACTCGCCCCGCCGCGCCGCCTGCCGGCCGCCGCCCCGCGCTCGCCGCCGACCAGGCCGCCGCCCTTGCTCGCGCCCCGCCAGCCGCCGCCGCTCGCCTCAGCTGCTGGCCGTCGCCTCTCGCCGCCGTCGGCATCGCCTCCGGCCGTCTCGCCGCCGCCGACACCACCGCCGCCGGTCACTGCTATCCTAGCTTTCACATTTCCTCAAGGTCCTTGCTCCTCATGCTATTTTCACTTTGGTCTCTCTAACCCTAGCTTCTATATCTCTTCCTTTTACTTTTGTTCTATGTTGGATGAATCGCCTAATGCGTATGTTCGTCCATCATCACACAGGTGCTCAAGATCTAGGTTTCAGTCTTGCGGATTCAAAGGGCGTGTTTCTCTACGGCGCGTTTTGTCATCGTAAGGACTCGCACTTTGACTCTTATACTATTGCACATGTATGTTGATGCCCGTGTCATTGACATTGCTCTTCTCGTGCAGTGGTTCACCTTGACCTTGTGGTGCCCGTTCGGTCGTCTTTCCTACTTCGCAGGGTCTGCTTTTTTCCTCAGGTAGCGAGCCGACATTCTTTCTATTCCGTATCTTCTGCTTGCTTCCTTAGGGTCACTTCTCTCTTAGAGATAAAATGCTTATATATCCATCTTAATTCCCATCTGCAGGTGTCAGCTGGTCAGGGGCAGTGTTCAGCCAAATCCGGGGCCAAGCCCGCGGATACGGAACGAGGCCAAGCCTCTGAGTGTCAGTTCCACACTTCTTCCAGTCAGAGCAGTGACACCGGCAGTTTGACAGAGGTAGTGTGACAGTGTTCAGGTGACAGTGGTCAGTTGGTGAGCAGTTTTTTAGCCTTCACAGCTCCTTGTGGCTTGCTTGTTCGTGGCGTGATGGCCCGAACTAAGCGAGCTGGGGGAGGCCCAGACGGAGACGACCAGCCGCCCTCTCGCCCCCCTCGTGACGACAGGGGCAAGGGGCCGATGATAGAGCCACCGAAGAAGAAGAAGAGGACTCGAGAGCAGCATGACCGGGATGCAGCTATTGCAGCAGCTGCAGCCACAGAGAGAGCTGAGAGGGGTGGCAGACGCTCCTCAGTGGTGATAGAGGCCACTCGGGAGGTCATAGCAGAGCAGCGGGAGAGCTTACTTGCTACAGCTCGAGCACTTGGCGACACAGTGGGTCTCCCTCCTGACACCGTCCTGGTTCAGGGGACCCCTGTTCGGCTTGTGGTTGTTGAGCCGACCACAGAGGCTGCAGGCAGTGGGTCAGACACCGAGGCAGGTTTAGCAGAGCAGCAGAGTCAGTCAACAGAGACGCCGCCGGCGCGTCGGTCCTCCCGCCGTCTTGCCGCTCAGGCTCCTCCACGTCGGAGTGAGACTCAGCGCCGTGGAGGCCGCGCACCGCCGCGTGCTGCACCAGCTTACCAGCGCCGACTTGACCTGCACACCGTTTCAGCTCGACAGATTCAGCAGCTCCGTTGTGTACCTTTTGAGCAGTGGTTTCCTCCTCAGAGAGACCCCAGGGGCAGTGAGCGCATCTACCACCCACTTCACGAGGACTTTCACAGGGCTTTTCTTTGGGCTTGCACGCAGTTTGCAGGGCACAGGATTATCGCTGTTGATGCTATTTGTGCTGCTTTTGGAGAGAAGATCCGGCCGTACCTCACGTACCTTCCTGGCTTCACTCAGCTGATAGGTCAGTCTGGGAGCTTTGTTCACTCATGGGTCAGAGAGTTCTACGCCTCACTGTACGTTGACCCCGAGCACCGGTGGATCCACTTCGCTCTTGCTGGCAGAGACTACAGGCTGTACGCACAGAGAGCCCATGAGATCCTTGGGATAGAGGCGTTAGAGACTCGAGTTCACCTAGAGTGCTACGGTGGCACAGATCCTCCTCGACGTCCTCACAGCGGTGCTGACCCCTCCACAGAGTTTGTTAGACCTTGCTTCAGAGAGCCCTTCGGCGAGGGGTCCAGCCGTCTTCCCCGGGATCTCACCCCGGTAGCCCGTGTTCTTGAGGCGATCCTTCACCGGACGATTCTACCACGAGAGGGCTACCGTGAGGGGATCACAAGACTGCAGCTTTGTTTACTTGCACACGTGGTCCGGCAGGAGTTGTTTGATATCTGGGATATCATTGTTTCAGAGATGGAGGATCTGATTTTGGATGGCTTCAAGGGCGCTCGCAGGATGCCCTATGGCCACTGGATTTGCTACATGATAGAGTAGCTCGCTGGTGTTCACCTTCCACTTGAGGTCAGGATTGAGTTGGAGAACACTTCTACACCACCGTACCCCGCTTACAACGTGGCACAGCTTGCCCGTCATGAGCGGCCTCTTGAGCAGGACGAGACCATCAGGGCCGTTGCTGAGGCCGAGGAGCGCCTTGCCGAGCGGCTTGCCAGGGGGAGTCCTGTTGATGACCCGTTCCCGTCTGACAGCTCAGACGAGGACTTCGACCCCCGGGTACCGTCTCCACGCCGTCACGACCACGAGGCAGGCAGCTCCAGCTTTGTGCCACAGTCACTTCCCCGGACAGATCCAGCTCTGCTTGCTATTCTTCACGGGATTCAGCAGACTCAGCAGCAGCAGCAGCTGGAGTAGCAGAGGTTGGCACAGAGCAGGCCAGGTACGCCAGAGAGCAGGCTGCAACACTTGCTCAGGTCCAGGCACGACAGGACGCTTTCCAGCGTCAGCTTATGGAGCAGGCAGCTATTCAGCAGCAGCAGCAGCTTATTCAGCAGCAGCAGATGCAGCAGCAGTAGTTTTTACTTGAGGCGTTGGCCAGGGTCACAGGGATTGCAGCACCTCCTCCTACTCAGCAGCCTGGCCCGTCTTTTCTACCTGTGGTGACTCCAGCCTTACAGACCGGTGGTCTTTAGAGTCAGCCACAGGCACCTGCTGCGTCCCACTTCATGCCTCCTCCTCCTGCTCCTCAGTGGCAGATAGCACAGGAGTCGCCGATCATCACTGGATTCACTCCTACTTCAGCGACTCAGTCTCTACTTTCACCGTCAGGCAGCAGTCGTTTGGAGTTCTCATACAGTCAGCTTACAGGGCAGCAGACTCCACCTCCTCCTCAGGCACCCTTGACTGCGACAGCTCCGGCCACTGTTGCTACCACTGAGACGCTCCCGTCGTCTGTCGCTTCCTCTGAGGCTACACACGACACGACAGCGACGGAGCCTGTGCCACAGCAGCTTCCTCCTCTCACAGTGCTTACACAGGTTGAGCAGCCACCCACAGTCCAGCAGGCAGTCACAGAGGAGCTTGTGCAGACATAGCCCACTTCAGCAGCTCCCGACACCGTGGCAGTGGCAGCTACAGAGACAGTACCCCCGACGACAGCTGACTTGACCCAGACCGCTCCACCTACACTACCAGTTACAGAGGGTCAGGACTCAGAGAGCTCAGACACTGACACAGATTGGGATCAGTTCATGGCTCGTCATCATTCCCCTGACCGTGACACTGCAGCTTCTTCTCCGCCTCCTCAGCCTTAGGTATTTTGGCGCTTGATGCCAAAGGGGGAGAGAGAGCATAGATTTAGGGGGAGCTTGTGAGGGGGTTGCTTCTTTTGTTGTTGTGTTATGTGCTACTCATGCATCATGTTTACTTTTCATGCATTGTATAGATGCTTGTGAGATACACTTGGTTGGTGCTTGTGAGACATGGATGCTTTATTGTATATCTATATATCATGTCTCTTGGTTGGTTATGCTCTCTTGTTTATGCTTCCGCGTTTATTACTCCGATCTTGTGAGCTAACCCTCGTTGGTACTTGTGCTTATCTCATATCTTTTATGTACTTTGTGGTCTTGGAGTGTATAAGCATGCCTAACCCCTTTGCTCTTATTGTCACATGCTTATACAACTCAAGTCCTTTGAATAACCTCACTCTTTCATTTCTAAATCTATTTGAGGTTGTTGTCATCAATCACCAAAAAGGGAGAGATTGTAAGCATCTAGGCCCTATGGGTTTCGGTGATTAATGACAACATAAGGTTATTATGACTAACGTGTGTTTTGCAGGACAATTTAGTTGTTAGGTCATAATAACATGCAGGTTCATACCCCTTGCTATGGAAATCGATTTGGTTTTCAAAGGGATAAAGGACAAGACGGATATAGGCTAGTTCTAAGTGCCGATTGGAGTTGGAGAGGCACTTAGAGTAGTTTAGGTCTTGTTTTCTCTTTAGCCGTACTATTAAGGGAGGTTTGAATGGGTAGCTTGATCTAGACTTGGTCATGAGATGGTAGTGTGGTGCACACTTGTCAATTCAGAGTCTAGAGAGTGCAGAGAGTGTCCTTGCATCACTTGGAACAAACTTCGTTCTAGAAAGTTTTCGATTCGGCGAAGTTTGAGCCAATTTGAGGCACCGAACGCTGCACCGGATGCTGGACCCGAGCGTCCGGTGCGTTGTCTGTAGCAGCGGACAGAGTGTCTGGGCTCACCGGACGCTGGGTGAGCGTCCGGTGCTTAACCCTAGGTTGGGCTGAGCACCGGTCACTAGCACCGGACGCTGGATCCCAGTGTCAGGTGATGGTCCAGAGAGGTTCCAGAGAGGGTATTTGGTCACCGGATGCTTCCGGTGCGTGGGCACCGGACGCTGCAGCGTCCGGTGTGTTCAAATTCAGGCCAGTTCACTGTACCGTTGGACAGGGCACCGGACGCGTCCGGTGTGGACTTAATCAGCGTCCGGTGCACCCGTAATCAGGCTGATTTTGTGTCTAACGGTCATGGGCTTGTGTGGGGGGTATTTATACTCCTTAAGCTCGTCCATGAGAGGTCTCTTGCCATTTCTATTAGCTGAGAATACTTGGAGACCTTGTGAGATTGCAAGAGCCCTAGGGAGGTTGAGATTTGAGCCAATTCTTGTGAGCTTCTTCCCTAGAGAGATCAAGAGTGACTTGTGTGCATCCATGCATCTCTTTGATCATGCTTTGGGTCAAGTGAGAGTTTGAGCTTGTTACTCTTGGTGATCGGCATCACCTAGACGGCTTGGTGGTGATCGGTGATTCGGTGATCGCTTGGAGACTTGTGGGCGACCCGGATCAAAGCTTGTGAGCGGTTGTGGGCGATCCACCGCGCCGGAGTGGCAAAGGATCAGCCCGTAGAGAGCACTTGGTCACCGCGGTGATCAAGGGGGAGCTACGCCCTCGAGAGGGGGTGCTCCAACGAGGACTAGGGGGTGTGCCGACACCTCGATACCTCAGGAAAAAATTGGCTTTGTCCCTTCTCTCTTTTACATTCCGTATTTACATTCCGTACTACTTTTGTGCCTTGTGTTCCCTACTTTCATAGAGTAGTATACTTGCTAGGACTTGGCTCTAGGTTGCTTAACTTGTTTTAGGCTTAGTTGATCACATGCACTAGTGGGTGAAGTTGGGCAATTCGATAGGTTGCATTGTTATTTCGGAGAAAATCTACTAGTTGCCCAATTCACCCCCCTCTTGGGCATCCTTGATCCTTTCACAACCTTTGTCAGAAGATGATTTGTTTGTTGTTCCTTGTGATAAAAATGAAGAGTGTGATGATACTAATGTTATACCCATGCAACAAGTAATGGATGATCATGCTATATGTGTCTCGGAACCAAACAATTGTGCTGAAAACAGACATTTTGTTCACATTGCTAGTGATGTTGATGAACAGAAATTGGTGTCTTCTTTAAACACTTTGCGTAACATTGAATTTGATTATCCGTGTACTCTTATTTATTTGGAGGAGAAACTTTTTGCATATGCTAATTTGCCATGGTTGTCTAGACATAATATCATGCTTGTGGCAAATATAACATTCAAGGAGACTATATGATACATCGAGTTTACATTTGTGCAAATCTGAGTTCTCCTTTTGCTGTGCAACATTGTGACCACATTGAGGACTGCAATATCAATAATCTTGTCCTACCATGTTCCTCTAATTTTTCCATAAAAACACAAGTTCATTCGAAAGAAGGGGAGCATATGTTTCTTGTTAGTACTCATCTTTTGCAGGACAGTATTGATAAAGATTTGATGCCTTATGATCTAGGAGCTTACCAGTTTGCTAACATCAATATCAATTGGATACAAGGTCATGTTTCATCTCAGAGTTTCAGTTTCCATTATTTTGGCAACCCCATTTTTTCTCGTGTTGTGCAAAATCAGTTTCAAGCACAATCAACGCCGAGGACGGCTTTTTGTCAAGAAGGGGAGGATGATGAGGACATGAGCTCCATGCATGCGACCACGTGGAAAGAATGGCATAGAGACCAAGGTTACCAGCATGGATTTCCAAATCGAGATGGAGGCCCGAGGCTTATCTGGTTCGAGTCACCAAGGTGGAGGCCCAAATCGAGTTCGAGTCCATCTCAGAGTCCAGGAGCAGCTTGCACCAAAAACGACGCCACAGCCACATACGGAGTCCGTTTTGGAAGTTCTTTATATGGTTGGAAATATACTTTGACAAACCTTCCAATGGGTCCCACATCCATATCTGCTCCGAGTCGATGGAGTCGTCGAAACAAGTGGACGTCGAGAAACTGTCATGGTGCTATGATGGTGTCTTTTGGGCCGTTGGCTCGTGTATCATGTAGGGGTCCATTAGTGACGAGACCAGAGGGTTATGCACGCCCTAACCCTCATATAATCAGTAGCTTCTGCCACATGAGGGTTCGGGTTTTGCTTGTGTTTAGTTTTCCATTGAGAAACTGAATCATTCATTGTAACTGTGGCGATTAGTCCTTTTACTGTGAATCAGGGCCCCTGTTCTTGATCTCCTCCAATGTGTCGATTAGTCCTTTGAAATTGAGTTCTTGAACCACCTATTTTCATATTCGCTTCAAAAATTATCTGCAATTTCAGAATGCGTTTATCTCTTGCTTGTGTTCTCTATTTGCTTGCAGGAATTCATCAATCGAGTGAGTGCTTGGTTGATAATCATTGGAGCTGCGGTGTAGAGATTGCTAGATCTCGAACCTTGCTGGTTACAAGCCTAGATCATGAGTCGAGTGTTCCATAGATCGAAATTACCCTACCTCTCAGAAGATCGCCACGCTTGGCGCTATCAGAAAGTGAGTCTCAACATGTTTGTTTGAGCTTTTACAAACAGAGCTTTTGGAAAAAGCTAGCTGTTGGCTTTTGGCTATTGGCGTGTAGCTATTTAGCTTTTGCAATATATTTTAGCTGTGCACACCAAAAGCCACAAAAGTGCCTCTGGGTGTGCTTTCAAGGTTTTAGTTCATTTCCTCAAAAGCAAGCATTTTCAGCTTTCCAAAAGCAAGTTTGAATTAGTTGTCTGTTTGCTTGGGCTTCTGACTTTTCAAGCTGAAAAGTTGTCCAGAAAGCACAAACAAAGAGGTTGAATTACTTTTTAATTTCCCAAAAAACAACAGTTGGAATAGCTCCCCAGATTCTACCTGAGAATGAACCATCTGTAGCTCTGCCAAACGGGTACTACCTGTACAACAAGAGTATAACTAAAAAAAAATTATGCTACATTGGGTTGAGGGCAGTTGCCATCCAATGTCCTCAGACATGCTTCAAAAACATGTCACAGGCTTGTTGATCCATTAAAATGAGAAATATTGTTGCGACGATGCACTATTGAAGGGAATATAGATATTCATGTGATAATCATTGCTATGCCTCTAGGGCTTCATTTATCTCTAAGAGATAAACTCATGCCCATTATTACAACCAAGCAACACGACACAAGACGCACATAGCACCTCAGAACACAAGTTCACAAGTTCGACTAGAAACACGAGTTCAAGTAATAATCAAGGGAAACCAATTCTAAAGGTAGAAGACCATCCATGAGAAGCGAACAGCTGGAGGCATGCACGGTAGTGCACTTTGACAAATGCCAATCAGCTCATCCCTGTCTTCAAGCTGTTGTAGCCGCACTCATTGTCGACTAGGCCTTGCTATCCAACTGTTTATTATCACAGAAACTGATCTAGTGCTATGTAAACAACTGGTAGAGTCACCACATCCACCACCTTCTCCCTCATGACCTTCTCGAAGAAGCCATCAGTGATCTGATCAGATGTCAGGTCCTGGCTGATATTAACACACTGTACAAGCACGACGTCATCGCACTGCATATTCGTTGGTGCCTGCTCCTGTGATTGCAATGTGACACAAATATAGGTCCTGGAACATGGAGGCAAAAGCCCTTGGTTTGGCTGTGTGCGATACTTGGTTTTGTTGGTCTTTATGTTGTATGCAATAGAGCCATCCGTCTTGTTTGTCAGCTGCAAGAAGCATGAGATGTCCTTCCTTGGCTCGAACGGGAGGCGCAGCTCTAGGGACGGATCAATAGCAAGAACGTTGGAGTGAGAGCTGATCTGCAAAATGAAAGAAGAGGGATTAATGCGGAATTGTTGCTGAATAGTCAACCCAAAAAGTCAAGTCTAAAGTCAAAAAGTTAACTGCAAGGCGCTAGCGTCTATGTAAATCTAAGATCAAACTAGCATGATCGTTCAGCGATACTCATAGGGTTAGATTATGCCTACATGTGTTTATAGAGGTAAGTAATTGTGTGCATTTGTGTTGTAATAACTTGTGAAGTTGAACTTGTAAAACTGGCGGTGGGTCATGTTTACTATGCTCTTGTGTGAAGAACCTGGATAGCTAGTGGAGTGTCAGGTGGTTTCATGCTCCAAGGACAAACAGATTTGGATCAATTTATTTTGAAGTGGCTGAACACTACTACAGAATAGATTTTCGGAGGCGGACAAAAAGGATTTTCAGAGGCGGTTTTTAGATCCGCCTCCGAACTAGTGCTTCTGATAATGAGGCATTTTCGGAGGCGGACGCCGCCGTTAAACAAATTAAAAGAATAAAAAAACCTGAAACCCTAGACAGGCCCGGTGAGCCCATTACGGGCCCGTCAAGCCCATCTAGGGCGGCGGCGGCGGATCCGCGCTCGCGGCCACTGGAACCAGCGCCGTCGTCGCCGCTCCCGTGCGTCGCCACACCTCACAGAGCAGAGATGTCGCCTCGCCGGATCCGGCCTCCTCCTCGCCGGATCCGGCCTCCTCCTCGCTCCTCGCCGGATTCGGCCTCCTCGATCGACACCGCGGCCTCGCCGGATCCGGGGCCGCTGCATTGTCAACGAGCCGCGTCGTCGCCGGATCCAGGCCGTTGCCCTCGTCGAGCCGTCGCCGAGCTGTGGCACCTGCGGAGCAAGGGGATGACGACGGAGCTCGACCTCGATTCGCATCAGGAGAGTAAGGAAGAGGAAGAGGGGCACCTGCGCCGCCACCTCGCCTCGCCTCGCCTGCTCCAGCGCTGCTGCCTCGCCTCACCTGCTCCTACGCCGCCGCCTAGCCTCGCCTGCTCCACCGCCGTCGCTTGCGCCGGAGGGAGGAGACCCCGCGCCAGATCCGGCCGGCTGAGAAGAGCGCGCGCGCCGTCGGCGGAGGAGCAGATGGACGCGCGCTTGGAGAGGGGGTGAGAAAGAGAGAGAGGAGAGGGCGCCGTTGGGTGAGACTGTGAGAGAGAGAGAGAGAGGGGTGAGGGATGGGTGGGGAATGGAACCCTAAGTGCGCAAGTTTATATATCCAACCACGATATAGGCCTTGATGGGCCTAGAACATTTTTGGAAGCGGGCTTTATAACCGTCCGCTTCTGAAAATCAATTAACAGAGGTGAACATCTTAAAACGTCCGTCTCCAAAAATAGACTATTTTAGGAGGCGGTTTTTTTAAAGATGTCCGGCTCCGTTAATCGATTTTCGGAAGCGCAAATATGCAAACGCTCCGAAAATGAGAAGTGTCCGCCTCTGTTAATGCATACGATTAACAGAGGCGGTTTTTTCCCTAACAGCCTCTGAGCTCATTTTTGAAGTGTCTCGCAAAATCTTATTTGTAGTAGTGGAATGGTCGGTGCTTCAATTTAAGTTGGTCTAAATTGGGCGGTTCCTAACATTACTTTCAACAATTCTAACCCTACTTTGAGTGAATAAAGCTCAGGTAATTTGCCCTGGAAAATAGCTGTCTTTTGTAAAATAAACCTACAGAAGCATCTATGGCTTTATGCTCGAAGGACCATAAACCCTAACCCTTCATAATAAACAGTATAGTGCCATGTAGAAAAGCATCCTTGCTATCAATCAAAACTAAGGTTTTCTTAAAAATATTCAAAATTATGGTACCTGGCGTGTTAGATCTTTGGGCATCTTTAGTGACAGTTCCCCAATCTCATCTTCTAGTTCCTTCATTTTTTTGAAAATATCACCTATAGGGGGCCTTTTTCTTCGGTCATCCTCGACACATCTTAATGCGATATCAACACACATCTTCACTTGTTGGATATTTATTTCTTGTGATGACCTCGATGTGCCCTGCAGTCTTTCCTTCCAGTTTTTAGTTACCTGCAACATTGGCACGTAAAATTAGAAAGATGGCATGGACACAAGTAAAAAAAAGGTAATACATCCATTATTCTTATAATTATAGACATTTGTTCACGATATAGCCTTACGTGGTCGATAAACTGTTGGCGAGGCATTTCAGAACGGCGCTGGTTGCCTAGATTTCCATCCATTATTCTTATAATTATAACTCCCAAACTGAACACGTCAAACGTTGGTGAGACAATGCTACTGTTTGCATATTCTGGAGGCATGTACCCGCTTCAAGCATGGTATTCATATGAATATCAAAAATAAACGAGATTAGTGCAGTGCAAAGGGATTCAGGTTGAAGGCTTTAAAAAATAATTGACTTAAAACATGATGCATCAACTTACAGTGATCCTCTCAATAGACTCTCAGTTTTATAGGTTGTTGTTGACTCAACAATTTTGGACAAACCAAGATCTGCAATCTTGGGCATCATTTTACTGTCCAGCAATATATTAGCAGGTTTCAAGTCCCGATGGTGAATAGGTTTCTCCTGTGCATGAAGGTGATTTAAGCCCTCACAGGTCCCTCTAATAATCCTATAACATGTCGGCCAGTCAAGATCACAAGGTTTATCTGCAGTGGAGAAAAACAAATCATATAATAAAGCTACAGAATCATTTATCTCAATTAGCTTGATAAATACTCCACTGAATATACATATATATATATAGTACCTTCTGATATGTGTTTATCAAGGCTTCCGCCGTCCACATATTCGAAGCAGATAAGTCGCTCTATACCGTAGGCAGCAATTTGTTGCCCCTCTTGCTGAAAGAATTGACGCCGTGATTCGTGGCAGTAGCCAATCACACGAACCACATTGGGATGGTCGATTTTGCTAAGGTTAAGTATTTCATTGTCAAACGCAGCATCAGTAGTTCCTTGTAGGCTGCTATGAAGCTTCTTCACAGCAATCACTTCCCCATCATCTTGTACCCCCTGTTGTAACTCCCACTCACTTGTTACATACAAATTCAGCAGCCGTACCATTTACAAAACTGGTACGTCATAATTTGAAAACTAGAAGAAACACAGAGATATAATTATTATTGGTCACACCTTGTAAACAACTCCGTAGCCACCACCGCCCAGTTTTCTCTCCTCAGCAAAATTGCTTGTAATTGTTTCCAGCTTGTTGAAACTAAAGTACCTGCCAATCTCCATGGTTTATATCTTGGATCTTATTCCTGAGAAAGAAAAAGCTAGCCCTTTCAAATAAAGATGAGATATATGTTTAAGATTCACATGTCGAAGTCATCCTAAACAGTGGGAGCACGCCCGCGTATGGTTCTTCTTCGAAGTTCAGTGAAGAAGTCGGACCAAAGTTTGAAAACTATATGGATCTCACCAGCTTGGCACGGTGACCTCCTGCGACAACCACCCTCTAGCAAACCACTAGCTCGAAGTCATACCAAAATTTGAAAACTATATGGATTTATTATAATTCTTTGAATCGGAAAGAGGAACAAATGAAAAGACCAAAATTAGAGCACATCATGTATGGAAATTGAACTAACCTGGAGAAAGGTCGAAGGGAAAGAGTGTATCAACCTTAGCGATGAGGATCCCAGGTATCAAGCATTTCATTCCAGGATGGTCAAATGTGGTTATATGCACAAAGGAAGAAAGCGATTGAGAGGCAGTTATGTTTTTTTTAGTCTCTGAACGTAAAAAAATTGACTTGACTCCAAATGCTTTGCCGACTTTAATGGTAGGCCTGGCTAGCCTACTTGATTTGAATACTACCGTCAAAGACTTTCTTTCAGCGAGGCCCATGTCATGTACCATCTATAGGAGAGCCCTAGAAAATTGCCTCTAAAAACTTGTGATTGGTCCACGTGAGCATGTGGGGAGACATAATAATATTTCTTCCCCTAAAAGGAGCACTGAAGATTCCAACTTCTCTCTTGTTTATAGGCACCAATGAGAATTTAGAGGGAACCAAAATATTGGGTGAGGTTTTCGGATCCTGTTGGAGATGTGTTTTATCTTAAACCCCAATATTTTTGTTTAGGAGAAGTTTTTGGGTATCTTTTGGAGATGCTCTAAGAATTAAAACATGACGCGTTGTGCCAACTTGCATTAACTAAGCAACAATATTAATGGCTACATTATATTATTATCTATGTTAACACTAATTAATAAAGGTGTTTGGGTATATGCAAAAACACTAGTTAAGAGAGATAAGAAACTACTTTCGTAACATGCTGTGTTTAAACTATACATGAAAAAGTAGGCATTGAATGTAAGCATTTCGATAGGAAAAATTGATCAATACTATGGAGGATTTACATGGTATGGTAAAACTAGGAAGCAACAAAAACTAAACTTTGCACTGGAGAACAGTGTTTCATTTGTGCTCTCTACACCACGTCGTAGTGTGTAAAACTATAAAATAAAACTCCTAATTAGGATTAGGTTGATGCAAGTTGGAGCAAGGTATCTTATTTTAATTCTTAGGGCATGACTTCATAGAAAGCAAGTCTTTGGTAGTAGTACTATTCAAATTAACCTACCCCGCATCCCTACTGGTTTTTTTATTTTTGGCGCCGAACTTTGGATCGGCGGAGGCTCCCTACCGTTGAACCGGTAGGGATGAGTAGAACTCTAAAATAAAACTCCTAATTAGAATTAGGTTGATGCAAAGTTGGAGAAAGGTATAAAACTCTAAAATAAAACTCCTAGTTAGGATTAGGTTGATGCAAGTTGGAGAAAGGTATCTTATTTTGATTCCTAGGGCGTGACTTTATAGAAAGCAAGTCTTCAGCGGTAGTCTTATTCTAATTAACCTACTGTGCTACTACCTCCGTTTCAAAATGTAGGTCGTTTGACTTTTTGGACTCTAAGTTTGACCACTCGTCTTATTCAAAAAATTTGTGCAAACTTAGTCAAATTTAAGTCATTCTTGAAGGACTTTGATTAATAGAGGAGATCATAACAAAAAATATGACAATTTGCACAATTTTTTGAATAAGACGAGTCAGCACATTTAAGTCAAAATTTTTGCAAACTTAGTTCGTTTACATTTTGGCTTAGCTGATAGGGCTATCATCGGTATGTCTGTGGAAACAGCTCATGGGGGTATAAAGATTAAGATGCGTTATCGGTATTTGGAATCTGCACGTGGTATGTCCTTGATATTTGCAGAGTCAGCACATGGGATGCATATGGCTTTCCATCGGTTAATTCGAGGGCCGATCTATAGCACATGGTTGCACGTGGTAGATGTTTGAGCGCCAAGGGCTCATGAGTTGGAAATTCAGCATCTTGGTACCCTTTTGTCTAGACACTAAGAAATTGTACCCTACCCGAGACACTAAGAAATTGTACCCGCCCGTTGTATGTAGGACACCGTAGCAAAATAAATGGCAATTACAATATCAATCATTTATCTCCATGTACAAAATACATTGAAATTCGAAATTTGGTACAAACATACATTATTGCATTCCCTATCAATATGTTTTTATGGATTTATTGTTGATGGTTTGCATAGATTAATTTAAAAAGTAAATATTCTTCTTCCTAAATGGTTATGAAACAACTACCAAAAAATCAGATAAAAATGATTATACATCATCGTACGAAAATTAGAGGAAAATAACATTATGATACAATGATTACTATTCATACATGGTAAACAGCTCCATATATATACCAATCATGGTCCAGTTTTTTTTACAAGAACACAGTGAATGAGGCCCCGCTGTAAAACATTATTAAACGAAGGAGAAAAAGAAAAACAGAAACCAAGGTACAAAAATACTTACAGGGGATTTATACACAAGAAAAGGATCAGAAAGGAGAAGAAAGGAAAGTTCTATAGAACCGCTGACAGGTGGAGAAAGCCCAGGAGCCCCTAAGTGATTCTATCTACGCAGCTGAGGAACGGAGTTCTAATTAGGAGACTCCTTTATTTTTTGAGCCTGCAGGTAGCATTTGCCTTTGAAATTCTTATTCCAGTTAGCTAGACTTGCTGGACAGCGCTCAAAATGTGACTCCATTTTGCTGCTTCCGTATTGGTCCAGTTTTCTGTCGCGTGCAAATTGTTTTGTAATTGCTTCAAGCATCTCGAAACTAAATTACCTGTACTTCTTCATGGTTTATCTTGGATGTTATTCCCGAGACAGAAAATGCTAGTGTTTACAATCAAAGTGAGAGTTTATAGCCAAAACATCCAAGACACTAATCGAGCGCTATCTTCATGGTTTATCTTTAGGAACATTTTACAATGCTTGGGGAGATATTGGGAGGTATTGCATGTGTCTATGATATGTGGGCCCAGGTATTCGGAGGTATCAATAAGGAGGTATTGGGAGGCATTGGGTGTGTCTATGGTCAATGGGCCATATGTGTCGTAACGCCTCCCCAATTAGGAGAATTCAAAATTCTAGGAATTCCTTTTTCGTAGTTATATTTTTTGATCAAGGATAAAAGGGTACATTCACAATTATACAAATAATTTTTGGAAGAGTAATGGAAGAGATGTATGATTTAAGTACTATAGTGATATGAATATTTGTTGGAGAGAACATGATATCATTTTCATATGTTAGGATTCGTGGGCGCGGCGACTGCTCCGACGACCTCAAGCCGCGGAGCTCGCCCGGTGGCGACTGCTCCAGGAAGGCAGAGGTGGCGACGGGAGATAGGGCTGTGCCGCCGTGGAGGCGGCGATGGGGGATAGGTCGACGATGGGGCAGCGATGGTGGAGAGGGCGACCGCGTGGCGGGAGGCAGTGACAACAGCGAGGTTGACGGCGCGGCTGGAGGCGGAGGCGGCGATCGGGGAGACGGTGACTTGCCGCGCGAGGAGTTTGGCATCGGGAGGCAGGGGATAGTGGGGGCGGTGGTAGCATAATTAGCATACTACCCTTGGGGAATTAATTCAACAAAAAAAATGTTATTTTGCATAGGCGTTGGGAGGTAATAGGAGGTATTGGGAGGCTATTCCAAACATTGTAAAAGGGCGCCTATCTTTAGTGATAAAAAGACAAACGTATGCAAAACGAACGCTATCATTGGAGATTTCTAATCGTGGTTGGTCGTCGGGCTCGCCTATGGAATTTAAGTAAACCGACAAAGACTTCCATTTTACGAAGTCAAGTCCTAGGAATTAATATAAGATTGTTCAATGCATCAATCGAAGAGGAAGATTAATAAAACAGCTGGCTACTGGCTTTATGTGCACTTGCTGTCGGCATCAAAGACTACTTATATAATAAGGCATCAAAGATTGGTTGTTCAGTCGGTGGCTGATCATTTGAATACTATTTAATTCGTATTTAATTACTTGAGGGTGCATAGATAGCAACTCACATGCATTGATTGGCTGCCTCGTGATTCTTGGGCTAACATTTCAGCCAGCTTCACGCGGGCAACGGATGAAGCACCCGCTTGTTTAACTCTCCTATGCTCTCTTTTCTCTACTTAAGATTTTAATTATGCTGAGTAAACTATAACCAGCTGATTAGATCTTATTATACTACTAGCGAAAGCTTCCTTTTTACCAAGTCATATATCATCCTAGAGTAAATTTCTCAAACCTACAACTATTTGTGCTCTTGTACCACAAACCTACGACTTCTGTTATTCATTTCACGAAACTACAACTATTTTAGCCCTATGTATCAAGAACCTACAACTTCTGTGACATGGTCCCACATGTCAATGGCACAACTGATGGCCAAACTTGTCATCAGCACATGTATCACAAAAGTTGTAGTTTCTTGAAGCAAGGGTCAAAAGGTTGTAGTTTTGTGAAAAAGGTTTCAGAAAGTTGTAGGTTTGTGTTACAGTGGTAAAAATACTTGTACCTTACTGAAATTTGAACTATATCCTTCGATTCAAAACAAGATAAATTGCGGCAACCTGAATCAACCTAGAGGGCCTATTTTATTTTAGAATCGGGAATATATTAATTCCAGCCTCTGCATCAAAATGATGCATATAGCTAACTTTATTACAAAGAAGAGCTCCTTTCCATTCAGCATAAAGCATAGGGAAAAAGGAGCAAGAAAGAGAAAAAAAACAAAAATCTCTACAGCTGAGTGTCACTAGTACACAAAAGCTCAACGGTGACGCTAGTGTTTTATTTGTACAGGCGGTTTTAGTTATCGGACGCCAACAGAAAAAAACGGTGGGGCCAGAGATATGAACCGCTAGTGCAAATCAGTTTCTACTGGCGGTTCACCACTTCTTCCTCCTCGAGCCAAACAATTACTCGCAGCCAACTTCCATAGTTGCCGATTTTGGTGGTCCAGACTTCACCAAATGCAAGGGGAGAGGTTTTGATCTTCATTTCTTTGGAGGAGATTGTCAAAAAAGGTTAGCATAGCTACTTCTAACCTCGTTTTAGCCATTCTTTGCTCTATTTAGCCATATTTTGGATCTAGGGTTTCACCATAAGGTAGAGAGAGGAATAGCTAGGTTATTCTCTTTTTTTTTCAAATGAAGTTTTACTCAACACGGTTAGATGAAGTTTTTCCACTCTCCGTATCATGATTGTTTCTTAGTTTAAATAGTTTCTCCCTTTCTCAATATGGTTAGTTCATCTCCATTAATGGTGTGTTATATGCATGAAGAGAAAGAAAGTTAATTAATATCTTTTATAATTTGTCTTCTATACTTTTATATATAAATTTATACTATTACATATGTTTTAATCGTATATTTATCTTTTCGATATGCATATTAATTAGTTTTAAATACATCATAAAATAATATAAGCATTATTTTTTCATTTAATTTATTATTTATAGATAATGATGGAGAGATCATACTGGATGTATAAATTACCAAGAGTCGATCCATCATACATTCCTGAGCTCAACAGGTTCATTGATGCCGCTAAGAGCCATGCTAGCAGAACAGACATGAAGCACATATATTGTCCATGCACAGACTGCAAAAATATTGTTGTGTTCGATGACACAGAGCCAATTCTTTCTCATCCGGTCTGTCGAGGATTTATGCAGGACTATTTGATTTGGACTAAGCATGGAGAGGGTAGTTCTGCACCTTATTTAGCTGAAAACCATGAGAACATCAGCGTCGATGGACTGGATAAGTTTGTACGAGGGACACATCAGCCTAGTACCCAGAGTGAGCATGTAGTGCCAAATGTTACTGATCATGATTTCGTTGGAGGAAATGTAGATGACAGAACTAATCATGTCCTACCAGATGCTGAGGAAGATGCAGAATTTTTAGACGCAATGTTGCATCGTCATACTGATCCATCAATGTTCTTCGTGAAAGGTATGGAGGCAATGAAGAAGGCAGCAGAAGAGACTTTGTATGATGAGTCGAAGGGTTGCACAAGAGAGTTCACGACGCTGCGGTCCGTGATGAAGTTATTGATGGTCAAGGCTAGATATGGTTTTTGTGATGCTGACTTTGATGCGTTCTTGAGTATTCTAGCAGACATGCTTTCAAAGGACAACAACGTGCCAGGTAATACCTACTACGCAAAGAAGCTAATCAGTCCGCTTATTATGGGTCTCGAAAAGATCCATGCATATAGAAATCATTGCATCCTTTATCGAGGTGATGATTATAAAGACTTGGATAGCTGTCCAAATTGTGGCGCAAGTAGGTACAAAACGAACAAAGACTATCGAGACGAAGAGTCCGTAGCCTCTGTGTCTACAGCAGGTAAGAGGAAGAAGAAAACCCAACAGAGTGCAAAACCCACAAATAAAAAAAAGGGGAAATAGACTATTATGCGCAGAAAAAGATTCCAGCGCTAGTGATGTGGTACCTTCCCGTGGTTGATCGATTGAGGTGTTTGTTTGCAAACCCTGATGATGCCAAGCTTTTGGGTTGGCATGCTTCTGAGGATCATAAGGATGATGGAAAGCTAAGACATCCACCTGATGGCAAGCAATGGCAAGATTTTAATGCAAATCACCTGGATTTTGCTAATGAGCCAAGAAATATTAGGTTCGCCCTGAGTACGGATGGAATGAATCCATTTGCCGAGAGGAGCAGCAAGCATAGCACATGGCCGGTGATGCTCACAATATACAACCTTCCTCCTTGGTTGATGCAGAAGCAAAAATATCTTTTGTTGACACTTCTTATTTCTGGACCTACACAACCAGGAGTCGACATGGATGTCTTTTTAGAGCCCTTAATGGTGGACATGAAAAAATTATGGGAAGAAGGTGTCCAAGTGTTGGACGAATACCGCAAAGAGACATTCACACTTAGAGCAATTATATTTGTTACCATCAATGACTACCCTTCTCTATTCGTGCTATCAGGGCAATTCAAGGGAAAGGTTGGTTGTGTAATATGCATAGATGAAACAGCTTATGTATACCTAGATGAATCAAACAAGCTGGTTTACATGAGGCACAGACGTTTCTTACCGAAAGGAAACAAGTTTCGCTTGCGTAAGATGGATAAGTACTTCGACAATACGGATGAACTACATTCTACTGCTCCATCAGGTAATCTTTTGCTCATTATGGTCGATGATAAAGTTGAACATATTCAACCATATAGCTAACTATTCTACTGCTCAATCAGGTAACAGCAAAGGTCAAAGAGTTTTTGAAATTGTCAAAAACATCAAGTTCGCTTTCGGGAAGAAGACAAAAGAAGGGAATGCTAGAAAGGATGTGAAGCCAACTTCAGGGGCTAATTTTAAGAAGATGTCAGTTTTCTTCAAGTATTTACCATATTGGAAAGAGTTGGACGTACGTCACGCAATCGATGGCATGCACCTTCAGAAGAATGTCTTTGAGAGCATAGTTGGCATCTTGCTAGACATGAAGAGCAAGATAAAGGAAGGACTGAAATCACGTCTTGACATGGTAAACTTAGGCATAAAAAAGGGCATCACCCTACTCCTCTTGAAAATGGGAAGTACCACCTCCCAGCAGCAAGCTACAACCTCAACAAAGATGAGCAACATGCGATATGTGTGTGCTGGAAGAATTTGAAAGTTCCATTTGGATTTTGCTCCAACTTAAGAAGTATTGTGTCAATCAAAGACCTTACGCTTACCAACTACAACTCACATGATTGTCATGTCATGTTGACTACCTTTCTCCCTCTTGCCATCAGGGCTATAAAGCCAGTGTACTTAAAGATGGCAATCATAAGGTTATGCTACTTCTTCAATAAGATCTCACAGAAGGTAATTGACCGTGATGAGTTGCCTTCTCTATAAGAATTCATAGCGGAGACTTTGTCACAGCTTGAGATGTGTTTTCCCCCATCTTTCTTCGATATAATGGTACACCTCGTGGTGCACTTGGTGGGAAAAATAGAAGCATTGGGCCCCATGTATTTGCATGAAATGTGGACATATGAGCGCTTCATGTCAGTATTGAATGGCTATGTTTCAACTCGTGCTCGTCCTGAGGCATCCATGATGGAGGGGTACTTGACTGAAGAGGCCATTGAGTCCGGAGGTCCTTTCTGCAATAATGTCCTAAAAGACCAGATTGCAATATGTTTGCCTCCCACACGACATGAGGGTAGGATGCATGGACATGGGAGGATGGGAAGGAAATCATTCATCCCTTCAGATTACAATACAATCCTTGAGGCACACCGCAGCATACTTCAACAGCTATCATTAGTTGACCCTTTCATCGAGCAACACATTAATGAGCTTCGAAAACACAATCCTGGATGCACAGATGATTGGGTAATGAAAGAACACAAGTAGCGGTTTACCACATGGCTAAGTGAGAAGAACATTCCAAATGGGAAAATATTTGAGGAAAAAACCATCAAAAAGTTGGCATCGGGACCATCACGCCAGGTCACGACATGGCAAACCTATGACATTAGTGGCTTCACGTTTTGTACTAAATCCAAGGACCAAAAGAGTATGTCACAAAACAGTGGTGTCCGGTGCGAGGCCTTAGATGATGGAACTGGTGAAATCACTACTTACTTTCGCTTCATTGAGGACATATGGGAACTAGATTATGGTACATTCTAGGTCCCCGTGTTTCGTTGCCAATGGGTTGAAGACAAACATGTCACAGTGGATAACTATAGGCTCCGAGTTCTTGATCTAAGTAAAGTAGGTTACAAAGATGACCCTTGGATCCTTGCTAACCGTGCTGCACAGGTCTTCTACGCTGAACTGGTTCTTTCCAAGAATGAGAAGAAAAGCACCAACAAGCCGAAACATGTTCTTTTTCCTGGAAAACAACAAGCCATAGGAGTTGACGATGTAATTGATCTAGAGGATTTTAACCAATTTGATGAAATGAGTGTCTTTAAAGACCATCCAATCAAGATGAAGAATGTTGAGCGAAGCATCCCACAAACTGCATTGCCATGGGTGCGCCACGATGGAGAAGGAAGAACAGTAGCAGGATAGCTAGGATCATGTGTCCTGTAATCCGTTCCTGATATATTTTGTTATATCTCTTCAAGATCCAAACTTTTTATATAGATCATTTTTACATTTCACAAAGTTTAAGTAAACAATACTCACCAAAGCTAGAATCTCACATAAACTATTTGAAACTATATGTGAGAATTGTGGATTTTCAACTACACTTTTCCAAGACTTTGTCAAATGCAAAAACAGTCTATATATAGAATGTATATCTTGATGAGTGGAACAATATTGGTATTCATGACTTTTCCAGTCGAGACCATCTAGGGTTCCGAAAACCGGTGCGTGGCTATGAATTCTTTCAAAATTCAAAATTGAGTGATCCAAAATTGTTCAAATGAAAACTTGACCATTATACAAAATGTATAACTTGATGAGTGTAACAAACTTTATATTCATGAATTTTCTAGTTGAGACCATCCAGGGTTCGGTCAAAGGGTATGTTTGTAGAAACCAATGTTTTGACTTTGGTCAAACTTGATCAAATGACCCATTTGATTACTTCAAATGAAAAATAATTTGAATACAAATTTGTTAGAGCTCAACTAGATCTACATTTGGTACATTGTCCATTTTTCTATTTGGATAAATTTTAGCTAGTCCTAGGTGAAAGGACCGGTTGGCTAGAGGGGGATGAATAGCCAACTATGACAATTTAAAATTTAATGCCGCTACACACAAGCTAGACAAGTGGTCAGATTAACAAGCATGCGAGACAAAGCGCTAGCTCTACTCTAGTATGCAAGCCACCTATCACAAGTCTACTAGCACAAGATAATCACACAACGACAAAAGGCCTACACCACCGAGCTAAGGGTGTAGGTAAACAATCCTAGCGAGAAGACCAACTCCCCTCGATCCTATGGGGATGGCACCACTAAGGGATGGAAAGATTGTTATACCTTTGGGCTAGGTGAAGTGTGACGTCGATGCCGTGCCAATGCCAATCACCAAGAGAAGAACCACAAAGAAATCCAGAAGTCCAACAAGAAATCCAATACACTCACTCGATGGTGAGGAAGAGATGAACACCGGATTTTTTACCGAGGTTCACGTGATCGCCGTCACGCTACTCCTCGTTGTGGCACCGTTCTTCCTTGGTGGATTGCGAGCTAGGCTTCACACGCCAATCCCTCACCGGGAGTCGCTCACCAACACAAGAGAAGTGGCTATGCAATCACGAGATTTCCACTAGAGTCGGTTTTGGCACTCCGCCGGAGAATCAACCGCAAACCCCTCACAATCACCGGTGTGGCCTCAAACAATCACCAATATGAGCTCAACACCGAATCAACCTCCGCAAGCCGCTAGGGACCCGGCAAGATCCCAAGAGAACAAGATCACAGCCTTGGCTTGCCCTCAAGTGCTCTAGAATGCAAATCACTAGTAATGATGCACTTGGAGATCAACTCACTCACTTGAATGATCAAAAGATGCTCAAGAGTGAGAGAGGGAGGCTAGAGAGTGCTCACAAAGAGTTAGAATGAACAAGTGTGCAAGAGCTTACCCCAAGAGGCCAGCAAGGGAGTATAAATACCCCCAAACACTTTCCTAGCCGTTGCCTCAAGGAAACCACACAAAACAGTCTAATTCGTGACCACCGGACGCTAAACAAGTTCACACCGGACGCTACGCCACAGCGTCCGGTGCATCTCCCATTGACACGTGTACTAGCTGTTTGCTGAACGCCCACACACCGGACGCTCTCACAGTTGCACCGGACGCTCAGACCCCAGCGTCCGGTGAAGGTCCAGTATGGTTCCAGAGAGTTCCAAACGTCACCGGACGCATCCGGTGCTCAGTCACCGGACACAGCAGTGTCCGGTGCACTCACCGAAACAGAATCCACTAACTTACCGGACGCTCAGACAAAACTCACCGGACGCTGTGCCAGCGTCCGGTGCACACAGCACAGTTAGGGTTAGCCACCGGACACTCAGCCAGCGTCCGGTGCAGCGTCCGGTGCGTGTTTCACCACTGAAACACCACCGAAACACTCCGAAACTCAACCTTTGCCCTGTTTCTCAAGTTAGCTAACACTCCAAAGTGTCTCTCACTTAGGTGCACGTGTGTTAGCCTTTTCAAAAGAGTTTTCCACGGGTTTTTCACTAAGTCTCTAGGTTCGAGTTAGATCAAAGATATGAAATGTAACCTAGAGCACTTGAAAGTAATCCAACAAATGATCTCCCCTTAATAGTCGGCTATCTATCCTAAATGAGAACACACCCACTAGGTGTCTTGTTCTCCAAAAGAAAAGCCTATAGGGTTATACCTTTGCCTTCATGGATCACCTCCACTCCACTTCTCCTTCCATGGTTGTGCCTCTAATCCATCAACATCAACTTTGGCACACCACTCCATGGATGACCAACCTAAACCTTGCATCACTTAGCAACTTAAGTTAGTCCTTAGAATGTCATAAATTATCAAAACCAAACTAGGGCTTTCAATCTCCCCCTTTTTCGTAATTGATGACATCCTGTACAAAGATAAGAGTTAAGTTTTAAGTTTTGAACTTATGAACTTGTCCAAGCATTTTATCATGTTTTTGGAATGGACAAGTGCACAAATTCGGTTTGGTGGCTATTTAGCTCCCCCTACATATGTGCATGAGTTTGGATTTGAAGCTTGCACTTATGCATAATTAGAGAGTAAATTTCCACCAATGTGTGTTAAGGATGGTTTGGATAAACCTTTGAAGCGTGATACCAATTGAAAATTTGTCTCAAAGATGAGACTTTCACATCGAAGTTGCGGAAACTCCATCCTTTAGCACCTTGGTTAACTAGATAATCACAATACTAGAGCATACCCGTGAGATCAATAATATGGATAAACTCCATACCGAATGAAAGCACAACACAAGTAAAGCTCTGTACCAAATGTAAAAACACACACGATCATCTAGCTACCACCTATGCATGCTAGTTATCAATTCATCAATCAATACTTATACTAGCATACACCACTCAAGAACATGGCAATTTAAAATAAGAACATGTGCAAATGCAACAAACATATGTAAGTGCACATTCCAAATGCATTCAACCAAGTTCATGAGTTTGCTCCCCCTTAAGGTGAGCACTTAAGTAAAGATTTTTTAGTCCCTTTACTTTGGCCTCTTGCTCTCCCATCATCAGCCTTGTGATGGTTCATTGCGAAGCTTAAGTATTCTCTCCCTTGTTATCATGTTCCTTATCTTTGTTCTTTCTCCCCCTTGGCATCAAGTACCACAAAAGGGTCAAGTTAAGTTGGGTAGAGATACTTCTAGTCAAATTTGGTTCAATCTAGCAAACATGCACAAGTTTCTTAACTCGGTTTGAACCAAAGACAAGCTTCTTCACGCCTCATGGGGTTATCTTGCCTATGTTGAGTTAAGTACTTAGATGCACATTTAACTAGATTCAACACTAGGTTTGCATTCCCATGAACAAGTCATATGCTATCACTAGATAAATCAACCATTCAAGCAATAGTGATACCATATGAACTTCAAAATCATTTGAGGCTTTCAATGAATGACCTAGAGAGAACAAATATGCCTATATGATCTAGACAAGTCCTAGCAAAGGATGTATGCAAATGTCAAACAATGATACCTTTGCTTTGCTTGGAGGAGAGGCAATGACATAAGATTTTCATGAAGACCATCAACACATGTTGGAGTAGTCAAGTATGTTCAATTCATTTCTCAACTTGCAAAATCTTGCTTCATCAAGTGGCTTGGTGAATATGTTGGCAAGTTGATCTTCGGTGCCCACACTTGTGATCTCAATATCTCCCTTGGTTTGATGATCTCTTATAAAATGATGCCTCACATCAATGTGCTTGGTTCTTGAATATTGAACCGGATTGGTTGTGATCTTCACGGCACTTTCGCTGTCACATAGCAATGGAACCTTGCTAAGTTTCAGCCCATAGTCCTTCAAGGTTTGCTTCATCCACAAGATTTGTGCACAACAACTTCCCGCACTTATGTATTCGGCTTCGGCGGTAGAGAGTGCAACACTATTTTGCTTCTTGGATGACCATGATACTAGTGACCTTCCCAAGAGTTGACATGTACTGGATGTGCTCTTTCTATCAATCTTGCAACCGGCATAGTCCGCATCGACATATCCAATCAAAGTGAAGTTTAAGCCCTTAGGATACCACAAACCAATATTAGGTGTGCTCTTCAAGTACCTCAATATTCTCTTTGTAGCCTTCAAATGACTTTCTCTTGGAGAGGCTTGATATCTTGCGCACATGCACACACTAAACATCACATCCGGTCTTGAAGCGGTCACATAGAGTAGGCTTCCAATCATTGACCGATATTGCTTTTGATCTACCAAGTCACCTTCTTCATCCAGCTATAAGCTTGCACTAGTGCCCATTGTGTTGAGATTGCCTTTGCACTTTGCAACCCAAACTTCTTCACCATGTCCTTGATATACTTGCTTTGATTGAAAAAAGTGCCATTCTTCAATTGCTTGATTTGAAGTCCAAGAAAGTAGCTAAGTTCACAAGCCATAGACATTTCAAATTCCTTGGCCATCATTTCTCTAAACTCTTCACAAAATGCTTGACTTGTTGATCCAAAAGATGATATCATCAACATAGATTTGCATGATGAACAAGTCATTTCCAATCTTCTTGGTAAAGAGTGTGGTGTCAACCTTTCCCATCTTGAACCCTTTAGAGAGTAGGAAGTCCCTCAATCTCTCATATCATGCTCTTGGTGCTTGTTTCAAACCATAGAGAGCCTTCTTGAGCTTGTACACATGGTTGGGTTTCTTGTCATCTTCAAAACTGGGAGGTTTTTCAACATATACCAATTCATTGATGTAGCCATTTAGGAAAGCACTTTTGACATCCATTTGATATAGCTTGATATCATGAGCACAAGCATAAGCCAATAGAATCCGAATGGCTTCCAATCTTGCCATGGGAGCATATGTTTCCCCAAAGTTAAGGCCTTCAATTTGTGTGTAGCCTTGTGCAACCAACCTTGCTTTGTTCCTTATAACAATTCCATCTTGATCTTGCTTGTTACGGAAGACCCACTTGGTGCCAATAACATTGTGATTGCTTGGTCTTGGAACTAGCTCCCATACTTGGTTTCTCTCAAAGTTGTTCAACTCTTCATGCATTGCATTGACCCAATCTTCATTTTTGAGTGCCTTCTCAATAGTAGTAGCTCCAATTGTGAGACAAAAGAGTAGTGCTCACAAAATGAAGCTACCCTTGATCTTGTTTGCACCCTTCTAGTGATATCACCAACAATTTGATCTAGAGGATGGTCTCTTGCAATGTGTGTTGGTTGGAGGACATAAGATGAACTAGCATCTTGAGCTTGACTTTGATCTTGACTTGCATCTTGAGATTGAGCTTGAGGATCACTTGAGCTTGCTTGATTATCATTTTCATCCACTTGCACAACGGGAGGAGTATCTTCATCTTCATCTTCAACTTGTCTTGGCCTTATATCACCAATGTCCATATTCTTCATAGCATCCACCAATGGAGTCCCTCTAACATCATCAAGGTTTTCTTTCTCATTTTGAGATCCATCGGTTTCATCAAATTCAACATCATAGACTTCTTCAACTATACCATGTGTCAAGTTCCATACTCTATATGCTTTGCTTGAAGTTGAATACCCAAGTAGGAACCCTTCATCACATTTCTTCTCAAATTTACCCAATCTTGTGCCCTTCTTCAAGATGTAGCATTTGCAACCAAATACCCGGAAGTAGGCAATGTTGGCCTTTCTTCCATTGAGTAGCTCATAGGATGTCTTCTTCAACAATGGATGACAATAGAGACGGTTGCTAGAGTAGCAAGCCGTATTGATAGCTTCTGCCCAAAACTCGTCACTCACATTGTATTCACTAAGCATTGATCTTGCCATGTCAATTAGAGTTCTATTCTTTCTTTCCACAAGATCATTAGATTGAGGAGTGTACTTAGCCAAGAATTGATGCTTGATACCCATATCATCACATAGCTCATCAACTCTTGTGTTCTTGAATTCACTTCCATTATCACTCCTTACTAGCTTCACCCTTGTTTCAAACTCATTCTCACTTCTCTTGATGAAGGATTTGAAGATTTCATAAGCTTCACTCTTGTCAACTAGAAAGAATACCCATGTGAATCTTGAGAAGTCATCAACTATCACAAAGCCATACTTTCTTCCACCAATGCTTGCATAAGTGGTTGGACCAAACAAGTCCATGTGCAATAGCTCAAGTGGTCTTGATGTACTCATCATGCCTTTCTTAGGATGTGTGTTTCCAACTTGCTTTCTAAATTGACAAGCGCTACACAACCTATCCTTCTCAAAGTGTACATCCTTCAAGCCTCTAACCATGTCATGCTTCACAAGCCTATCAAGTTGCCTCATCCCAACATGTCCAAGCCTTCTATGCCATAACCAACCAAGACTTGATTTAGAGATCAAGCATGAAGAGAGCTTTGCTTCACTATCATTGAAATCCACCAAGTAGAGATTTCCATATCTAAAGACCTTGAAGATCAAGTTGGAGCCATCAACGCTCACTATCTCAACATCATCAATACCAAAGATGCATTTGAAGCAGAGATCACAAAGTTGAGCAACCGATAACAAGTTTGAAAGGTCCTAAATGGCTAGAGAGGGGTGAATAGCCTAATAAAAATTCTACATCAACACTTGACAAAATAGTTAGTAACAAAGACAAGCGTAATCAAGCGCTAGAACTACTCTAACTATGCAAGCCTCCTATATAAGTATACTACACAAGTCAAGCACTCAACAATTGGCTAGGAACAAGAGATAACTACAAGAAACAACTACACAAATAAGTGCAAGAAAGATGAGAGTACAAGAAGGCTATACCACCGAGGAGTGTAGAGGATGAACCAATCACCAGGATGAATACCAATGGAGTCCAATCCAACAAGTAATCCACTCAATGGTGGAGAAGAGAGACACCTGGTTTTTTTACCGAGGTTCACTAGCTTGCCGGCTAGCTACGTCCTCGTTGTAGCGATACACCCACTTGGAGGTTCACGCGCTAATTGGCATCACACGCAAAACCCAACTAAGGGTGACGCACAACCAACACAAGATGGGGATTCACAAGCTATGAGCAATCCACTAGAGATGCCTTTCGTGAACTCCCGCGGGGATAGGCTCAAGAACCCCTCACAATACCTCGATCGGAGGCGGAGAACAATCACCAACTCCCCTCAACGATCCTCGCTGCTCCAAGCCATCTAGGAGTCGGCAAACTCCAAGAGTAACAAGAGAATCCACAGTGAAACACAATCTCCAAGTGCCTCTAGATGATCTCAATCGATGCAATGCACTTGATGCTCTCCAACTCACTAGAATGATGCACACAAATGATTAGAGTGAGTGAGAGTGAAATAGGAAGGCTCAAGAGTGTATGCAAGTTATTCAAAGTGCCAAGAGACCTTCCCACAGCCGACCAAGTGGCTATTTATAAGCCACACCCAAAAACTAGCCGTTTTGGGATTTCCTACGAATCGTCGGACAGTCGGACGATTGTCCGACGCTCACACTGCCGGGCGATCACCTCTGTCCGATGCTCGGATGGACACCACGTGTCCCTAGCCGTTTAACATCGTTCGTTTGATCTCCAACGGCTACTCTGTTCCCACGCGAAAACTAACCGTCGGACGGTGCGACGCCTGACCGTCGGACTGTCCGACGCCGTCGAACAGAAAACGCGCACAGGAGACAGAAAGACCCTGACCGTCGGACAACCTGTCCGACGCCAGTCGTCAGATCGTCTGACACACCGTCGGACTATCTGATGCCTTGCCACCGTGCACCACGCCACGCTCTGACCACGCTTCTCGCCACGCCACGGCGCGCTCCAGCGCACGCCGCGCGTCGGACGTGTCAACGAACAGTCCGACGCCCTGAAAATTAGTGTCCGACGCCCTGGCTCAGAGCACCGTCAGACAGGAGCCAAAGTCCGACGCTCTCCAGCCAGCGTCCGATGCATGCAGTTAACGTGTGCTCAGGGTTAGCCGTCGGACGGTCCGACGTCCTGCATCCGGACTGTCCGATGCTCGAAAACACACTGTTTTTCTTATTGTAACGTTTTCGAAATTCACCGAATCCTGCCTCGCAAGCTCGGCAGGAGGGAGAGAGGACCCAAATCCTCTCTACCACTCAAACTTTACCCCGTTTCCAAAGTCGCTAACACTCCAAAGTGTTTCTCACTTAGGTGCACGTATGTTAGCCTTTTGCAAAGAGTTTTCAACGGGTTTTGTTAGTGTCACTAGCATCTAATGCAATGCAATGATCATGAACACCTAGTGGCACTTGATAACCAATTTTCATCAATGAATTTGTCCCTCTTGATAGTACAGCTATCTATCCTAAATGTGATCACTCCTTCTATGGAGTCTTGATCACCAAAAGCAAAGGACCCCTATAGGTTATACCTTTGTCTTGAGCTCCTAGTCTTTCTCCATGACTTGATCATCCTTGTGGTCACCAATGGGGTTGGACTTATACCAATTTCTTGGATGCCGTCATTGCCCTCCACCGATCAAGTCCCTGCTCCATCTTGTTTGCTAATTAGAATCTCATGAAACACTTGGAGCAAATCATTAGCAAACTAGGTTTCATCAATTACCCAAAACCAAACAAGGGCTTTCAATCTCCCCCTTTTTGGTAATTGATGACAACCTTTACAAAGATATGAAATGAAATCCAAGTTTGCATTTCGGTAGTATTAGCTCCCCCTACATATGTGATTCCTTGTGTTTGGTTCAATTTTTCACATATGCATGGATATGAAATTTTGGGTGAGCTACCACTACCAAAAGATGCTAAGGTATCAAGAATGGACCTTTGAAGCGTGATACCATCGGAGTTATAGAATTATACCATCCTTAGCATCAATAATCACTAGTCATGCATCACGAACTTAAAATACCTCGTGAGATCAACATTTAAGCAAGAGAGGTACTTTGTAAGAAAAGTAAGTCTTATGCATGCTAGTTTATCAAACGTCATTTAAATTCTATTTCTAAGCATTACACCAATCAAGCAAGTCATAGGTCTTGAAATTTTACAATGCAACATTTCATATGTAAATGCACACACAAATGCAACAACTTATTCATGAGCTTGCTCCCCCTATTCGTGTGCTTTCAAAATTTTAGTTGACCCCTTTCCTTTCTTATCTTTGTGACTTTTTTCTCCCCCTTTTTCAACAATCACCAAAAATGGTGCAAGATGTGGGAGTATCAAGTCAATTAATGGGGTTTATTTCATTGATCACTTTGGTTAAATCTAGATCACTTGCCTAGAATATGTAACTAAGTTTGATCCAAGGGCAAGCTTCTTCACACCTCACTAGAAGGGTTATCTTGACCATGTTAAGTTACACATCATGAGCATATGTTCTAGACTCAACACTTGGTTTGCAAGCCCATCAACATGCCATATGCTACCACTTGAACAAACAAGCATAGAGAACAAAAGTGGTACCATATATACATCAAGGCATCTAGTTTTCCATGAATGAGCCTATAACATGCATTTTATGCCTATATGCACTAGACAAGTCCTAATCAAGGAATGAATGACATGTTGAAAGCTCTAGTTTGGTTTTGGTAATTAATGACATTCTAAGGACTAACCTGAGTTGCTAAGTGATGCAAGGTTTAGGTTGGTCATCCATGGAGAGATGTGCCCAAAATGATGGTGATGATCAAAGGAGGCACAACCATAGAATGAGAAGTGAAGTGAAGGTAATTCATTGAAGGCAAAGGTATAACCCCATAGGCTTTTCTTTTGGAGAACATGATACCTAGTGGGTGTGTTCTCATTTAGGATAGATAGCCGACTATTAAGGGGAGATCATGTGTTGGATTACTTTCAAGTGCTCTAGGTTGCATTTCATTGCATTGATCTAACTCGAGCCTAGACACCAAGTTTCTAACCCTTGAAAAATGATTGTGAAAATGCTAACACACTATGCACAAGTGTTGAGAACCTTGAGTGTTAGCACCTAGAAGCAAGGGGTGTGAAGAGGAGTTGAGGACAGCTGAAAACAGGGCGTCGGACGTTGTCTGGCGAAGCGTCGGACAGTGAGGTCTTGTCCGACGCCTTACCCTAGCTGTGCAGTGGAGCGTCGGACCGTCCGACGGTGACTGAGTCGGACAGGAGTTTTTCGGGCGTCGGATGCTGAGCTGACACGTCCGACAGTCTAGAGCGCGACGTGAGCTCGCTGTGCGCATTCTGGGCATGGCGAGAACGCGACACGGTGAGACGCGGCGAGGCGTCGGACAAGGAGACGCTGTCCGACGGCCTGCGTCGGACGTTGTGTCCGACGGTTTGGGAGTTTCTGTCTCCTGTAGCTCAGAAATTCCCCAAGCGTCGGACAGTCCGATGGGTGAGCGTCGGACGCTATGTCTGACAGTTTGGGACTTTCTGTTCCTGTTGCTCTGTTCTTCTGGTGGGCGTCGGACTGTCCGACGCTGGTCGTCGGACCGTCCGACGATCCTGTGGCGCGCGAGGGATCAGTGCCGACCGTTGAGATCCAACAGCTATCATTTGAACCTGCTGACACATGGCGAGCATCCGTGCGTCGGACGCTGGTTCGCTGTCCGACGCTAAAGCGTCGGACGATGATCAAGTTGTGTCCGACGGTCTGAAAAATGGCTTTGCGAGTTGTTTCTTAGGGGTAACGGCTAGTAGAGAGGTTAGGGGTATTTAAGGACCCCTCCTGGCCCTCTGGGGCAAGCTCTTGCACACTTGTTCATTCTAACTCTTTGTGAGCACTCTCCAGCCTCCCTCTATCTCACTCTTGAGCATCTTTTGATCCATCAAGTGAGTGAGTTGACCTTCAAGTGCATCATTGCTAGTGATTTTCATTCTAGAGCACTTGAGGGCAAGCCAAGACTGTGATCTTGTTCTCTTGGGATCTTGTCAGGTCCCTAGCGGCTTGCGGAGGTTGATTCGGTGTTGAGCTCAATTGGTGATTGTTTGAGGCCACACCGGTGATTGTGAGAGGTTTGCGGTTGATCCTCGGCGGAGTGCCAAAACCGACTCTAGTGAAAATCTCGTGGTTGCATAGCCACTTCTCTTGTATTGGTGAGCGGTTCCCGGTGAGGGATTGACGTGTGAAGCCTAGCTCGCAATCCACCAAGGAAGAACAGTGCCACAACGAGGAGTAGCGTGACGGCGATCACGTGAACCTCGGTAAAAAATCTGGTGTTCATCTCTTCCTCACCTTCGAGTGAGTGCTTTGGATTTCTTGTTGGACTTCCGGATTTCATTGTGGTTCTTCTCTTGGTGATTGGCATCGGCACGGCATCGAGCTCTCTTCACCAATCCCAAAGGTATAACAATCTTCTATCCCTTAGTGGTGCCATCCCCATAGGATCGAGGGGAGTTGGTCTTATCGCTAGGATTGTTTACCTACACCCTTAGTTCGGTGGTGTAGGCCTTTGTCGATTGTGTGCTTATCTTGTGCCTATTAGATTGTGATAGGAGGCTTGGCTAGTTAGAAGTAGTGCTAAGCTTTGTAGGGCTTGCTTGTGTTACTAACCTCTTGTCTAGCTTGTGTGTAGCATCAAATTTTTAATTTGTCATTAGTGGCTATTCACCCCCTCTAGCCACTGGGTCCTTTCAATTGGTATCGGAGCTTGGTCACCACCGTTTGAAGGCTTAACATCCTTGTGGTGAGAGATGGCTCAAATCAATGTGTTGGGGAATCCACCCAAGTTTGATGGCACAAGCTATGATCATTGGAAGCGCAAGGTGATTGTTCACTTCATGACCATGCACATCGATGTGTGGAAGGTGACGGAGACCAAGTTTGAGTATGAGAATGCTCAAGCTCCCACCGATGCCGACAAGAGGAAGATGGAGTGCAATGCCCATGCTATCAATGCACTCTACACCGCCATAGAGTCTCATGTCTTTGAGCAAATCAAGGACCTTGATTTGGCTCATGACATTTGGGTGCGGTTAGAGGAGACGTATGAGGGCACTCAAGAAGTGAAGAATGCCAAGGTGTATGTGCTAAGAGAGAAATTTGGCACATTCAAGATGGAAGAAAATGAGTCCGTGCCGGAGATGTTCAACCATCTCCAAGTAATTGTGAATGACTTGAAGAGCTTGGGTGAGGACATCAAGGACAAGGACTTCTCTCACAAGTTCTTGAGGTGCTTGCTGGATAGATTTGCTATCATCAAGACCTTGCTTGCTAGAGAAGACTTGAGCTCAAAGAAGCCCAATCAAATCCTCGGTGAGATTATCTCAAGATATGACCATTGAGGAGTTGGTTGATGAGAAGAAGAAAGAGAAGAAGAGTGTGGCACTCAAGGCCACCCCATCCAAGTCCAAGGGCAAGAGCAAGATGGTTGAGTTCATTGAAGATTCTACCTCAAGTGATGATGAAGATGATGATGATGAAGCCATGATGAAGAAGAAAGACTATGGGCAAGGCAAGAAGAAGTTTATCTCCAAGAACAAGCAAGATCCAAGGAGATGCTTCAAGTGCAAGAGCTTGGACCACTTCATTACCGATTGTCCCCAAAATAGTGACAATGACAATGAAGATGGTGATGAGAAGAAGAAGAGCAAGAAGAAGGACAACAAGGAAAAGAAGAACAAGAACATCATGCTCAAGAAGAAGAAAAAGGGGCGATCATATTGTGTCACTTGGGATGATAGTGATGCCTCTACCGATGAGGATGATAGTGATGATGAGAGCAAGAACACCAAGAAGAAGGCTATTGCAAGCATTGCTCTCAACAATAAGCTATCACTCTTCGACTCTCCATCCACATGCTTGATGGCAAAGCCATCCAAGGTACAATCCGACGATGAGAGTGATGATGAGGAGGAGCTCTCATGTGATGAGCTCATGTCCATGCTTGATGATGCCAATACTTACATTGAGGCCAAGAGAAAGGAGTGCAAAGAATTGCGCAAAGACAAGCTTGCCATTGAGCAATCCTTTGACGAGCTCTTGAAGACTCATGAGAGGCTAATGGAAGCCCATGAGGAACTCAAGAAAGCTCACTCCAAGCTTGAGAAAGCTCACTCCTCTCTAGTGGCCGAAAATGAGAAGAAGGCATCCATCAAGACATGTGACATGGGTTCATCATGTGACATCCTTACTGACAAGTCCATTCCTTCTACTTCTACTACTACTATTGTTGTCACTAACCCTTCTTGTAGCGCTACCACTCCTATTTCACCTAAAGTTGATGACTCTAAGTCCTCACTTGTGGCGGAAAACAAGAACCTCAAGGAGGAGGTCAACAAGCTCACCCGCGCATTAGGCAATGCCTATGGTGGGGATGCCCGCTTGCTAAAGTGCTTGGGTAGCCAAAGATTTAGTCACCAAAGAGAGGGACTAGGCTATACCCCCAAGAGAGGCAAGGCCGCCTTTGTTACTCCCAAAGCTAGCTTTGTGAGGAGCAATGGTAGGTATTGCCATAGATGCAAGCAAGTGGGGCATTATGAGCAACATTGCATGGCCAACAAGAACAAGCAAGTTAAATTTGCTAGTGCGACTTCAATTCGCCTTGATTCTTGTTACATGCTCCACAAGGGAGTGAAGGGTGTAAAGGCCAAGTACATTGGCACACCAAGTGGTAACCCAAGGAGAAGATCCATTTGGGTTCCCAAAGCTTTGGTCACTAACCTCCAAGGACCCAAGAAAACTTGGGTACCTAAAACCAATTGATCTCTCATTTGTAGGTCAATTACAAGGCCGGAGGAGGGCATTGGGTGCTTGATAGTGGATGCACTCAACACATGACCGGAGAAGCTAGTATATTCAAGTCAATCAATTCTAGTGGCTCTCAAGAGTTTGATTCTATCACTTTTGGTGACAATGGCAAGGGCAAAGTCAAAGGCTTGGGAAAGATTGCAATTTCAAATGACTTGAGTATATCAAATGTGTTGCTAGTTGAATCTCTCAATTTCAATCTCTTATCGGTTGCCCAACTTTGTGATCTCGGTTTCAAATGCATCTTTGGTATTGATGATGTTGAGATAGTGAGCGTTGATGGCTCCAACTTGATCTTTAAGGGCTTTAGATATGGAAATCTCTACTTGGTTGATTTCAATGATAGTGAAGCAAAGCTCTCTTCATGCTTGATCTCTAAATTAAGTCTTAGATGGTTATGGCATAGAAGACTTGGACATGTTGGTATAAGGCAACTTGATTGGCTTGTGAAGCATGACATGGTTAGAGGCTTGAAGGATGTCAAGTTTGAGAAGGATAGGTTGTGTAGTGCTTGTCAATTTGGAAAGCAAGTTGGAAACACACATCCTAAGAAAGGCATGATGAGTACATCAAGACCACTTGAGCTATTGCACATGGACTTGTTTGGTCCTACAACTTATGCAAGCATTGGAGGAAGAAAGTATGGCTTTGTGATAGTTGATGACTTCTCAAGATTCACATGGGTATTCTTTCTAGTTGACAAGAGTGAAGCTTATGAAACATTCAAATCCTTTGTCAAGAGAAGTGAGAATGAGTTTGAAACAAGGGTGAAGCAAGTGAGGAGTGATAATGGAAGCGAATTCAAGAACACAAGAGTTGATGAGCTATGTGATGATATGGGTATCAAGCATCAATTCTCGGCAAAGTATACTCCTCAATCTAATGGTCTTGTGGAAAGGAAGAATAGAACTCTTATTGACATGGCAAGATCAATGCTTAGTGAATACAATGTGAGTGATGAATTTTGGGCGGAAGCTATCAATACGGCTTGCTACTCTAGCAACCGTCTCTATTGTCATCCATTGTTGAAGAAGACACCCTATGAACTACTCAATGGAAGAAAGCCCAACATTGCCTACTTCCGGGTATTTGGTTGCAAATGCTACATCTTGAAGAAGGGCACAAGATTGGGTAAATTTGAGAAGAAATGTGATGAAGGGTTCCTACTTGGATATTCAACTTCAAGCAAAGCATATAGAGTATGGAACTTGGCACATGGCATAGTTGAAGAAGTCCATGATGTTAAATTTGATGAAACCGAAGGGTCTTAAAATGAGAAGGAAAATCTTGATGATGTGAAAGGGACTCAATTGGTAAATGCTATGAAGAACATGGACATTAGAGATATAAGACCACGACAAGTTAAAGATGAAGATGAAGATACTCCTCCCATTGTGCAAGTGGATGATGAAAATCAAGCAAGCTCAAGTGATTCTCAAGCTCAACCTCAAGATGCAATTCAAGATCAAGTGCAAGCTCAAGATGCTAGTTCATCTCATATCCTCCAACCAACACACATTGCAAGAGACCATCCTCTAGATCAAATTGTTGGAGATATCACTAGAGGGGTGCAAACAAGATCAATAGTAGCCTCATTTTGTGAGCATTACTCATTTGTCTCACAAGTGGAGCCTACTACTATTGAGAAGGCACTCAAAGATGAAGATTGGGTCAATGCAATGCATGAAGAGCTAAACAACTTTGAAAGAAACCAAGTATGGGAGTTAGTTCCAAGACCAAGCAATCACAATGTTATTGGCACCAAGTGGGTCTTCCGGAACAAGCAAGATCCCGCCCAAAACTTGTCACTCATATTGTATTCACTAAGCATTGATCTTGCCATGTCAAATAGAGTTCTATTCTTTCTTTCCATAAGACCATTAGATTGAGGAGTGTACTTAGCTGAGAATTGATGCTTGATACCCATATCATCACATAGCTCATCAACTCTTGTATTCTTGAATTCGCTTCCATTATCACTCCTCACTTACTTCACCCTTGTTTCAAACTCATTTTCACTTCTCTTGACAAAAGATTTGAATATCTCATAAGCTTCACTCTTATCAACTAGAAAGAATACCCATGTGAATCTTGAGAAGTCATCAACTATCACAAAGCCATATTTTCTTCTTCCAATGATTGCATAAGTGGTTGGACCAAACAAGTCCATGTGCAATAGCTCAAGTGGTCTTGATGTACTCATCATGCCTTTCTTAGGATGTGTGTTTCCAACTTGCTTTCCAAATTGACAAGCACTACACAACCTATCCTTCTCAAAGTGTACATCCTTCAAGCCTCTAACCATGTCATGCTTCACAAGCCTATCAAGTTGCCTCATCCCAACATGTCCAAGCCTTCTATGCCACAACCAACCAAGACTTGATTTAGAGATCAAGCATGAAGAGAGCTTAGCTTCACTATCATTGAAGTCCACCAAGTAGAGATTTCCATATCTAAAGCCCTTGAAGATCAAGTTGGAGCCATCAATGCTCACTATCTCAACATCATCAATACCAAAGATGCATTTGAAACCGAGATCACAAAGTTGAGCAACCGATAATAGATTGAAGTTCAAGCTTTCGACTAAAAGCACATTGGAAATGCTTAAGTCATTAGAGATTGCAATCTTTCCCAAGCCCTTGACTTTGCCTTTACCATTGTCACCAAATGTGATGGAGTCAAACTCTTGAGAGTCACTTGAATTGATTGACTTGAACATACTAGCTTCTCCGGTCATGTGTTGAGTGCATCCACTATCAAGCACCCAATGCCCTCCTCCCACCTTGTAATTGACCTACAAATGAGAGATCAATTGGTTTTAGGTACCCAAGTCTTCTTGGGTCCTTGGAGGTTAGTGACCAAAGCTTTAGGAACCCAAATGGATCTTCTCCTTGGGTTACCACTTGGTGTGCCAATGTACTTGGCTTTAACACCCTTCACTACCTTGTGGAGCATGTAACAAGAATCAAGGCGAATTGAAGTCGCACTAGCAAATTTTACTTGCTTGTTCTTGTTGGCCATGCAATGTTGCTCATAGTGCCCCACTTGCTTGCATCTATGGCAATACCTACCATTGCTCCTCACAAAGCTAGCTTTGGGAGTAGCAAAGGTGGCCTTGCCTCTCTTGGGGGAATAGCCTAGTCCCTCTCTTTGGTGACTAAATCTTTGGCTACCCAAGCACTTTAGCAAGCGGGCAAGCCCACCATAGGCATTGCCTAATGCGCGGGTGAGCTTGTTTACCTCCTCCTTGAGGTTCTTGTTTTCCACCGCAAGTGAAGACTTAGTGTCATCAACTTTTGATGGAATGGGAGTGGTAGAGCTACAAGAAGAGTTAGTGACAACAATAGATGTAGAAGGAATTGAAGCATAACTCAAGATATCACATGTTGAACCCATGTCACATGTCTTGATGGATGCCTTCTTCTCATTTTTGGCCACTAGAGAGGAATGAGCTTTCTCTAACTTGGAGTGAGCCTTCTTGAGTTCCTCATGGGCTTCCATTAGCCTCTCATGGGACTTCAAGAGCTCATCAAAGGATTGATCAATGGCAAGCTTGCCTTTGCGCAATTCTTTGCACTCCTTTCTCTTGGCCTCAATGTAAGTGTTGGCATCATCAAGCATAGACATGAGCTCATCACATGATAGCTCCTCCTCATCATCACTCTCATCATCGCTTTGTACCTTGGATGGCTTGGCCATCAAGCATGTGGATGGAGTGTCGAAAAGTGATAGCTTGTTGTTGTTGAGAGCAATGCTTGCAATAGCCTACTTCTTGGTTGCATTGCTCTCATCATCACTATCATCCTCATCGGTAGAGGCATCACTATCATCCCATGTGACACAATATGATTGCCCCTTCTTCTTCTTCATCTTGAGCATGATGTTCTTGCTCTTGTTGTCCTTCTTCTTGCTCTTCTTCTTGTCTTCACCATCTTCATTATTATTATCACTATTTTGAGGACAATCGGCAATGAAGTGGTCCAAGCTCTTGCACTTGAAGCATCTCCTTGGATCTTGCTTGTTCTTGGAGATGAACTTCTTCTTGCCTTGACCATAGCCCTTCTTCTTCATGAAGTGCCCAAACTTGCGCACTAAAAGAGCCATAGCCTCATCATCATCATCTTCGTCATCACTTGAGGTAGAATCTTCATTGACCCCAATCATCTTGCTCTTGCCCTTGCTCTTGAATGGGGTTGCTTTGAGAGCAACACTCTTCTTTTCTTTCTTCTTCTCATCAACCACCTTCTCAAGGGTCATATCTTGTGTGATAATCTCCCCAAGGATTTGGTTGGGCTTCTTCTTGCTCAAGTCCTCTCTAGCAAGCAAGGTCTTAATGATGGCAAACCGGGGAGGTAAGCATCTCAAGAACTTGTGCAAGAAGTCCTTGTCCTTGATGTCTTCGCCCAAGCTCTTTAAGTCATTGACAATGACTTGGAGGCGGTTGAACATCTCCGGCACGAACTCATTGTCCTTCATCTTGAATGTGCCAAATTTTTCTCTTAGCACATAGACTTTGGCATTCTTCACTTCTTGAGTGCCCTCATATGTCTCCTCTAATCGCACCCAAATGTCATGAGCAAGATCAAGATCTTTGATTTGCTCAAAGACATGAGACTCTAGGGCGGTGTAGAGTGCATTGATAGCATGGGCATTGCACTCCATCTTCCTCTTGTCGGCATCGGTGGGAGCTCGAGCATTCTCATACTCAACCTTGGTCTCCGTCACCTTCCATACATCAATGTGCATGGTCATGAAGTGCACAATCATCTTGCGCTTCCAATGGTCATAGCTTGTGCCATCAAACTTTGGCGGCTTCCCCAACACATTGATTTGATCCATCTCTCACCACAAGGATGTTAAGCCTTCAAACGGTGGTGACCAAGCTCCGATACCAATTGAAAGGACCGTGTGGCTAGAGGGGGTGAATAGCCACTAATGACCGATTAAAAATAAGCCGCTACAAGCACACCACTAGACAAGAGGTTAGAACAACAAGCAAGCGAGACAAAGCGCTAGCTCTACACTAACTATGCAAGCCTCCTATCACAAGTCTAGTAGCACAAGATATAGCACTCAACCGACAAAGGCCTACACCACCGGGCTAAGGGTGTAGGTAAACAATCCTAGCGAAAAGACCAACTCCCCTCGATCCTATGGGGATGGCACCACTAAGGGATAGAGATTGTTATACCTTTGGGCTAGATGAAGTGTGGAGTTGATGTCGTGCCGATGCCAATCACCAAGAGAAGAACCACACTAGAAATCCAGAAGTCCAACAAGAAATCCAAACACTCACTCGATGGTGAGGAAGAGATAAACACCGGATTTTTTACCGAGGTTCACGTGATCACCTTCAGGCTACTCCTCGTTGTGGCACCATTCTTCCTTGGTGGATTGCGAGCTAGGCTTCACACGCTAATCCCTCACCAGGAGCCGCTCACCAACACAAGAGAAGTGGCTATGTAACCACGAGCAATCCACTAGAGTCGATTTTGGCACTTCACCAGGGAATCAACTGCAAATCCCTCACAATCACCGGTGTGGCCTCAAACAATCACCAATATGAGCTCAACACCGAAACAACCTCCGCAAGCCGCTAGGGACCCGGCAAGATCCCAAGAGAACAAGATCACAACCTTGGCTTACCCTCAAGTGCTCTAGAATGCAAATCACTAGCAATGATGCACTTGAAGATCCACTCACTCACTTGAATGATCAAAAGATGCTCAAGAGTGAGTGTAGGAGGCTAGAGAGTGCTCACAAAGAGTTAGAATGATCAAGAGTCAGAGAGAGCTACCCCAAGAGGCCAGCAAGGGAGTATAAATACCCCCAAACACTCTCTTAGCCGTTACCCCAAAGAAACCACACAAAACAGTCTTTTTCGTGACCACCGGACGCTATGCCACAGCGTCCGGTGCATCGCCCGTTGACACGTGTACTAGCCGTTTACTGTTCATCCACTCACCGGACGCTCTCACAGTTCCACCGGACGCTCAGACCCCAGCGTCCGGTGAAGGTCCAGTAAGGTTCCAGAGAGCTCCAAAGCACACCGGACGCTTCCGGTGCTTAGTCACCGGACAACTGTGTCCGGTGCACTCACCGAGACAGTTTTCACCAACTCACCGGACGCTCAGTCAAAACTCACCGGACACTGTGGCAGCGTCCGGTGCACACAGCACTGTTAGGGTTAGCCACCGGACACTCAGCCAGCGTCCGGTGCAGCGTCCGGTGCAGCGTCCGGTGCAAGTTTTACCACTGAAACAACACCGAAACACTACGAAACTCAACCTTCGCCCCGTTTGTCAAGTTAGCTAACACTCCAAAGTGTCTCTCACTTAGGTGCACGTGTGTTAGCCTTTTTCAAAAGAGTTTTCCACGGGTTTCTCACTTAGTCTCTAGTTGCGAGTTAGATCGATGCAATGAAATGCAACCTAGAGCACTTGAAACCAATCCAACACATGATCTCCCCTTAATAGTCGGCTATCTATCCTAAATGAGAACACACCCACTAGGTGTCTTGTTCTCCAAAGGAAAAGCCCTATTAGGGTATACCTTTGCCTTGATGGATCACCTCCACTTCACTCCACCTTCCATGGTTGTGCCACCTTTGATCAACACCATCAACCTTTGGGCACACCACTCCATGGATGACCAACCTAAACCTTGCATCACTTAGCAACTTAGGTTAGTCCTTAGAATGTCATTAATTACCAAAACCAAACTAGGGCTTTCAGCTGCTGAGAATTCTAATTCGGCTATGGATGTTCCTCAAACCCTTGAGGCCAAAATAGAAGATTGGAGGAAACCTCTGGTGGATTATTTGCAAGATACTAGCAGCTATGGCAGAGGTTCATGAAGGGATTTGTAGTACGCTTCAATCGGCTCGCATGATGAAGTGGCTCCTTAGGCGGGCTTGCTTTTAATTGGCCTATGATGATAGCTGATTGTTTTCATTACTACAAAGGATGTAAAGGATGATGTTTAAGCAAAAGGTGCAACACAATTGAGGGCGACGAAGAGGTTCGAGGGTTTGCACCAAATCATCAAAATTATTGGTCATTGCATCATCCATTTGATTTTCAAATGTCATATATGCCTGTGTCATGGAGTTCATCCTATGGTATGCTTGGTTATCCCTCACATTTATATTTTGATCCTTGGTTGCCATATGGGTCTTTATATCATGGAGGGGTTTCACCAAATTTTTATGCATATTGATTAATTGCAATAGTTGTTGCTATTATTTACAAAAGCCGAAATGCTTAGTTCATAGAGAAGATTGTAATTCTATTATTTATATCTTTCTCTACACTTTATTTCGGTTGTGCATACTCTTATGGATGAATTCACTATGGATGATATTTTATATCGTCCTTGGCAATATGTATGGCCGATGAATACCTTTTGGTCATCGTCCTAAAGTGGTAGGCTTCCCGATGAGCAATTACTTGTGAGGCTTCAATGATCGGGGGGCAAGATATTAGCAAAAGATGTAATTTTTCACCATGGAGTTTGCATTTGCTAAAATCGGCTTGCAAAGTGTTTTCAAAACATTATTGCTGTCTTTATTTCACCAAATAATGATCTTTTTTGAATGTTTAGCCGATTGGAGTGTTTTACATCAATGATCAAGCTGAATATGTTATATTCAGGCTAGAGATTGTTTGCATCCATGGGTGGAAAGCATATCTGAATACATAATGGTTCATTGTTGATGGTGCAACAAGTATTTATGTTTAAATGAGTCATTAGATGTTTTTGTGGTATATGTCTAGTGGATTTAATTATTTGTCATGTCTCTAGACATAAAAATTCAGGATTGTCACTCTGGAATAATGAGCATCGGGTCATCATATGTAAATAAGCATTTTCATGAGAAAAGACCGATGTTTAGCAGTATGAGAGGGCACATTCTGGATATGCCGGTCTGACCACCATTGACGATCGGTCTAACCGCCATGGCCGGTCTAACCGCTGACCGCCATTGGGCAGGATTGACCGAGATGTTTACTACTTCGGCCATTTGAGTTTCATATCTTGTTGAAGCCGAGGAGAGTAGCTGGAAAAGGTTTGTTGAATATCTACATAATCCAAGATGCATTGAAAGACAAGGTGAAAACAAGCGAAGAAAGATTCAAGAGTAATCTGGCCTTTACCGGTTCCGAGGTAATTTCATTATATTTACTTTTTTGACTGGTTATTCACTTCACTTTATATGGTCAAAGTGATTTGTGAATGCAATTGAGATGTTTTGTCTTTCTTCATGCTCAATTTGAGAAGTATTGCAAAGACCAATTGACATTATAGCAATTTGGTCGCTTTATGCATTCACAACAGTTTATATGTGTGAGAATGATCTTGACTTAGTACTTCTTTAGAATTCACAGCCGAGGCAATGAATACTCAGGCTTATTCCACACACACAATATGAGAGAAACATGTTTGATGTGCTTGACCTTGCTCCTATGCAATTTGATATTTCATGGCACGCAAGCTTTACCAAGAAACAGGGGGGGCATATGTTGACGCCAAAAAATGGCAGCAAGCCGATTAGGCTGGGACAGCCGGTCTAACCGCCTGCTACGAGCGGTCTGACCGGCTGGGTCCTATAGCCGGTCTGGCTATATGCCAGGCGGTCTGACCGCCTGTGACAGCCGGTCTGACCGCCTGTCCCCGAGTCTGAGTAGAATTAGAGTTTTGTCGAGATTTAGATCTGTAAAACTATTTCCTTGCCGGGCAAGACCTCCCCACCCTAAAAATATAAAGGGCCGTGGCCGATTGAGGCATCCACTAGTACAGAATCGACCTTTACTCCCGGTTGGTAAGGGGCTTTGCTCCCGGTTTCCCAAACGAGAGTAGGAATCCGGGACTAAAGGGGGGGGTCTGTACTCCCGGCGCAGGAACCGGGAGTAAAGGTACACCTTTACTCCCGGTTCGTAACACGGACCGGGAGTAAAGGTCCCTCCAGCCTAGCCACGGCGGAAGGACCTTTACTCCCGGTTCGTGTCACGAACCGGGAGTAAAGGTGTTTTTTCTTTTTTTGTCTAATTTCTGTTTATTTATTCATATACATTAGGGTTTATGGTTTATTAATAGGTATTTGAACACGCATTCTATGCTAATGTTATATATGCCTACACGTCTCGAGCATATGTAAGTAATTACTTGACTCAAGTATAGTAGAAAACTATATATATTACATGTATGATTGAATATACAATATTGTATATATTGTGTCCTTAAGTTACAATTACAATTCGGGAGATTCATCACCCGCCGCAGTAGTAGGCTCCATTAGGATTCAAAACCTGGTCATTGAGAAAGCCTGCTATTGTCTCTTGGATGGCTTTGACATTCTGTTGTTGTAGGGTATTCTGCCTCAGCCAATCAGTCTTCAATTTGAGTTAATAGATGAGGAAAAATATTAGTATGCATATATATATATAATCAATTATGTATTCCATCAAATATATTTTCTAACTTACTGTGATTCTCTCTAGAGGAGTTCTATTAGAGTGGATCTTGATGAACTCGCACACGTAGTATCCACATAAGTTGTTCCCTGGCTCCTGCTTCAGACACCACTATATACGAGAAAAGAATCCTCTCGTAATCCATTGATTCGAACTGTAGTAAATGAAGATGTGCGACTACAAATAGTAAAAGTGTTACTTACTATAGGTGTGACTATTTGGAGTGGCGCTTTGCACTCGGGACGATGTTGTGAAATGAATTCTGCCCAAACACTACCGAATATCCAAAAAGAAACATTTCAGAGTTAAGAGAGAGCATATATATATACTGAGTTGTAGAAGAGTGAAATTAGCTTACCGCTGAATCATGTCTATCATTACTTGGTATAATTGTAAGTTCTTCCTCATCGAGTCAAAGATGAATAGTTGACTAGTGGACAGATTGATGACCATCAAGATCCAGTGATTGCTGCATAGCAATCATAACTCGGTAATGAACTATATGTGGCGCGTATAAAAAAGGACATTATATATTTATAACACTCACTTGGAAGCATAAGGGAAGAGAATCGTTGACTTCTTTCCTTGTTTGTTTATGAAGGACTTGAGATTTGCCTCCGCTTGAACTTTCCAATCAGGAGTAACTGGATCTTCAAATACGATATATGGATCTATGAAACCAATGGTATCGTCCCTTCTTTGTTTGATGATCACCATCTCATATCTATAAATATATTTTGAAGAACATATATGTTGTGTGAGTTATGATGATATATAATTATATAAACAATAAGAGACCAGATGCTATAATGACTTACAGGCAATAGCAGCTCATGAGAGCCTTGTCGAGCGAGTCCTGATGGCATAGCAGGTGTAATTCTGCGAAGTCAATATACATTGTATCATCGCCACGACAAAAGTCCTCATCGTGAATTTTGACCATTATGTAACTCTCTTTCCTGGCACATGCCTCTAGGTACCATTTGTTCAGCAAGTACATCTGCGTGCCCAGTTGTGAGTATTCTGCAGGGTTGTATAGTGGCTTGCCATATTCATATTTCTTCCAGGTATCAACAACTGTCGCAGTCTCGATCTGTTTCTGTCCGATGATTTGCTCGAAGTCTATACCGGCAGATATGATGAAGTCACCTAGTTCTTGCATATTGACATTTGAAGGTATGCTCACCATGTATGATTCGTTTGAACCATATTGATCACTTACAATTAGGGGTTCAATCTGCTTCGATTGTTGCCCGAGTTGTGGAACATCTTTGCCTGCTATCTTCTTCTTTGACTTCTAAGTAGCTTTGATGAGAGTTCGATCATAGTCTGAGGATGGCGCGGGCTTACGACCTTCATGCAAGAATCTAGCTTTTTGGTCCACCTTTTGCCTCAATTCATTTGGATGCATATAAAAGTATGGTTGGGGGGGATTTGCCCTTCTTTCTGCCTGTTCTTTTTTCAGTTTCTCAAAGAAATCCTTAACTTCCTTTTTTGATGTCACAATTCTATCCTCATCGGTCTTCTCAGTACGTACTGTCTTGGGGATAGCGCTGGAAGCTTTTGCCTTCTTCTTCGGTGGGGACGATGACTTCTTAGTGGAAGCTTTTGACTTTCGAGGTGGCGGAGCAGGCGGAGGCGTCGGAGACCTCCTTGGCGGTGGCGGAGCAGGCGGAGGCGTCGGAGACCTCCTTGGCGGTGGCGGAGCAGGCGGAGGCGTCGGAGACCTCCTTGGCGGTGGCGGAGCAGGCGGAGGCGTTGTAGACCTTTTAGGAGGGGGCGTCGGCGACCTCCGTGGAGCACTGTACTTGTCTGGAGAATGAATAATTGGACTTAGCTCCCTCTCCAACCTGGGTGATCAGTATATACAAAATAAACAAGTGTGAAATTTAATTGTTACTTATCGCAAAACAAAAAGAAACTTAGTGTGTTGTTATTTCTCATGTACGTACCTCCGTTGAGGGAGCGGAGAATGCAACACCCCAGGGATGACGATGTACCTCTTGCGCCAAAGAATAAATGCATGCTCTGCCTCTCCTAGGGTCTTCTCCCCATCACCCCCGGGAATGTCAAGAGCCACATCACTGAATCCCGCGCATACCCTATCCACCGACACCTTAGCATATCCAGGTTGGATTGGTTGCCCGTGGATTACCTGCTCAGTGGAGACGGGGGAAACAACAGCTGTAGCCACCATCACTGTGGCGTTGTCCTTTGGAATATGTAACTCACAGGCTGTCATATGTTCCGTGACATCATCCACGGGAAAGCGAAGCCCTGCATCTCCTTGAACTGGCATCTCCGTGGATGCACAACTGCTTTTCAGCTGATCGGGGGGGGGCTAATGTTGATCCCAGGACCCATCCCTGATGTAGACTGTCTTTGGGAGATCAACTGTTGTTTGATCTGCTGCATTTCTTCTTCGAGTTTTCTTTCCCGTTCTTGCGACTGTAGCACGATTTCCTCCAGGTGGCGGAGTCTCTCATTCTCCTCTTCCTTCTTTCTCTGGCGGCTTTTGTATGTTCCTCTATCATCAGGAAAACCATGTGACCATGGGATAGCGCCTTTGCCTCTAGTTCGCCCACCGTGCTCAGCGGTTTCTAATGCATATGTCAATTCATCTTTCTCTCTGTTGGGCTTGAACTCACCGCTGGTGGAAGCGTCTACGGCGTGAAGTAATCTTTCTGCTGCCCTTTGGATTGTTTCGCCATATACTACATGGCCAGTCTGCATGTCCAGCCTGCCACCATGTGCGAAAAACCAATTCTTCGCACGTTCGGGCCAATCGAGTGAACCCGGCACGAGCCCCTTGGCAATTACATCTGCTTCCATCTTCAACCACTTGGGGACGGCACTCTTGTAGCCACCAGAACCCATGTGATGGTGGTATGTCTTCTGCCGGGCATTCGCTTGGTTTCTCTGCACCCGTGCTAAACCTTCTGCTGAGGTCTTGAACTGTACAAACTCATCCCAATATGGCCTCACCTTTGAAATTGGGCCCGGAGTATCGAAATCTGGCGTCAGGTTTTTCTTCACATACTCATTATACAACTTTTTCTTCCAAGTCTGGAATTGTGTTGCCATCTTCTTCATAGCCCAACTCCTTACTAGCTCCTTCAGATCATCATCGGCTCCTTCAAGTGTGAAATGTGATAGGATATCATCCCAAAGCAAATTCTTGTCGAGATCGGTGACATAACTGATCTGAGGAGCTTCTTTCTTCTGTTTCCACTCTCGAGCACTGATAGGGAGCCTGTCCCTTACAAGGAAACCACAATGCTTAACAAACTTCATGGCATTTGGCCCAAGTGGTTCTCCTGTCTCTGTGTTGAACTCAGAGATTACGTAGCGGCCCTCCAATGGCTTTGCCGGACCTCGCACTTTTCGACTCTGTGTCGTTGTTGTCGATGCAGAGGGCTATGAATTTAGAAAATAATAGTGTAATAAGTATACACCTCTCATCACCGATAATTACATATGTTTATATACATGCATGTATACACATTTATTTATACCTCTCCCGCTATCTCTTGCTCATCGTGAAGGTTCAAGTATTGTGACCCATCATCTACCGTCTGCTCGTTTTGATCATGTGCTCCGTACTGGCCTCCAGCGATCATCTCCATCATTTCCTCTTCCATGTTTTGATTAGGATCGGCCAGCGAGGCTATATACAAAATACAGATAGATATACGATTAAATTATATATATAAATAAATGAAATGTATTCTATACATTATATATATAAAAATTTATATAAATATATATATATAATGTATGTTAATCCTAATCTTACATATATTATATATATTATATTATTTATATGAATAAAATGTATATACAAAATGAGAATCAAAATTTCTATATAAAATTCATATTATGCATATATATATATAGACAATTTTTTTATATATATACAGACAATTTTTATATATACAAGCCTAATCCTATATAAATAAAATGCATTTACAAAATTATATCTATATATGGGCATTATATACCTATGTCTATATATATATAACCCTAATCCTATATAAATAAAATGTATTTACAAAAGGATATATATATATATATATATATATATATATATATATATATATATATATACAATTTATATATATATATATATATAGTCAATTTTTGTATATACAACCATAATCCTATATTAATAAAATGCATTTACAATTTTTATATATATATAGAAAATTTTATTTACATTTTTATATATATTAACATTCTATATATTTACATTTTTTACATTCTATATATTTACATTTTTTTACATTCTATATATTTACATTTTTTTTACATTCTAAATTGAGATTAATTTCAGATTAATTTGATTAATTTCATTTCCAAAAACAATTAACTTCACACACACACATGACACACAGGACAATCCCAACCAAGCCGGCGTCGGGCACCGCACGCGCGCGACGGGCCGGCAGCGCGCCTCTCACCTCGGCAGTGGCCGTGCGGGGTCGAACTCGCCGGGGGCTGGGATCTGGCCGGCCGGAGGCGGCGCACGCTGGTACGGCGGTCGTCGGAGGCTGCCGGGGCGGCGGTGTGTGGCGCCGATGCAGGCCGGGGTCGGGCCGAGGGGCCGGGCGCGCGCGGTGGCGGGGGCCGGGGAAAGCAGTGGTGTGCGCGCGCGGCGGACGGGGCGGAGCGCCGAGGGGCCCGTGGGTGGCGGAGGTCGAGGTCCGGCGGCGGATCGCGCGTGAGGTCGTGGACGGAGGCGGCGAGGTCGAGGGTGGCGGCGGCCGAGGTCGAGCGAGCCCGTGGGTGGCCGAAGTCGAGGCCGGCGAGGGATGCGGACGCGCGGACGGGCAGACGGGCGGCGGCGGGTCGTCGTCGGAACGGAGGGCGCACTGAGGTGAGCAGCGCGGTGGCGGTGTGTGCTAAGTGTGGAAACTGACGAAGGTAGGAGAAGGGGCCGGGCACAGTGCCTTTTATAGGCCGGCACCCTTTACTCCCGGTTGGTGTTACCAACCGGGAGTAGAACGCCTTTACTCCCGGTTGGTAACACGAACCGGGAGTAAAGGCCGGGAGTAAAGGTCCCTTCCCGCCAGTGGAAATTCACCTTTACTCCCGGTTGTTGTTTCCAACCGGGAGTAAAGGTGAATTTTTCTACTGTTCCCGCCATTTTAGCCTCTACCCTGTTTTATAATTTGTTTTAATTGAGAGTAAATGTTATAATTGCATAATAAATTAATTACTTACAGTATTTTTTCAAAAAAATGATCTTTATTTTTCTTTTTCATTACTATAGCTATGATAAATATTAAATGTAAAACTATTTTATTTTGACTTATAGACATCCTTTTTTATTAGAAAATATTCACTACTTCATTAATGCAAAAATATTTTTCTCCTTTAAATATTTTGAAAGTATTTGATTTTGAAAGGATATCTTTTTTTGCATCGTTTGCACGTTCTTCATTTGGTTTTTGAGTGTTTTTTGGCCTAACTAGCCACACATTGCATCAATATATACAAAATCAAATTTGAATATATATAGAAACTGTAGCATTCATAGTTTTAGTTGTTACATAATATATATTACAAATTATTGCACATTACTACATTAAGACACAACAGCAGTGAAGACTTTCTTGAGGTATGTTCCTTGATCATGATCGCGCCGTAACCATGGAGTGTCTTCATTGTTTAGTGCGATGCTTGGGTCCTTATTGACTGTGAATGGCGGAATTCGATCATCCTTTTCATAATCCTCTGATAGGTCTGACTGATCTTCGATTCCCACCATATTTCTTTTTCCGGAAAGAACAATGTGGCGCTTTGGCTCGTTGATTGAGTTGTCGTTTTTCCCTCTTTTAGGCTTCGTAGACATATCCTTGACATAGAACACCTGAGTGACATCCTTGGCAAGGACAAATGGTTCGTCCTTGTACCCAATATTATTGAGATCGACAGACGTCATTCCATATTCAGTGTCGACTATTACCCCGCCGCTGGTCCCCTTCACCCATTGACACCGAAACAATGGTACCTTAAAATTAGGTCCATAATCCAGTTCCCATATGTCCTCTATGCGGCCATAATATGTTTTCTGGCTTCCATTTGGATCTGTGGCATCTACGCGGACACCACTATTTTGGTTTGTGCTCCTTTTATCTTGGGCCATTGTGTAAAATGTATTTCCATTTATCTCATACCCTTTGTAAGTGAGAATATGCCACGATGGTTCCCTGGCCAACAAGTACAGTTGCTCATCAAGACTCTCATCACCTTGACATTTTTTCCGTAGCCAACCGCTGAAAGTTTTCATGTGGTGACGTGTAATCCAAGTTTCAGTTTTCCCTGCAAACTCGGTCCTGAGGAGTTCAATATGCGTTTCGATATACGGAGCCACCAAAGAAGAGTTTTGTAGAACCGTGTAGTGTGCTTGATTGAAACTGTCATCCCCCGTATTGATATATGTTTTCTTCCCTAGTGTTCCCTTACCACTTAGTCTCCCCTCATTTCGCGATTCAGGCACACCAATAGGGTTAGGTTCGGGAATGAAGTCAACACAAAACTCAATGACCTCCTCTGTTCCGTATCCCTTTGCTATGCTTCCTTCTGGTCGAGCACGATTGTGTACATATTTTTTTAGGACTCCCATGAACCTTTCAAAGGGGAACATATTGTGCAGGAACACAGGACCGAGAATACTAATCTCCTTGACCAGGTGAACTAGGAGGTGAGTCATGATATTAAAGAAGGATGGGGGGAACACCAACTCGAAGCTAGCAAGGCATTGTACCACATCATTCTGTAACTTTGCAAGATCCAGTGGATTGATTGACTTCTGAGAAATTGCATTAAGGAATGCACATAGCTTCACGGTGGCTAAACGTACATTTGGAGGTAGAATTCCTCTCAAAGCAACTGGAAGCAATTGTGTCATAATCACATGGCAGTCATGGGACTTCAAGTTTAGAAATTTCTTCTCTGACACGTTGATTATACCCTTTACATTCGAGGAGAATCCAGATGGGACCTTGATGCTCTCTAGACATTCGAACATGCTATCCTTCTCTTATTTGCTAAGAGTGTAACTAGCGGGTCTTAAGTAACGGCGTCCATCTTTTGTCTTCTCTGGATGAAGGCTATCTCGTTCTTTCAAACACTGCAGGTCTTGTCGTGCTTCAATTGTGTCTTTTGACTTCCCGTACACGCCCATAAAGCCAAGTAGGTTCACACAAAGATTCTTCGTGAGGTGCATGACGTCGATCGAACTGCGGACCTCAAGGAGTTGCCAATATGGAAGCTCCCACAATATGGACTTCTTCTTCCACATGGGTGCGTGCCCAGAAGCATCCTTTGGAACAGGTTCGCTGCCGGGCCCCTTTCCAAAGACTACTTTCACATCCTTAACCATATTGAGTACGTCCTCTCCGGTTCGGTTGCGAGGCTTGGTCCGAGCCTCTGCCTTACCTTTAAAGTGCTTGCCTTTCTTTCGTAGCGGGTGTGTCGCAGGAAGGAACCGGCGATGGCCAAGGTATACTACCTTTCGGCATTTTTTCAAGTATATGCTGTCGATGTCCTCAAAGCAGTGTGTGCAAGCATTATATCCCTTGTTTGTCTGTCCTGAAAGATTACTTAGAGCAGGCCAGTCATTTATTGTTACGAACAACAATCCTCGCAGGTCAAAGTGTTCTTGCTTGTGCTCATCCCACACACGTACACCAGGTTTACTCCACAGAGTTAGAAGTTCGTCAACCAGAGGCCTCAGATAGACATTGATGTCATTGCCGGGCTGCTTTGGACCTTGGATGAGCACAGGCATCATCATGAACTTTCGCTTCATGCACAACCATGGAGGAAGATTGTAGATGCATAGCGTAACAGGCCAAGTGCTATGACTACTGCTCTGCTCCCCGAAAGGGTTCATGCCATCTGTACTTAAAGCAAACCTTAAGTTTCTTGCATCAGCTGCGAAATCAGGGAATTCTCTGTCAATTGCTCTCCACTGAGACCCATCTGCAGGGTGTCTTAACATATTGTCTACCTTACGGTCTTCTTTGTGCCATCGCAGTAACTTTGCATGGTCTCTGTTTCTGAACAAACGTTTCAAGCGTGGTATTATAGGAGCATACCACATAACCTTCGCAGGGATTTTCTTCTTGGGACGTTCTCCATCGCCCTCGACATCACCAGGGTCATCTCTTCGGATCTTATAGCGTGATGCATGGCAAACGGGGCAAGCTTCTAGATTCTCATAGTCCGTGCCACGGTACAGGATGCAGTCATTAGGACATGCATGTATCTTCTGGATTTCTAACCCCAAAGGACATACGGTCTGCTTTGCTTCATATGTAGTGGAGGGCAATTCGTTATCCTTCGGAAGCATCCTCTTTTGAAGCTGCAGTAACTGCCCAAATCCCTTATCGGATAAACCATTCTTTGCCTTCCATTGCAATAACTCTAGTATGGTACCCAACTTTTTCTGGCCCGCATCGCAGGTTGGGTAAAGCAATTTCTTGTGATCCTCTAGCATGCGATCGAACTTGATCTTCTCTTTTTCACTGTCGCATTCTCTCTTTGCATCTTGGATGGCCTGACCAAGATCATCAGCGGGGTCATCTTCTTTATCTACGTCTTCTTCGTCTTCCCCCATTGCAAAGTCATATAACGGACTATATTCGGCAAATATATCGTCATCCCCATCACCTTCATCTTCGCACTCTTCCATTACAACCCCCTTTTCTCCATGCTTGGTCCAACATATATAGTTTGGCATGAAACCAGACTTAAACAAGTGTGAATGGATAGTCCTTGAGCAAGCATACTCCTTCAAATTTTTACATACAGCACATGGACAACATATAAAACCATCACGCTTGTTTTGCTCGGCCACACTCAAGAAACAATGCACGCCCGTAATAAATTCTCCGGAGCGGCGATCAACGTTGTACATCCAGTGTCGACTCATCTGCATTACATGACGACATAACGTGTAAAAACCTTGAAGATAAATACTTAATTGCATAACACCAGACAACATGTTTAGTTAAAATGCCAGCCTACACACACACAAAGACTAAACTAATCACATTTATGGTAAGCTTACTACAATGTACACAATCCCAACTAGCACTAAAGAGACTAAAACTAAAATGCACTTCAGCAACATAACAATCTGGTGACCAATTCCAACTAGAATAGAGTGATCGTTCGCATCCTCTGCCTCGTCGGTCTGCTTATGTTGGCTCACAGCCTCGCCCATCTCACTGTTTTGCACGTGTTGAACATACTCTTCCTCCCAGTACCATCCTTTACATCCGGTGCCGTCCCACTGAAATTAGAACAACAAATGATGAACTTTAATCAAAACCATCAAGAGAATGTAAAAAAATAACCATAGTACGTCAAATGAAATCCAATAACTCACATTGCGATCCGGGCACTTGTAGAAGATACGACCTTTGTTGGGACCCTCCTTTTTCACTCGGAACTCCATGACAATCTTCTGCTTACACTTGCCGCACACAATGAGAGGGAGGTGTGGCCTAAGTCGCTTAGCGTCCCCAAGAGAGTTTGATGACCCAGAAGGACTTGCCATCTACGCTCTATATTCATTTTTAAAATTGCTATAAATTTAAGCTTAAATGCCAACAAATTGAAAAATAAACTACATTTTATAAAGTGGTACATTAAAAAACCATAATAGTATACATATGAAAGCAAATAAAAGGTGCATACTAATAGGAACAAACAACTAAAATCAAGTGAATACACAAGTATATACTAGATAACCTCTAAAATCAAGAAATCAACCAAAGATTTGAAATTAGCTAGCTAACCGCTAAAATCAAGCATAAATGACATGAAATGAGATATACAAGTAATGGAGGTGTGAGAATAAAGTTAGTAACCTCCGAAATCAAAGAATCGATGTAGAAGTGGAAGAATTCGTATGGTGGCCGAAGAACACCTTCTAAAATGATGAAGAAATCAATCAAAGGTTTGAAATTAGCTAGATAACCTCTAAAATCATGCATAGATGACCATGAAATGAGATATACAAGCAATGAAGGTATGAAAATGAAGTTAGTAACCTCTAAGACCAAAGGATCGACGTAGAAGTTGAAGAAATCCTGTGGTGGCCGAGCTTGCACAAGAACAGAGTAAGAACACAGAAGCAAGAGCAAGAACAGAGTGTGCTCGGGCTGGAGGTGGGAGAAGGAAAATTTGAACTTTTATAGGCAGAGACCTTTACTCCCGGTTGGTGTCTCCAACCGGGAATAAACACCGGTCTTTAATCCCGGCTGGTGACACCAACCGGGATTAGACCTTTACTCCCGGTCGGTACCACCAACCGGGACTAAAGGCTGACCTTTACTCCCGGTTCTTATTACCAACCGGGAGTAAAGGTCCCTCGGAGCAACGGTCCAGAGCACTAGCCGTTTGGCATGGACCTTTAGTCCCGGTTGGAGGTTGGAACCGGGACTAAAGGTCCCTTTACTCCCGAACACAAACTTTACCGGGAGTAAAGCCTGTTCTCGACTTCGGATCAAAGGTCCGTTCTCTACTAGTGATCTACCCAATCGTACAATACATTTGCCTTTACTTTTCCTCCAAACTCTAGCTTTTCCAACCTCCCTTCTTCCTCCTTGGTCTCTATGGCGAATCAGGACGTTCTAAGTGGCCTTGCCGACTTTAGAGTAACCCTAGGCTTGCCATCCCTGACAGGGTCCCTCCCGGGGTGGTGTTCATAGGCTTTCGCGGCGTGTCTGTAGCAGGCGGTCTGACTGGTTTCACCAGGCGGTCTGACCGGGTGTCAACAGAGGCACCGACGAGTTGAATTTCGACGACCGCACGATCTAGTGCTTTCGTGTGTTGACCCAGAAAGGCGTCAACAATTACACGCACAACGAAAAAAGGTTAAGAAACAATTGGCTTTTATTTTGTAACTGGACGATCCAAAATACTCCAACTGCCACACAATTGGATTCCATTGCATGGTACATACTGACAATTTAGTGGGTCAATGGCAAAAGCAAAAGTGTCTGATTTCTTTATTATTAGCACTTAACAATTCCAGAATTATTAATTACTAAAACTAAAAAAGGCAACAGTACGCGCTATCCTTGGAGATTTCTAATCGAGTAGGTTGGTCAGGCTCGCCTAATTAATTTGAGTAAACCGATAAAGACTTCCGCTTTACGAAGTCAAGTCCTGGGAATTAATATAAGATTATTCCATGCATCAATCTAAGAGGAGATTAATAAAAGAGCTGGCTACTGGCTTGACGTGCACTTGTATAATAAGCCTGGCTGTTTGGTCGGCAGCTCATTTTAATATTTAATTACTTGCAGATAGTAACTCATCACCTGCATTCATTGGCTGCCTCATGCTTTCTTGGGCTAACATTTCAGCCAGCTTCACGTGGGCAACGGATGAAGCGCCCGCTTGTTTAACTGTACGCTCTCTTTTCTCCACCTAAGATTTTAATGATGTTGAATAAACTATACCCAGCTGATTAGATCTTATTATACTAAGAATGAAAGCTTCCTTTTTACCGCATCATATATCAGGCTACAGTAAATTTCGCAAACCTACAACTATTTATGCTCTTGTAAGTTGTAACACAAAACTAGAACTTTTGTTACTCATTTCACAAAACTACAACTATTATACCCCTATATATATCAAGAACCTACAACTTCTATGACATGGCCCACATGTTTATGGCACAAGTGCTATATGGCTTGGTCCCACTTGTCATCCACACATGTATCACAAAAGGTTTTTGGTTTATATGAAAAACCGATAGTGAAGAGAGATAAGAAACTAGTTTCGTAACATGCTGTGTGAAACTATACTTGAAATTGGCATTGAATGTGTGGGCATTTCGATAAGAAAATTTGATCAATGACTACAGAGGATTTAATTACATGCTATGATAAAACTAGCAAGCAACAAAAACTAAACTTTGCATTGGAGAAGAGTACTAACTCCCTATTTACAAGATAATTAAAGTCAATAATTCGGCACTCATTTAAAAGATAGGTCCTCATGCATCATAGCATATCTTCTAGCTAGCTACTGCCCTAGTCGAGCCACATACTCTACATGGTGAAGATCTATGAGCTCATATATATCCCATAAACTCGAGCTCTCATAGTGCATAAAGATACACGCGCGCTAGCTTGAGGCGAGAGCCTGTCCATATACTGAGAATGTGAAGTGAGGGCTATTGTTAAAGAAAATGAAGCATTGCCGAAAGCCTCCTTGCACTCTATGCTGGAGTGGTCCAGTAAGATCCCACCCGCAACACTGCAACCACCGTCAAAAGGATCTTGCAACGTTTATCTGTTCTTCTAGCTGCACCAACTCGGCATCACCGACCAATTTGATGTCTCCAAACCGCATCTGCATGGCAACACGCCACCTGCAGGAGCAGATCGGTTTATTGTTTTTATTTATTTCTTACTGTTGGCGCAAAAAGTGTTCAACTGCTTTTCAAACCGAGCCACGTGATGGGCCTTGAAGATTTGCTTCGTCTTCAATGCAAAAGACTAGTCAATTGGACCTGTAATTGACAAGGAATAAAACGAGGTCCAAAAAATCTGTAAAAAATACAGGGATAGAGAATGCAATAGTGTATGCTTAGAGGCGGTCGTGGCGCCCACCCCTGTATACTTGTTTTGCTCGCCCGAGGAAATGTTTTCTGCAGTAGTGAGAAGAAAGGAAAAGCCCTGTACAACAGCTGACAGGTGGTGAAAGCCCAGGAGCTCCTAAGTGATTCTATCTACGCAGCTGAGGAACGGAGTTCTAATTAGGAGACTCCTTTATTCTTTGAGCCTGCAGGTAGCATTCGTCTTTGAAATTCTTATTCCAGTTAGCTAGACTTGCTGGGCAGCGCTCAAAATATGACTCCATTTTGTTGCTTCCGTATTGGTTCAGTTTCCTGTCGTGTGCAAAATTGTTTTGTAATTGCTGCAAGCATCTCGAACCTAAAGTACCTGTACCTCTTCTTGGTTTATCTTGGATGTTATTTCCGATGCTAGCGTTTACTATCAAAGTGAGAGTGTTTCAATTTTCTTGGGTAAGTAGTCATCGTAAACAGCGGCAGCGTGGTGCAGTGACCTGCACTGCTGTAAGCTACCCTATGGCAACACAGTGCTGTGAGACCATGTCTTCAAGCTCAAAGACGCACCTAGTTTAAAATTTTTGTGGACCTATTAGCAAAGCATGTATGGAATTTTGACATATGTATATACTTCCACAAAGATGTTGTTGGATTTAGTCCCACATCGGAAATTGATGGTGGGGGAGCACAACATAAAGGCGGAGGCAGTCCTCACCTATCAGGCTAGTCTTTTGGGTTGAGTTAGGCCAAGGCCTGAATATGTTGTGGGCTCCGGTGGACCTGGGCCCGAAGGCCTGGTGGCTCGTGGACGCGCGAGCTGGGTTGGTTATTTCGCTGCGCACTCTAATAAGTGGTATCAGAGCCCATGGTCGAAAAATCCTGAAAAAATCTCTCAGGGGGTCAACATGGACGGGGGAGCCCGTTAACGTCTTGGAGGTCACATGGGTACATGTGTGATGAGCGTTGGACTCGGGGCCTGGATAACGGTCTTCCGGAGATCACATGGGGTTATGTGATGGAAGAGTTGGGTCCGATGTGTGACGGGGGAGATTGTTGGATTTAGTCCCACATCGGAAATTGATGGTGGGGGAGCACAACATAAAAGCGGAGGCAGTCCTCACCTATCAGGCTAGTCTTTTGGGTTGAGTTAGGCCAAGGCCTGGATATGTTGTGGGCTCCGGTGGACCTGGGCCCGAAGGCCTGGTGGCTCGTGGACGCGCGAGCTGGGCTGGTTATTTCGCTGCGCACTCTAATAAGTGATCGTTGCAGGGCTCTGGTGCAGCAGCAACGATGATGGCGAAAGCCACGGTAGATCAACATGTTAATGGAGACAACTGTTTAGGAAATATGTGGTGACGACCGGTGCTGATAAGTGGCATCTTGAGGTTTTCTTGGTGATCAAGGAGCGTTGATTATATGTGCGTCTCTTATTAGATGGATTTTTTTTTTGTCTTGGCTGTTTGCATGGTGGAAGAGAGAATATATTTATTAAGAGACGATGTCATCATATGGATGTCAGGGGCTCGATAATGAAACCGAGTGGGATTCAAGGTGCGTCCTTGCTAAAAAAAAAAAAGAGAGAGAAAGGACTGCATGCCGGGAGTTGGATTGGACTCGTTTTTTTAGCGATTAAGCAGTATGCATATCGGAGATGTTTCTGGTTTTTGTTGTCCAGGACTTTTGATGGAGATGCATGATCTGTTGGTCCGATTAAAAAAAAGGGTAACGGAGTCCAAGTCTGATTTGAGAGCTAGTGCATGCACGTGAAAAAGGAAAAATCTTCAGCAGGAAAAGGAAGCAGTCGGCAGTTGGAGTCCGACCAGAAGTCGGCAGTTGGAGTCCGGCTGGGAAACCGTGGTGCTGCTCACATATTTTTTTGTCTGCATAAATACTGAACGGATCTATGGTAATTGCATATAAAAGCAATCAGAGTTGTTCGTGACCGCTGCTTGCGACGATTGAAGACGAACGGCAGGCGACGCTCAAGCGGGTTGACTTTGTCGTATGCGAGCAACAGGACAGTCGACGAGGCTTGCGAGCGGCGTGGCTGTGCACAGGGCGGTGTACGGCGGCGGCGACACACGGCGGATCTGTTACAGCACGTGCGGAGAGGCGTGTGCTGAGGAGACGTGTGTACTGCAGCGAGGAACAAGCACGTGGACGACGTGTTTGGTGCGTGTGGAGCGGGCACGCGGGCATACGTAAGGTACGTGATTTTTCGGCGATCTGTGGCAACAGGCAGATGGCGTCGATGGCATCCAAATTTGAGGTGACGAGATTTGACAGGACCGGAAACTTCGGGCTGTGGCAGACACGAGTGAAGAATTTGTTGACTCAACAAAGTATCTCGAAAGTGCTCAGCGGGATTAAGCCGGAGAAGGTAGATGATGACAAGTGGGAGGAGATGCAGGCGCAGGCGTGTGCGACTATCAGGCTGTGTCTCTCTGATCAGATCATGTACCTTGTCATGAAGGAAAATTCACCCAAGAAAATTTGGGATAAATTGGCCAGTCAGTTTATGTCCAAGACGGTGACTCAGAAACTGTATCTGAAGCAGAAGCTTTTTGGCTTGAAGATGCAGGAGGGGTCAGATCTTGCAGAGCACATCAATGTCTTCAATCAACTGGTTGCTGATCTTGTGAAGGTCGAGGTGAAGATTGATGATGAAGACAAGGCTATTATTCTTCTGTGTTCGTTGCCGAGGTCTTATGAACACTTGGTTACCACGTTGACATATGGAAAAGAGGACATCAAGGTGGACGATATTATTGCTGTGTTGCTTGCTCATGATCAAAGGAGGAAGAATAATGCAACAGAGGGGTCTTCTGGAGATGCTCTTGTAGTCAAAGGTGATCGTAGTGTGGGAGATAAGAAGGACAACAAGAAGAAGGGACCGCGGTGCTATAAGTGAAAGGGTTGGGGACATGTAAAGAGGGACTGTCCGGATCTGAAGAAGGACGGAGAATCCGTAAGTGTTGTGATTGCCAAAAGAAGAGATGACTCGGATAGCGATGGTGATCTTCTCATAGTGTCAAGTGAAAAGTCTTGTGAAGCGTGGTTGTTGGATTCGGCTAGCTCGTTTCATGCAACATCAAAGAAGGAGTTGTTTTCGTCATACACGGAGAAGGACAACGGTTTTGCTTACTTGGGAGATGGCTCGGGCTATCTTGTTGTAGGAGTAGGCGACATCAAGTTCAAGTTGTGTGATGGTGAAGAGATGCTACTCAAGGGTGTGAAGCATGTGTCAGGGCTTACAAGGAATCTTATTTCGCTTGATTTATTGCATGAACAAGGCTGGTTGTATCAGACGGTTCCTGATAAGAAGACCTTGAGAGTCATGCGTGGAGGCAAGACGGTCATGATTGGTGAGAAGTCAGGCGCACACCAATAGAAGCTGAAAGGAAGCGTTGTTGAAGGTGGAGTCATGGATGACAATGCAAGTATAGCGGTGTTCTATCCTGAAAGTGATGTGGCTGTCGGATTAGCCTCATCAGGCCATTCGAAGTGAGCGGTGGAAGGAGACGGCTCAAGTCCGGGTACATGGAGGTTCGCGCATGGTTGACTTCAAGATGGCGTGCATATTCGCCAAGGTGGAGTTTGTTAGATATGTGTCGAATATGTGTACAAGTTGGTTACGTTAGGACTTGAGTTGTATTAGGGGCTAGGATAGAGTTGGAGTCGGACTCTATATCTTAGGGGGCCATAAATATGAGGCAACCCCTGTAGTAACCATGAGACGACTAGGTGGCTGGTTTGGACGGCGGCGAGGCCGCGGGATCGTCCGGATGCCGGTGTAGCTACTGTTTATGAGGAGGAGCACCCGTAATCATGCCCCGAGGATTAGGCACATCGCTGAACCTCGTTAAAAAACATCGTGCCTCGGTGTCGTTCTCGTTGACGTATTTTCTTCTATGGTGATTGTGCTTCCGCGTTCGTCGGTTAATAGATCCGTTCAGATCTGGATTTAACCGTGCACTCTAACAGATGTCAGATATACCACACCCACAAGAGAAGGGTCCATGAGGATCCATTCAAAAAGATGCATGACCCCTTCAAATTGGATCATCGTAAAGAGATCATATTAGATGAGCGTCGTCACATGTCAGAAGTACCACTGCCCTTCAAAAAGGGCACGCAGCAAGCTTTTGAATCCAGGCAGGTTAATGTTTGGTTACACATGCAACAGAAAAAAAAAATTTAGCAACAATTGGCTTTTATTTTGTCACTAGACGATCCAAAATACTCCAACTGCTACAGAAGAGGATTCCATTGCATGGCACATGCTGACAATTTATTGGGTCAATGGCAAAATCAAAAGTGTCTAATTTCTTAATTATTAGCAATTAATAATTCCAGAATTACTAATTACTACAATATAATTAAAAAAGTCAGAAGTATGGAAAACAAACGCTATCATTGGAGATTTCTAATCGAGTTTGCTTGGTTGATCGGGCTCGCCTATTTAATTTGTGTAAACCGACAAAGACTTCTGTTTTACGAAGTGAAGTCCTAAGAATTAATATAAGATTATTCCCTGCATACTGGATTTATGTGCACTTGCTGTCGGCATCAAAGAGTACTTGTGAAATAATCCTGGCTATTCGGTCGGAGGCTCATTTTAATATTAAATTACTCACTTTTCCTTGGAGTCATTAAGAGAGACAAGGGCGTCGGGTTTCGCCGCCGTTGAGGCCATCCACGTCATCGGAATTTCGCAGCCATCCGATCCGGTCCACGGACGGCTCTGATCGGCCAATTCCGGATCTCAGCCCCAAATATATACCAGCCCACCTAGTCTTAGAAAAAAAAAACAGAACCGTCCTCAATCTCTCCTCGTCGCCCTCCTCAGGACGGCGCTGGCGACGGCGACGGCCACGAGCGCAGCGGCCGCCCACCTCCTCCTCCCCCTCCTCCACCTCTGCCGCTTCCTCCTCTCTCCCCTTCCCTTCCTCCTCCTCTCTCTCCCCTGCTCTCCCGATGCGGCGACGGCCATCGCCGGGGCGCAGGGCTGCGGTGCATTGCTGGCGCTGCCCACCAGCGCCGGCGGTGCCCGTCCCCAGCCATGGCATCACGCGGGTGGTGAGCCGGCCGGTGGCCGCAGGTGCGCCTTCCCCTCGATTCCTCTTCCCTCTACTCTGTTTGTGTTCATGTGCTACAGTAAACCCTAGGTTTCTGTGCTACAGGGTGCTGATGGACGTTGCGACCGCACAGCGCCGATCCCACCCCAGCGGTGGTGCCCTGCTCCCGCGTGGACAGGCTCGCCGACGACAGCAGCGGTTGCTGCATGCACGACGAGGTCTCCCACCTCCCCTCTCCCTTGCCCTCGCTTATTTTGGTCAGATTAGCATTTTGGTCACACAATGTTGTGAGCAATGGCAACACTTGCTTGATCCTCAGACAGATTCGTCACTGCCCATGAATTGTATTGCTCGGTGATGATGACATAATAAATTTTTAATTGTATTGCTCGGTGATGATGACATAATAAAATTTTATCTCTATAGAGGAAAGAGCACTTATATGTTCTTATCTGTCAACTGCATCTTCCTTTTCCCTGATTTGTGTGTGTAATTAGACGAATTCAATTAGTAAAGAGACATGGAATTTTGAAAAGATAAGGCAAATAATACCTAAGGGGTAGTATGTCCCTCCAACTTTGTTTTTTTGGCTTGGTTGGCTGATATATTTTGTTTGTTTACTCACACTCTTTTATGCTCCTATTTTATTTGCTTTTCTGCCACATGCTCAAATAGATCATTTGTGCACATGTTAGTTTCTGTAAGTGAAAACCGTACACGTGTATTTTTCCATGCTTAGTTACTTAATATCAGTTCTCATAAATACACTTATGTTGTATACTCAGATCTATTCTAAGCTTTACGGATAGTGCCTAATTAGTGACAGCTACACCTTTATATATTAGCTCTCATTGTTCCCAGGAAACATATATTTAGAGCATGTAGCCCTTTGGTCGATTCAAAAAGAAAGACATACAACGAGATAAACATGTAGATGACTGGCCAAGGAGGTTCAGTTTTTGCCTTTTATTTCTACTGACCTTCTGATTTCTTTCTTCCTTTTTCCTGACTTCCTTTCATACATCAGGATACGAACAAGCTAATTGCATGCAGGTTTCCTAACCTGCGGGTCTGGGATATATATATTTTGTGGCTATGTCAAATTAAATAATTATTTCTACCTTTGTTTTTTTCTCCAGATTACGTTACAAGTGGCTCCTTGTCTATTTTACCTATGATTTTTATGTTTATATGAATTAGTGGTTGGGTAAATTGTTCAGTTCAATACATTCTGATTAGTACTAATTAGTGTTGGGTCATATGCTATTTGTTTGTAAAAAATCTTACAGAAAAAATAACTTGCAGGAAATGGGATACTTCATTTGTAAGCTAAATGGTCCTGATTTCCTGTTTCTAGATGTTGAGTGCAGCAACAAAATCAGATTAAGCAGTAATTCAATCATGTTTATTTATAGCTACACCTGTGTAATTTTGGCAATGCATTATCTTTACTATGCAGGATTTGGAACCCCTGGTCCTTATTTTCTCAGCAGGCGAGCCATTGCTTCCTATGCCCATCTGTACGGTGCCACCTCGCCGCTGTTACACATCCGTAGCGGGCTGGGAACCGTGCGGAGCTGCCTACGCGGCTTCGAGTCGGGTTTGGTCTGCTGCACTGTCCCCCCCCCCCCCTCTCTCTCTCTCCCCCTCCCTCCCTCCCTCAGCTCACCTCTCTTCTCCTGAAGTGGTGATGCTGCAGATGGCCATGGCGCTGCAGGTGGTCATCGGCTCCTTTCGCTCTCTTATTTTTAGATGCGAGGATTATGTGGGGATGATAAATTTCTAGACTGAGACAATGGATCAATGCATGGATTAGTTGTTTCGTTCTTCATGTTATCTGCTGAGGTCTTGAGATATGCAATGATGAACCTTTTTCAAACAATGGAGTTGTGCATGGTAATTAGTTATTTAATTCTTCCATGATTCTTGCTACTTGCATTATTTTTCTGATGACAGTAGATCCATTGTCAATGATGTCTATGCTTCACATATCACATAATTTGTTGGTTTTTATATTACTGAGCACGCCCCATTGTTGATGATGTTTTTACTCCATTCTCTTTATTTTATACTACAGTTCATGTTCCTTTTCTCTAGATTCTGTCATGCATCATGCATGATACTAACTGAAAAAAGAAGCATTATTTCCTGTTTTTTTTGGTTCACCATGGACGCTTCGCCTTGACAAGCAAATTGACACGTTCTTTACTTTTAATTGGCCTGCAGTCCATCTCGTTCTTATTTAGTTTCCTCACACGTCGTACTTTTAATTGGCCTGCAGTCCATGTCGTTCTTATTTAATTGGCGTGCAGTCCATGTTCTAATGATTTAGGTTCCTTTTAACAAAGGAAGTCTTTTTCTAATTTTTGTGCAGTATCGTTCACTTTCTATTACCAGTATCACCTATACATGATCTATTTGCATAGAGTCTCTCATTTTTTTTACTTTGTACAGATTGCTTCTGATGTATTTTTTGGGCTCTTGTTGTACTCATAGCATTTTCGATAAAAAAGCTCACCATACCGGTTTAAGGTGCGCTATTGCTTTTGCTGCTTCCTGCTATATAGGTTCCTGGACTGTGAGGCTTGCTGCTTATATTTGAATAACTAAGGCCAAATGTGCTACACTATCATAGGTATGCTACAGACAAGAATTTTGGATTCAGCAAAAACAGTTCGACTTATATTTGTTATGTAAATAATAGTCCATTGCCTAAGTTCAAATTTGTATTGTACACACTGTCGCGTCATCTCTTTTGTTAGTTTAAGCTTCACCCATGAAGGGCAACATTCAAGTGATTTTTTTGTCTTAAGTTAGAGACTTTTTAGTAACCTAGGCTGGTTTAGTTAACAGTGCAGTGCAAGACTTTGTATATATATATACACTAATGATGTCAATGTCACTCACTCTTGCCTTTGTTCAGGCTTAATTACTTTGCTTTGGTCATTGCAGGTACCCTACTAAGCCATATGCATGGTTTATAAAAAAATATTGATCACTCAATTGCCAGTAGTTGCATTTTATGGGAGGTATTTTCATGAGGCAACATAGCCTTTTTTAAAAACTTCGATTATAATTGTAGCAGTACCCTCGATTTAGACGAGGCAGTAGTTATTTTTGGCTTGCTTGAACCTCAACGATTTAGTCTTCAACAAAAGTTGTACAAATAATATTACCAACGATCCATGGATTACTTCTACACCCATGACCGCTTTTATCTTGGCATGTCACAGACAATTAAGGTATTAAACCCATATCTATTTTGTACACCTATACTACAGATACTTTAAACACCTTTAAATCTTATTGTATATTACATTTCTGATTAGATCATGTATACATAATCTGAGTGGAGATTCACTAATTACATATATTTCCAATCTGAACATACATTGGTTAATCATGTATACATAATCTGAGTGAAGATTTACTAATTACATATATTTGCAATCTGAACATACATTGGTTTCTATATATTAGTATTGAAATTTACTCTCACCGCTTATTTCGTTTTTTTCCCTTGCCAATCTTCTCTAGAGTTGATGTAAACATTTACTCCTTTTATATAGATGTTTCAAACATTATATGGTGTTTAAGTTTTTAGCTGTAGAGTGTAGTGTCCCTTTCGAATTATGAAACCTTTGAATTTGCATTTATGCTATATGTTTTGGTTTCATCGCCTCGAAGAATAATCACTCTGCTAACTGAAGTTATCAGGATTAGACCGAGTTGATGCTAAATTTACATTTGTAGAGTCATGTGCCATGTTGCTACCCCAAACTATATTGTTCATGAGTCCCAATCTCAGTTTTGATTAAGTTTGTGGAACCCTATGACTTCAATATCTGATATGTTCTTTTTAGGCCCTTATCTATTTTACTAAGTGAACCATGAAGGCATATACCAAGTTTAGATGGTAATATACATATTTCTATGTTGATTCTTTGGTTTCTCTTTCTGTCACATACTCACAAAGATTGTTTGGACCCAATCTAATTTCCAGCCTATCTGGATGCTACTTGGGCATGTTAAATTTTTAGTTAGGACCTTCCTTAGTCCTTACACGGGCACAAATATTCATAGTACAATTTTTTTACAAACTCATTCTCTCATCCGTTTGTCGTTATTTTCCTTTCACATGCATGGATAATATTCATCAGTATTGCAGCCCTGAAATTAAAGTATATATGCAGCTGCACAGATCAATAAAGGTTTGGAGGTCAGTTATTTGTGATCATCATGATTGACCTTTCTTCATTTACCCAATTCTTGATTTGATTTTATATCCTTTCAGATCATTCCCTACCTAGGTGATGAAAGCTATGTGTTTTGAGGCTTACCAAAATCTTCTGAATACTGTTATGAAGACTTGACTATTTGTGTATCCAACATCAACTCTTTCATTTAGGACCCAATAGTGTATACCATGTCAAACTTGCCACACCATTTCAAACTTGACATTTTTGTTTGCGTCGCCAGGTAAACCTTCTCCACACCTTTCCTGCCTGTTTGCTTCTATTCTCTTGAATTTCTCAATTTATTGTAAGAATTCCTCTCAGTGGATATCTGCAAAACTTATTTCTAATCCAACCAAACCGCTAATATATATGTCAAATATTTTAACTTAATTTTCACTATTGTTTAGAGTTCCACCATTAGATTGAAATTGCACCTGCTAACTAAAACTAGGTACTAACATGACATATGAGCCAATCTCCAGACTGTGCTTTCAAATTACTGTACATGCACTGTGTTCTGGATAACTTGAACCAGCTTCTAAATTCTGGAACCATTGTTCAGTAGTTACAATCAACTTGAATTATCGTTATATTATATCTACAATTACAAAAGCATCACAAAGTGACATGCAAATGCAACCTGTAGTTACTGAATATCCAACTTTGTCTTTGGAAATTAGATGATCCACTTAATTTACAATCTGAAGTTTGTTAAATGTATAATACATGTTACCATGCACTGTTGAAAGCACATTGTGCCAACCTAATTCCTCTTCCGATCACAGTTAGACATTCCACTGCCTTTTACTTCTTTAATCTGGCTTCTTCATTGCTTCCTTTTGCAACTATGCTCCCAATGGTGATGGAAGCTGCCTGTACAAATCCATCTCATTTACCTCATGACCTCCTAGATTATTTTTTGCTAATTGGGTTCACCACATTATTTGTATGACCCAATATTGATATGGTATGATGTAAAGGACAGTACATAAGTATGTTTGTTGACATTTATATAGCTTTCTTATGTTTATTCAGATCGGTACAAGCCTAAATCTTACGGTATGTTTAGTTCCTTCCATGTAATGACATTATATTTCATTTTTTACATGTCCTGTTTAAACACACACACGTTGATTCTACATTTACCTATTTTTCCTACTGTCCCTGTACTCCAAATAGCTGTCCATTGTATGTATAGTTCATTTCAGTTTTTGCCTTTCGCATCAGGGCCGTTCTACATTTCAATTATAATGTTGTATTATTCATCGTTTCATGCGGGTGATTCAGTGTTGCTGTGACTCTCTAAATCCTTTGCCTTTTTCAAACAACTTTATTATTGAACTAATTGTTTTTCCATTGTAGTGAGCATCTGCTGGCATACAAATGGCTGCTGAAAGATCTTGGAACTACACATACTGCAAACTGGTATTTGGAACAAAATTGAGCCAATATCTGTTATAAACTTTTGTAATATTGTATGATAGAACCGAATGTAATGCCTAGACCTATAGGATTCTCAACATCAAGTTATAATTTACAGATTATTGATGCCACTTTTCCCAAACGATAGTGTCTGTAATTAGCTCAAAATATAGAGAACAAGTACAACTATGTCTGGATGATGTGTGTTCAGATATACTTATTATAGATTTAATTTGCTTGTCTGCTTATCTAATAATAACACTAAAAATTACAGAGTTTTAATGATGCTCATGAAATTAAGATCCTATCGTTATTCCCACCTCCGCGCGCGAGGGCGCGCGCCCTCTACTAGTTCGCCTAAAATGCAGCTAGCTGCGCAGTCGGTAGTGTGAATGCCAATTGGTTAGGGGGGACAGGGTTGCCGGGCGAAGGGTGTTGCCAGCAAGCTTAGAAGGAAGCTTCGGGCGACAGAAGGTGAGCCAGGCGGTGGAGGCGGGTGCGGGGACAGGGGCAGGGCGGCGAGGCGGTGTTGGCGCCACCGGCCGCGGGCGGTGGGGAAAGGACGGCGGCGAGCAGCGGCCACTGGGTTAGCAAGGAAGCGGATGGCGGTAGTGGATCCGGCAGATGGTGGCAGACAGGTGGGGCGGGGGCACGAGGTGATGGAAGGAAGCGATCGAGGCGGAGGTCGAAGAAGCTGTCACTATCGTTTGATCTAGATGGGGCGGCTCAGATCCATCGCCTGGTGTCCTTACACTGTATTGACGTCATTACAATTCTCAGAGTTTGGCAAAACGCCATTATAATTTACTTATTTTGAGATCTGCCATTGTAATTCTTCCTCTACCATATATTTGCCATTATCTACGTCTTCTTAGTGACTGGACCCACTCTCAACCCGTATACGTATACATGGACCGCATTTTCCCTCTCCCTCCACTCGCTGACGTATGAGGCCCACACGCCAGCTTCTTCTTCTACCTCTGGAAGACACACGCAGAATGGCAGATTCCAGGCCTCCTCAGCACCATCCTCGACAGGACAACAGCCCAGCAACACCTCGTATGCATACACGGTGGAATGGATGGGGTTGAGCACCGTGCCTGGATTCATGGGTACGTACGTGCTCCTGCATCTCGCCCTTGTAAAGAGAAGCTGCACAGACCTCGGTTCCCCATCCATGGACCAAAGTTGCACCGATATGGGATACCGATACGGTGATACCAATACGGCGATACCGCGATACCGTATTTTTCAAAAACAAGGATACCCCGATACCGGAAGTATAATAATATATATAAAAAATAGTAAAGGTCTCATGGTTGTCTGCCCCAATATCCCATATCTAAGTGTCATCAGTGGCGGCAGAATGAGCAGACGGCAGCGGCGCAAACAGCAGGAGCGGCTACGGGCGGTGTCACGATTCACGAACACAGGAGCGCCTCAAACGGCACGGGGTCGCCACCCTGAGTCGTGAGCAGGCCACGGTTATGGCTCTCAATTCGTTGACTAGCTAGGGTTTGGGATTGGATAAATGAGCCTCTAAAATTGGCTGATGAGTGGATGTACTTTAATTTAAGGGGTTAACTTATGGGCTGTGAGGTATCGAGAAAGTATCGATCAGGTATCGTCTAGGTATCAGGATTTAATTTAATTATTTCTATTTCTCTATTTCTCGGATACCTACCGATACCGGTATCGAAGGGGTATCAAGGTATCAGGTATCGAAAAGGTATCGCGATACCGACACCCCAATTCAGTCAGGAATCGGTGTAACCTAGCCATGGACCATGGCGTCCATATGCAGAAGAGCCGGGAGGAGCGCGCGTGGTCCAGCAGCAGGTCGACGAGGCCACGCCCACGCCCGTAAGCCCCCGTGGCGGCGGAGACGCGATGGACAAGGAGGGCGCGCGGCGGGCGCTCGCCGGCGACGCCGTGACGTGGAAGGGCGAGACGAGATGGTCGAGTCAGCGTGGCAGGCAGCAGGGGGCTGGACGTGCAGCGGCGCGCGGTCGAGAAGGCGCGGGGGGAGACGCGGCGCATGCGCAAGCCATCCGAGGAGGAAAGCACTTCCTACTCAGACTAGTACCTTGCTCGTAGTCACTACTGCGTGCGTTGTCTGAGGTAGAAGAAGAAGCTGACGCATAGGCCCCACATGCCAGCCAGGGAGAGGGAAGTACTTGGCTGCCTACGTAGCTACGTATACATATACGGTCTGAGGGTGGGACCAGTCATTTGAAAAGGGTAGAAAATGGCAAGGATTCCGTAGAGTAAAAATTGCAATGACAAATTTCAAATTAGATGAATTGTAATGGCGTTTTTCTAAACTCTGTAAATTGTAATGGCCTAAAACAAAATAACCTCTTTTTTTTTATAATAGGTATCTATATCACCAGCAGTTACATCTCCACCGCCAGGGAGGCCCCCCCGTCGCCCTCTCCTCCAGGGACAACACGGGCTACGTTACACCGATACCTGACTGAATTGGGGTGTCGGTATCGCGATACCTTTTCGATACCCGATACCCTGATACCCCTTCGATACCGGTATCGGTAGGTATCCGAGAAATAGAAAAATAGAAATAATTAAATTAAATCCTGATACCTAGACGATACCTGATCGATACTTTCTCGATACTTCAGCCCATAAGTTAACCCCTTAAATTAAAGTCCATCCACTCATCAGCTAATTTTGGAGGCTCATTTATCCAATCCCAAACCCTAGTCAACGAATTGAGAGCCACAACCGTGGTCTGCTCACGACTCAGGGTGGCGGCCCCGTGCCGTTTGAGGCGCTCCTGTGTTCGTGAATCATGACGCCGCCTGTGGCCGCTCCTGCTGTTTGTGCCGCCGCCGTCTGCTTATTCTGCCGCCACCGATGACACTTAGATATCGGATGTTGGGGCAGACAACCATGAGACCTTTACTATTTTTTTATATATATTATTATACTTCCGGTATTGGGATATCCTTGTTTTTGGAAAATACGGTATCGTGGTATCGCCGTATCGGTATCGCCGTATCGGTATCCCGTATCGGTGCAACTTAGGACACGAGCGGCACCTGTGCCGTCGCCGCCGCCACACCTCCCCACCCCCGTTCGCACCTCGCCGCCGCCTGAGCAGGGCTTCGGAAGCCCGCGTCCCTGCAAGGACTGCGGCGGCGGGGGCTTTTCTTCGCGGGAGGCACTGGCCAGCACGGATCCGCGGCTGCCGCAGGCGCAGTACGGCGTGGAGACCGTCCGGATCCACATGGCGTCCGGATCGGAGGCGGCTTCCTGACCTGCCAAGATCCTTGCTCCTTGGCGGCCTAAGGTGGGAGATCCTTTCATTTCCGCGACAGTTTGGTAATTTTGGATGCATCGGTGGCATCTCGGTGGCTTACGATGGCGGCGGCACATGGTATGGGACGTGCTTCGTCATCTTTGGAGGCTGATGTGGTGATTGCAGTGAAGACAGCATGGAGACGTTCAAGCCTGAGTTGGTAGAGGTGCGGTATGGGACGCTCCTCAACAACAAAAGGTTACGCTGTGACAAGGATGGTGTGCTAGAGGCATTGCCGTTTGTGTTGTTCAGCGATGGCGTGGTATGGGACACGCTTGGGCGACAATGGGGCAGCACCTGGGCGAAAGCCAATGTCCGTTGGCCAACGGACTGACGACGGCGACACCTTTGGGCGCCGTTCTCCTCCTGTGAGGCGTCGGTCATGGCTGCTCCTCTCGTGTCTTCGGTTGTTCTTGGTGAAAACCATGTCCGTGCAGGACGGGCGATGTCGACGTCGGTGGCGTCGTATCCTCCTTGGAGGCGTCGTTTTGGAAGTTCTCAAGTCTTCTCTGCTTAGTGTTTGGTTTTGTCTATCCAGTGGTTCGTGGTCATGGCCTTAATCAGCGAGCTGATGAAGAAGTCTGAAAGTATTTCTCATTACTCAGAATTCTCCAAGCTCTGATAGTAGTCTCGCCCTTCTTGGTGTGAAGATTTATTATCAGGTATCGACTTTACGAAGCAAGCCACAATGGATGACTACTCGGACTGTAATTTGGAAGGATCTTTCTCTCTTTCTTTTTTAATTTAGGCTACATGTCTTTTTCATGTGCCGACGTTGTAGCAGTGGCTACTTTTTGTAATAACTGTGGTCTGATGCATCCTCTTTTGTGGATGTCTGAAGCCGGAATTTTATCCATTATCTAAAAAAATTACTAAATAAGAAAAACATACAAAGATAAATAAAAAAGACACGTACAAAGACAGGTACGTAAGGAAAGGACAGGTACAGCTGTATCAGCCAACTTGCAGAAAAGCCCCCCAACAAAAACAAAATTACAAATAAGCCCCACGAGACGCCGCCGACGAGGAAGCTGGCCAGCCCACAGATCTGGAAGAGACCCTCGCTTGCTAGCTTTATGGAGCCGAAGTAGACACCCGTCCCCGTAGATGGGATGGAGGCGTTGCCGGTCGCGCATCGGCCGGGGCAGCACCCCAACCCCTCTAGATCTTGGATCTTAGCTCGCCGCCGACGACGAGAGCCGCGACGGGGAAGCCGAGCTCGATCCACTCACCCTTTTTCCGCCTCTTTCCCAGCTGGATCCGCTCCTTTGAACAAGACCGCCGGTAAAGCTAACCTGTGACGAAGACTCCTGATTCCGGGCCGGCTACACCGAACCCAACTTTCACACGCTCACCGGCGACACGGGAGTAGCGCGCCACCGGGACGAGGGAGAGCGAGGAAGGACCTTATTCCAAGACGAAGCCGCCACCTCGACGCCATCGCCGGACACCAAACCCTAGATATACTAGGACCTAATCTACACGCCGGCAACGGGACCGCCGTCTTCCCCACCTCCGGACGACCCGCAGGCCATCGGAGGCGAAGAAGACGAACACCCGCGCCGGCGAGAGCACCGAACTCCCCCGGTCGCCTCCAGATCGCCTCCTCTACACTGTAGCAAGGGGAAAAGGATGAGAACAATAATAGTTTGTCATATGCTGAGTGGGTTTATTATTGCACCGTCCTGACCGTCAATGCCAACGAAGCACATGGGCTGAACGATTAGAAAGTCAGGTCAAGGTTTCAAACTTCTCGTAATTTTATAATAAATCACCTTTGCATCCCTGCCATATAAAACTATGCCGTACTATGTGATATGCCTCAAAGGTTCTTATGAAATATAGAAATTGCTTCAGGGGCTTGACGCCAATTTCTCGGCAATCTCTGTCTGTCCCATCCCGCCCTGAGTTTCTTTCTTATAGCCTCTTGGTCGTCGTTCTACTCCCACTGTTCCTGCACTCAAGGCCTTCCACAGGTACGTGAGATTTGAGGGTACGTAACACAAATTTCTTCTATTTTTACTATGATTTATTCTAGTATCGTTCCTTGCATGAACACCTTGTTAGCTTTTGAAGAAACTGCTGCGCAGCAAATTACTGGCTTGCAATTTTCAGAACCGAAATTAGCATATGAATCTGCTCAGTTCTGTCTTGTAGATCTACCTTTTGTAGTGCTCCAGATCTGGCTTTAGTTTATTACTACACCATGCTTGATGTTATTGAACTCTACTGAATATTTGCCTAAAAGCCGGATCTATTGTCGTGCATACTTTGGTCCGGATTTGAAAACTTTTTTCCTTGGAACCTGGTTGGTCCAGGGTTCAATCACAGCTAGATATGTGCGTAAAGTTCCTGACAGTGATCGGTAGAACAAATAAAGGTCCAAAGGGCAAGCATATTAGAACTGAGCTGGTACGCATTTCCCCATTTGAGTGCTCTCAAAGCTCACGAGTTTGAAATGGATTTCTGAAAGAATTTTTTAAGGAAGTTAATTATTTTTTTCCTCTCTGTAGTTTTGAAAGCTAAGCGCCCTGTGCACTTGGAATGGAGGACGGAGATGAGGAATATTATAATAACTTGGTGGAGCGAATTCTTGCTGGAACCATGGAGCCGAGACGTCTGCCATTACAAATTTTAGCCCGCATCACGGAAAATTTCTCTGAACAGAGAAAAATCGGTGAGGGTGGATTCGCAAAGGTTTACATGGTAAAATTTGTTGTCTAGATAATTGTCTCTCCGTTCTTACATTCTTGTGCTTAGGGCAACAACTTTAGTTTATTTTGAACTTGTCCTGACAACAACTATATAAAAACGACGGGAGTACTACACAAGGTCAAATTATTAGTATTTAGGGAATAGTAGGAACCGGTCCAAGGATGCAGAGATCGATTTGTTAATGTTTCACTCTGTTTTCGTCGTATATGGCCAAAGCCATATTCTCCTTCTGAATATACATACATATTTTTATCAATTTCCAGTTACATGTTATGTACATATTCCTCGGATTTGTTATGACGATAGTACTGAGCATGGTCTATATTCTGACAAAGAGAAGTGGAATTACAGGGTGTTCTCCACAACCAGGACATTATTGCGGTGAAGAGGATTAAAATGAATAGCGATACAGTCGACGACGGTATATTCAGTCGTGAGCTTGAGAACCTGCTTCATACTATGAAGCATCCAAATGTAGTCTTGTTTCTTGGCTACTGTTATGAATTATTTCACGAAGGGATAAAAGGGATAGGACCAGAAAAGTTTCGTTTTTGCCAGGCAAGAGAAAGATTACTGTGTTTCGAGTATATCAGCAACGGAAGCCTTGATAAGCATATTACTGGTACGACAATGTTTCATTCATGAAGTTGTTCTAATAACTACATGCGTCCCATTATTGTTTGAGCATTTCTGACATTGTTTCAGGATAAAACGATTCATAGCAATTTATATGCACCTGGATAAGCACTTATCCAGGTCTATAGAATATGCTATGTATCAGGTACATAGCTAAAAATACCTTAATAATGGAACGGAGCAAACTTCACCAATATTTTAAAATTCTCCACAATAATAGCACAAAATTGAATTGAATTTTTTTAAGAATTCATTCTTCCTCTTTTCCTATTTAGATGAATTAAGAGGACTCGAATGGAATACACGTTTTCAAATAATCAAGGGAATCTGTCAGGGTTTGCAATATCTTCACCAGGAAAGGGGCATTATTCATATGGATCTCAACCCAAAAAATATAATGGTAGACCATTTTATGGTGCCAAAAATTACAGATTTTGGTCTATCAAGGCTAGCTAAAAATTCACATACTGCTGGTCAACGTTTTGGAACACGGTAATCAATACATCGATAGAAATTGAATTTCTTGATTATTGCAATCTTTACAATTTCTTCATGGAATATTCATAAAATGTCACTTATTGGTGCAGAGGATACTTTGCTCCCGAATACGGGAGAGGTGGCCCGACGTCAGTTAAATGTGACATTTACAGTTTGGGTGTTATTATACTAGAACTGGTAACTGGTCTACAAGACATCCCCGATAAAACTAATGTAAGATTGATTTATCCCACCACATATATAGACGTTAATTATCCTTCTTACTTTCAAACTTGACGTGTCCCATCTATCCAGCCAACTCATCCTAATTAATTAGCACAAGCCCATCAACCCGTGCTCCTGCAGGGGCTAGCAATTTTAAGCGTTGGAATTGATAAATACATTTTAGGACATATACATAGTTAATCAATATTATTTACCTTTGCTATTTTTATTACATCATATTTTAATACTCCCTGTATTCTAAAATACTTCACATTCAAAGTTGAACTAACCAACATCAAGTATTTCAGAATGGAGAGAGTAATATTTATACTCTTTGCCGGGTACCGTAGACTTTAATTATCAATTACTGTATATCTAGTTTTTATATTTGTAAATTTTCTTCTTTATATCACATATTTATATATATCTTCATCCGCTATATGATCAGTTAAAAGTTAAAATTTAGCTTGGGTTACCTACTTAACTTGAAACTCAATATGATAAATCATTGTTGTATATATGTGTATTGAATTTTGTTGTCATATATCTTAGCTGCCAATTATTCTATGGTTTCATCTATATTCATTGTTTGTCTCTTTAAGTCATATATCCATATGTATTCAAAATATTTAGTTGAAACCTAAGTATAATACTTTGTGTTAACATGAAAATCAATGTGCTTTTCATCACTAAATACATGTCATATATGTGATCTGCGTGATGACACACATCACGCACGTATATATTATTCAACATTAGTTAAAATGAAGTGGGTAATTTAGAAACATATTTGGACATCGCTTGGAGTGTTTGTTTCCAATAGCTTAATTCAATAATGATATAGGTAATGAATTAGATATAAATTTAGAAATTTACTTTATCTTTTTTAATAGAAATCTACTTTATTTTTTATAGTTTTTGAAATCTAATTTAACTATTTTTATAATTTTGAAAATCTATTTTATTTTTATAATGGCAGAGGTGGGTATCACTACTACAGATATGGCCCCCTATCACTGCCTAAAACCATGTACCGGGTTAAGAACTGGTAGTGGTAGGGGGTTATGACCCGGTAGTGATGACCGAATCTGGTGTAGTGTATATAGATCAAATTCTAGGGGTTACTTAAAGTTATTTCTCATAATGGCATACGTGGATAATTTTCATATATATATTTAGGGGGGTAATTGTCGGTAATTTTTTAAAAAATAGAAGAGATCCAATGGTTATTATTGTTGATGATGTTAAACTGATGGTTGGATGTTTCTGATTTTTGTGAGAATTTTTAGAATTTTATATATGTTTCTAGCGCGTCTCATAAGAATTAATGTGGAGACCTAAAAAGAGTGTAATATTGAGACTGGCCACCATCTGGTGCATGCGATGCTTTGTAGGAGTATGGCGGGAGTGGGATATGTATGCATATATTAATATGCGCAATTGTCACGTCGTCTTTCTTAAAGGCATGTGGCAATTATTCTAACTACTACATACTGTATAAATAATTGCAAACAAATTGATGCGGCGACTTGTTCTAACTGCATAAGTAATCACATATATATGGTCATAAGCTAATTGTATGACAGATGATGTGTACTCTTGATGGAAATCGGGGAGTAAAAAGTAAAACTTCCTTACCATTATGAATTAATCCATAGAATTGAGGATACATTTTTTTTCCTTTTTTTCTTGCAACTCCTAAACTGCAGTAGTTCACATTTGATTATAGCATATTACTCTCACTCAGACAAGCCGTAGGTGTTGATCAATTTTGAATGGAGTATTTTGTACTATACATTCATATATGCCTTGCACTCCAGAAACAAATCTCAATGATAGAAAATGTAACAAACAGTGAAAACGTGATAAGTGCCTAATTGCTCATAATCCCAATAAGTCAATGATGCACAATGCAATAAAACATGAATGGAGTGCACGTCTCAACAGAGATAACTCTTGATAGCGGTAAACTTAAAGGCTGGGATGAACTAGTTTACAATCAACTAGAGCAAGCAAATCAGAAAGCAAGAGACATAAATGTACTCCTGGACAAACTTTTCTCTTTTATATATTTTATAAAAATGTATATGTATCAAATAGCAATTCTCTACTACTTCCATATTGTTGGGGAAATTTTATAATGGTTGGAAAAAATAGGAGCCGTCCATGGGTCGAAATCGGACGGTGCAAAAATAGACGGTACCAACACTACGGTACCAGACGGTACTAAAATGGCGGGGCGGTACCAAATATAGGTGGGACTGGTACTTAAATTAATTAATATTTTAAAATAGGGAAAATTGGTCGTGGGACATCACTAAAGTGACAATTTGGCTGGAGGACACTTTTTCATGTAACACTCACCACCAAAGCAGTTGTCATTTATAAACCATAAGGCCAATGGCTTTGAAATTTTAACAGCAACAAGATATGATAGTTATCTATAAATCATCTAATACTCACTTCCATAGAAAATCTCGTTAAGGACATAAAATCATGTCCACCAGCAGTTAAGGTTGCTGGTGGACATGATTTCATATCCTTAACGAGATTTTCAATGGAAGTGAGTATTAGATGATTTGTAGATAACTATCATATCTTGTTACTGTTAAAATTTCATAGCCATTGACCTTATGGTTTACAAATGATAACTGTTTTGGTGGCGAGTGGTATATGGAAAAATGTCTTCCAGCAAATGAGCGCCACTTTACATGTCCTGTGGCAAATTGTCCCTTTAAAATAAGTAAAGGATAGTTAGGTAAATTAACCAAACCATGTACGGACGGAGTCTTGTCCATCTCCGGTCAGATTGTACCCACTCTCCATGTTCGGTCGGGCAGCTCCGGGTGCCGGATCTTGCCGGCTTCAAGCCGCTGGGATCGTCGCCCGTCTTCGACTGCCTGGAGGCACTGTGGCTGCACACCGCCAGGGCCGCCGCCGGCACAGCGGCCATAATCAGCCCCTGGAGGCGTTACGGCTTCACCGGCATGTCCGAACCGCCGCCGGGTAGCTCCGGCTGCCGGAGCTCACCATCAGCACGCAGCCGATGTTGCCGCCGTCTTCGGCCGGCTGGAGGCGCTGCGGCTGCACACCGACACGGGCGCCGCCGGGGGAGGCGTTGCGGCTGCACAAGCACGTGTTTGGCTGCCCTCTCCCGCTCCATTGCTGCCTCACTGCATCAAGACGTTGGCGCCTTAGGTTTGGTATAGAGGAGAATAGGCGGGATGCTGTGGCCGGGGGAGGAAATGGCATTGGCGTGGATGGTCGAGCAGGCTGTGGCGCCGCCGCTAATGTCTACGCTAACTGATGAGTGATGACCGGCCAGTCCGGGAGCCTAGCTGGTGCTGGACACGGCCGGGGTACTGCTTGACCTCGCCGGAAGGATTCACAGGTCGGCCGGCGGGGACGCGGAAAAGCAGAACGAGACAGCGGCAGCGGCGCATGGAGTTCTCTGTTTGCAGATGGGAGTTACCGAGTTAGTAAAGGGGTGCTCCTTAATTACGATAATACCCTTTTATAATTAATTAATAATTAAAAATAGGTTTTGGAATAATTTTTAATCGATGGTCAGGAATAATCAAAGAGCAACGGTACCAGACGGCACCAGTGGTACCGTACAATCGCTGTACACTAACGTGGCGACGATTTTAGCTTAGGGATTAAATCAATAACTTCAGTCTTCCCATAAAATGGTATCAAGGGAGGGTGAATTGCTAACAGTAAGTTACAATAGTTAGTTATGTGTAACAATAAAAAAAATGGTGCAGTTTTGTGAACAGTTGGCAAAAAAGGTGTGGCATTTCCATCAAACCAGCTCAAAATAAATGTGGCGTTCGATTGTTGTGCTACCATAATTGTAGTTTTGGGTATTTACTGGTTCTAGAATTATGCTCAGTAGCATTTATGAAATGTAGGTACTTCGACGATGGAAATGGAGTTACAAGTGGAATAGATCAGCTAGGCAGCGACCACTACAAGCCGAAGAAGTGACTGAATGCATTGAAATAGGAAAAAGGTGCAGGCAGGAAGAACCACAGAACAGACCGCACTCTATATCAGAGATAATATCCAATCTCAACGAAATTGACACCAGAGGCGACATCTTTGCTGTTGACCAGGTAAGCTCGTCTACTCCAAGAATCACACTGAAGAACATAACGTTTGTACATTTTCACTATTAAATGTATTGCATTTAGAGTACCAAAAATGTTGCTGTAAAGCGAACCGAGAGAGAAGAAAACCGAACCATACACATTGTGATTTGTTGACATCGCACCAAGCGGTGCCTGTTTTTGGTTCGAACCAAGGCTACCATAGGGAATAGAAATATGATTCAGACACGCACCATGAGGGAGAGAGTGGGGACACACCCTAATCAACTGGTCTAAAAGAAAACATGAGAGATTCTTTTATTCAGAAATCGGGTCCCACCACATGGGAAGTATCGAGAACCAAACTAACGTTCGATTTATCTATGGTTCGCCGAGTGAACCCCATTGTTGGTGCCGACCACACTAGCGCCCGGACGTCCGGAACACGCGCGCGTCCGGACGCCAAGCCTAGGCAACAGTGGGGCGGGGGCATTAGGGACCAACGAGGGAGGAGGGCGCGCAGGGAGGGGGCACGGATTGGCCGTCGAGCCGCCCATGGATGTGGGTCGCCGGCGGCGAGGTCACCGGCCGCTTTCACCGAGATCCAAAACTGAGACATGAAGAAAAAATCACTGAAACATCCTAATAACACTGTTAAAACATTCGATGCATCCTTTGAAACTACCCAGATCAATCATTGAAACATCAGGAGAGAGCCTTTGAAACATCGAAAATGAACCACTGAAACATCAAAGAATTCATCATCAAAGTTGTAAACATCAAAGCGCGTGGGCTGGAGATGGGCCGCATCCGGACGCGTCCGGACGTATGATTGGTATGATTACCGTTGTCGGTGCTCTTAGGGATGAGACAATACAATACAGTGTTGTTTACAGCTTGCACGACGGATTTTATCGAAAACTAAATAGAACCAGGTATATTTGGTGTAATAAATAAACTCACAGATCAAGTAAACCAAAATAGATCTAGCAAACCCCACATATGTTGGTACAGTATTCCACACACTGACAACCCTCAATCCACGGCCCACCCCAATTAACCTAGCTCCACCAGGCACATCTCGTTCCCATGACGCCCCTGCAGCCAGCTCCGCCCACCGTTCTCTGACCTTCCCGTGGGCAACCCAGTGTGGTAGATGAGGGTGTGACAAATGCTGAAGTAGCGGCTTCTCTTCTTAGATTGCTATACTACCTTTAGCTCGCTGTCATCTTCATCTAGTTCTTGAACTTTCCTTTTTTTTCCTAGTCAGGGACCCCACCACAATTATGACCTTCCAAGTCATAGTTTTTCTAAACACTATCTCAACTGCAATGTGTTCGATTCCTGATTTCTGTAGCACTTCTTCTATTGTGGGATGTTCCTGTCCGCTCACTTTGACCAATGCAAACTTCCCACTCAGCCAGAGTTTGAGTGTGCCGACGGGACACCTCTGTAGTACTTCCCCTCACTGACGTGTGGGGCCGGAGCCACATGTCAGTGACCCAACTGCAGAGGGAAGTTGGCATGCCCTCTGTGCATTTAATTTCGACGCCTTCCTCCCACTTTGTTGTCGACGTCTACCCTCCCCGAACCCCCTGCTACTCTCAGCTGTTCACTGGGTGTCGCAAATATGCTGAGACCTGGTCTTGTAGCCAGGTTGCCGGCTTGTCGCAAGTTGATCGGCTTGTTGCCAAAGCTTGGGTTTTGAATGTCCCTCTCAACCCTCGTGTATGACTATAACGAACTATGTAACATCCTACTCATGTATTCACTCATGAAGTAAAAAATTTTAAGATAATGGATAAACATCCGGCCTCTATGTACAAGAGGTACACAGCCTCTAAATTGTTACAGAACGGTCCCAATATCTAAACAAAAGAGGGAAACCAAACAAAGGAAATACAATATAAGCCAATCTATTATGATGCTTCCATCCTTTGTGAACATCTTCTTTTTATGATCATCATGTTGCATGCTACACTACGCCAGCGAAGCCTTATACAGGTGGCCAAAACGGCTTTACAGAGGCGGGAATCGCGGCCGCCTCTAGCAAAGGGCCTGTGCAAATGGGGCTATTTGTAGGGGTGGTCGCCGTGCCAGCCTGTGTGGAAGAAATAACACAGGCGGGCTAAAACATCACCCGTCTCTGTAAACCAATTTACAGAGGCAGGCGAAAATAGGTCCCTCTGAGAAGATCATTCATAAATGCCAAATATCTGGTTTTTTGTCAAATATAATATTATTGCGTTATCTCCAAATAACCCCATATGAAGCAGCCATCCTAACCAATATCAAAGGCAAAATCTTGTCATCTAGATTAGAAAGCCAACTCCTGAACACGCAGTTGGCTGAAACAAAAATGAAAAGATGGGAATGCTCCCCTCCCCTCACCCCACCCCCCCCCCCCCACCCCCCCCGAAGTCCTCGCCAAAAAAAAAGTTAAATCTTTAAATGCCAGACTATTTACCTTCCAGCATATTGGTGGAGTAACTCATCATCATTTATCATAATTTATCACCTTCTGTCAACTTCAATATAACATATGTAGATCCTGTTACCTTGGGCTATAATAAGTAATTTTGTTGTTCTCCATCTATCTTGTTTCCCTCAGATAGAAACTTCTGATGATGATATGCTGGGGATTAAGCCGCTGGAGCTGCGTTTTGGCTTTCAGACTAACAAGCAAATATCATCTGAGGTTGAGGTTATGCTGAGCAATGAGACAGGTAACTGCGTTGCCTTCTACATCAAGGCGGAATTACCACTGAAGTGCAGCAAAAGAAAAGGAATTGTGCGAGCCAATCGTACTTGTGTTGTGATTATTGCACTGGAAGCGCAGGAGGCAATGTCATCTATGCCTGATAAGGTTATTGTAAAGAGCACAAAAGTGAAGGAAGGCCTAACAGATGAGGATGTAACTGAACACATGTTCGATCATGAGGCCCCGAATGTGGTTGATGAGGTGAACTTGACGGCTGTATATGATGAACCTGAGAAACCGGTGTCCAAGGTATGAGCTATCTAATCTATCAAGCACAGCGCCCGTTATTACTCTATAACGATCGAGATATTTCATTTTTATTACATAGCCTAACTAACATCATATATACTGCATTGAAGGACAACAACATCACTTCTAGGAGCCCTAAAGACTGGCGCCTTAATTTCCTCCCACCACACATGACACTGGCTAGACAAGCAAGCAATAAACAAGCAAGCAATAACCAAGCCGTGGATGTGGAGACAGGTGCCATTCGACCCCTGCTCTCCAAGCTGTGCCAGCTGATCAAGCTTGCACACAATCTGCGGCAAACCTGGATGGAGAAGGACATGAAGCGTCTCAACAAAGATCTAGAGTACATCCAGGCTGACCTATCCACGGTGTTACAGAAAAAGCATGATGATCTACTTGAAACTGACAAGCTTTGGGTCTGTGAAGTGAAGGAGCTGTCATATGACACAGAGGATCTCGTCGATGGCTTATTACGGGTATGCACGGAGGGCTCAGAGCCTACAACCAACAAACAGGAGCTCCAAGAGACCATAAATGACATCACGGACAGAGCCCATAAGCTGTACGAGAGACGTCCTGAACAGACGGCCGGAGATGATGTGGCTACTCCTGGAGAGAAAAAAAATGATGACCCTCGCCGGTTACCTTCGAAACAGGATCATAAAAAGCTTGTTGGTATTGATGGCGCAAGGCATGAGTTAGTCAACAGACTAAGTGTGAACACAAAGCAGGGCAAGATTATGTCAATCTTTGGAGATGGCGGGGTGGGCAAGACAACTCTTGTTAGAGCAGTGTATGACTATCTTTCGGCTGCATACATTCTTAAGGCTTTCGTTATGGTGGGTCGTAATCGTGACATCAACTGGGTTCTGGAGGAAATTCTATTACGACTTAATAAAGACAAGTACTCAGACATTCACACCAGAAGATGGGATCAGACGACGCTCATTGAGGAACTTCGTGATGATGCACTTCAGAACAAAAGGTATGCACCACCCATCTAATGACAACAGCTGGCGATTTGCATTGATCATATTGATAATTAAACTAGTTGATTGATCTGCGCATTGGCGCGGTAAGTACTGATTTTTTTAGATAATGGATAAAAATATCCGGCCTCAACACCCAGAGATGTACACGGCCAATTATTACAAAGTTTTGTTTAAACAAAAGAGAAAGCCATGGTCTTATAAATGGACCTGGACGCTAATTCAAACAATATAAATGTTTCCATCCTTTATTGGATATCTCTAGAGCAATTACTTCTAACTTCTTGCTCATCGTGGAGAGTGCGTCCTTGGCTGTCCCATCACGCTGCAACTGAGCCCACGAGCGTAACCAATATGCTCCTCTGAAAATTACCTGTATAATCGAGTTATATTTCATTTGATTAAAGATAACATCATTGCGGCATCTCCAGATAGCCCAGCACATTGCAGCCACCCCCACCCAAATCAAATTTCTAATCCTTTTATGTTGATTAGTTAGCCAACTAACAAACATATGGTTGATTGATCTGGGTGGGGTTAGATTAGTAGCAAAGAAAATAATCCTCCAAATCATTTTGGTAAGGGGGCAATCTAGGAATAAATGTTGGATGTTTTCATTCTCATTACAACAGTTTCTGACTCCCTTTCCAATTTTTCTTAGCAAGATTGTCTTTAGTTAATACGACACTCTTTTGTAAGAACCAAAGAAAGATTTTGATTTTTAGAGGAATTTTTATCTTCCAAATCTTCCTATGCCGAAAAGGTGGGCGTGTATCTATAAGATGTTGATACATGGAACGGATTGAGAATAATCCAGATTTGGTTAATGACCATTTAAAGTGATCTGTTCCTATCACCAATTCGACATTGGAGATTCGTGCTACTAAACTAAGCCACTCTAAAAGTTTATTATCCACCAGAGCCCTTCTAAAGGAGATGTTTAGTGGGCTCGTAGTCAACACTTTTGACCCCGTTGCATGGGGATCCCGCACTATATTAAAAAGAGATGGATACCTCACTTTCAGAGGCTTATCAACTACCCATACATCTTCCCAAAATCTAGTTATCATAGATATATCCATAACTTATCTTTGTATGATATATTTGCGGATGTTTATTTACGTAATATCAACAGTGGGTAACACTTAACTTTCTATCACATAATTGCACACAATTATTTACGTAATGAAGCATGTGGTATTTGTTAATTTACACATGGATAATTTTTTTAACTTATTTCTCTATCATATATTTCAACGAGTGTTTGTAATAGCAATGGTGGGTAATTTGTTAAAAAATATTGGACAAGCCATATCCTTGTTTGATTTTAGGGCTGCGGCTGCGACATGCGCTCTTTTTGATTCAGCCACATGGGGATATATATGTTCTTTCCATAGTAAATAATAGGAAACACATATAGCTTGTAGGAAGTTCCTATAGAACATCACTCCAAGAACTCCACTTCACTATTCAGCTCCACTCTATCATTTTTTTATACTGATGTGTCAGTGAACTTATATCAAGTGCCTGCTTGAATTATGCTAACCCAAAATCATGCAACCAGCTATGTTTGACCATATCAGCAGAGCGTAGGATTTATGTAAAACATTTTTTTTTGTAAGTGTAGCACTGTTATTTTTCTTTATCTAAATGACTTCAGATGAAAAATGTAGGTATAAGTAAGTTGTTGATTTTATTTGGTACTACAATTGTCCTTGCAAAAACCTTATCCATCCGAGTCACATGAAAAACAATATTGATTTCTTAAACATCAAGAGATAGGAACTATGGCGCTAGGAGCCAACAAGCCCATGTCGACACTAATCACTGATAAGACCATTAATTTTGGCAAAAGGTATAGCATTTGTACAGTTTTCTATTTAAATAATGTTACTTTCAACAATAACAAATTTTTTAAGCATCAAGTTATATATAGGAAGGGCAAAATCATTATACAAGTAGAGACAGTATGGGAGTACTATCTCTAAGGTTTCTTTTTACCAGCCAAGTATAGAAATAAATATTTAATAAATAAATATACCAATATATACCTACTGTAGCAAATAAATTAGTACAAAACTAGGTAATGATGTTAATACATCAAAAAATAAACAATAAGTACATTTCAATAAAAACAAAATGAGGCATAAAACCAAATAGTTTTAAAATATTATTTTTGGATACGTGTAATATGGGAAATAATTCATTTTTAACATTTTGTTTTTGACAAATATGAATTGCATCATGAAAAATGAATATTGACACTACAGATATGGAAATCCATATTGACAATTTTGAGCACACGAATATAGGATATTTCAGAAATCTGGTAACAATTTCTGACATTACAAGAAAACTGCCTTTGCATTTTTCACATTACAAGATAAAGCTTGAGCTAGACGTTTTAACAGATATGAATATCGGATATTTTAGATATATAGTTACATGCGAAATGGCCTCTAGCCTAATGGTTATACCCTGAATAGCATCCCACTACTGACTTCGGTCAAAAACATATCTAGTAACATTTTCTACCCAGAAATAGGATGGAGATAGATGCATACAAAACAAGAAGAGAGAGAAAGAGAGAAACATACATTAGGATGAAAGCAAGTTAAGTAAATTAGGAAACGTTAATGTTTGTAGGATGATAAATCAATAAGTAATAGGGCAAGACTAGCGCTCGGACGTCCGATGGGGGGCTCCTCCCATCGGACACCCGCCGCAACATTCAAAACTAATAGTCGCAACATTTTAATAGAACTTTCGCAAGCTGCGGCTCGAGCTAGGGACGACAGCGTGCGGCAGGCACAGAGGCGGCGGCCAGAGCGGGGCGTGATGGTCCCGGCGGCGGCAAGCGGCGACCCGCCGGATTCGAGCGCTGAGGGCATCGGCGAGGCGCGCGGCCGCCTGGATCCGGCGCGGAGGGCACATGACGCCGGTGACTGGGAGGCACGGGGAAAAACCTTTTGGTTTTGGATGCTCGTTGCCGCTAGAAATTGATCTTGATTTTGCTAAAGAACGGGGTGCGATGAGGGCGCCAAGCACCGAGGCTGAGGGTGGCGCGAGGGCTGCCGATGGGGCTAGAGGCGCCGTGCGGTGTCGAGCAGGGGCTGCGCCACGAGGAATCAGCAGGGCACGGGCCACGAGAGGTCACCGGGGCGCTGAGGGGTGCGAGCGAGGCGTGGGGGTGAAAGAGAGAGCGAGGTGGAAGAAGGCGTCCGATCCATCAGACGCCCTACATAGAGTATTTCCATAAGTAATATGAGATGGATGGAGTAGTTTTTAAAGGAGGTTTCTTAATGGCATGGTCGCAACAAAATTAAAGCTACTCCTGCTTTTTAGGTTGCATTGCCATTACGTACCTAAACGGAATCAAGATTTGCGGGTATCTTAGATAACAATAGCAACCAACATTCCTTCAAAAAAAAAAAAAACAATAGCAACCAACAATTAGGTTTGAATACTAAGGTTAAGGGCAGTGTTACATTGCTCCCTGGAAACTTCTCTTTTGCACCACAGGGTGCAAGTGAGGAAATAAATCTCAGCCATTGATATTTTTAGAAGACATTTATTTAAAATTTGAATTAGTTGCACCAGATGTTTCATTATATTGGGCGTGTATGTGACGTTTGGAAAATAAATTAGTTCTACGAGAATTACGTGGCACGTGCATGTCAAGATGTTTCATTGAGCATGTCACGTTTCAACCCAAAACAGGCAACATTAGGCCCCCATGTTAATATGCTGGTCCAGAGACTGAACAATCTGGCCGAGGACCTGCAGCTGATCAGCAGCAATCACTACGGGAACAGGGTAGTTTGCCGTGTGCCCCAGGCACACGGCACAGCCCGCCTCACACACGGCAAAGGCTTCGTCTTGTGCGGCCGACGGCATTGACCCGACGGCAGCCACAGCGATGGCAAAGCCGTCTTTGCCGTCGGCCATCTCTCGGGCACATGGCAATGCCGTGTGCAAAGAGCGGCTCACGGCAAAATAAAGTATAGTGACAGCCGGGAAGGCGGGCTGATGGCGGTGGGCAGAGTGTTTGCCGTGTGCCTTGAACCTAGCACACGGCAAAGTTTTCAAACTTTGCCGTGCGCTAGATCCAGAGCACACGGCAAACACCGCCGTCAGCTGACGCCAGGACCGGTGGTTTGCCGTGTGCCTTGCCCTGGGACACACGGCAAAGTTCAAACTTTGCCGTGTGTCCCCGGCTTGGCACACGACAAAGAATGGTCACTTTGCCATGTGCTGGTCGTGACACACGGCAAAAATTGGTCACTTTGCCGTGTGTCATGGTTTTAGCATATGGCAAAGCGACCAACCTGCCCCTGCTTTATTTGTTTTTTCACGTAAAAAGGCCCCTAATTCAACAAAAATCACAGATATGATTCATATATCACAACAAGCATCACAGGCAATTCATATATAACCACAAGCTCACATATCCAAAGACAACCATCACAGCACAAGTTTACAAATACAAAAGTGTCAAGTTCACAAATACAAAAGTGTCAAGTTCACAAATTCAAAGTGCACAAGTAGTAGAAACTGTCACTGAGGAGCTGGAGGTGGTGGCAACAACTGTTGTGGCGGTAACGCCGGTGAGAAGCCCATCCCTGGTGACAAGTTGGGCGAATTATTCGATGCCGCCGACGGATGCTGCAGAAACTAGAATAGACTTAAGATTTTAAATTTCATCATAGTCTCTAATTGATTCTAAGTCTCTACGTTCTCTAAGTCTATAGTACTTGAAATGAATCAGAAGTGTTGTGAACTGGCTTATCATAGGAGTAAACGGTGGCACACCCGGAAAGAGAGGCGGTGCGACGAACGGCATCGGCGGGATGGACTGACACAGCTGAGCAAAGCCACCTTGCATCATCTCATACATCTGGGCAAATTGTTGCGCCTGCCGCGTCTCTGCCTCCTCCCGTAACCTCCTCTCTTGAGCTAGCGCCACGTCGTGTTCCTCCTTTTGCTGCACCAGCTTGGCCTACAATTTTTCATTCAATTATCTTTACAGTGCAAAGCAAATATATGCAGAAATTGAATGAACGATGAATAAATAAGAAATAACCTGAAGTTCCTGGATGAGGAGCTGCTGCTGGGTAAGTCGCGGGCGTATGGCCGGGGAACTGCTCGTGCTGCTGGCTCGGATCTGGGGGAGAGTATGCGTTGTGGCCGTATCTACCATCCCGTAGCCTATGGCGTACCGTCCATGCTTCTTGCCTTGTCCGACCCTCATGATGAGATCTCCATCAAGAGGCGCCCGCGTCGGATCCCACTCTGGCCCATGGACCTGCTTTCCCGCCTCAGTGTACGCCGTGATGAGGTTGTAGACGGAGGGGTTGCTGTAAGCCTCTGGTCCGTCCTCCACGCTGTAGGTGACCTCGGACGCCTTCCTCTTTTTGCCCATAGCCCATCCCATGAACTCGTTGCACTCGGCGCCATCGTGTGTCTGAGACTGCAAAAAAAAAGAAAGCAAGTAGATTACAAATTATGAAGGAATGAGTGTTATAATAAAGAAAATGAATCCGTATACCTATCTGGCAATATACTCCTCGGTGCTAAGACTGCCTTGATGGTGTGCTGGTCCCGGCATCAGCAAACGCCGCTCTCGGCCAGCTCGGTGCGCTTGCTCCCACTCTGGTGTGAACCACTTGTCCACTATGTATTTCCAGCACTCACTATCATTACGGCACCACCACGCCGGCATGCACCTACACGTGATCAAGTTAATATCAAGTAAAGGATGAAATGAAGCAATGTACAAAATCTGAAAATAAATCCAAACTTACATTCAGGTATTCCTCCCTAGTCAGTCTCATGGGTCTTGCTTCATATTTCTTGAGCTTCTGCTTCTTCGGTGTCGCAAAGTTTATTACACACTGAACTTGCGCCTCGTAATGCATGTCCTTCACCAACTTAACGCACCGATTATGGGCCACTTTATCTGCCTGTTGCCGCTGGTCTGGTACACACCTGTAGAAATCCTGAAAAAAAACATATAGTATCGAGTCATTATTACAAAAAGGTCAAAAGATTAAGATAAGCATGAAGTTTAAGAAAGACACCCACAACTCGGCCACGACCCGCTCTGCCTTGTTTCGGTAGCCCCTATCGTGTAGATCGAGGTAGTCGGGGGCGGCGACGTAGTGGTCCCACGTCCAAGCCGGCTCGTATCTCCCTTTATAGTGGACCCGGCATGGAAAGTGCTCCCTGCACAAAGTACCCAGGATGCTGTTGACCTTGCGGTTGTGACCAGCCGGCTCGACTACGGCCCAGCTCTTGTATGACAAAAGTGAATAAGATATAATAACAGTATTTGTTGTGTTGTTAAAGATATGAAACGAAAGGGTAACAACAAAATTTACACATAAAATATTAGTTACTTACATTTCTCCAACAGGTCGAATCAACGGGCACTGGTTCTCTGGTATCGGCCTCTAAGGGAGTCGTGTGGGACCTCGCAACCACACAGCCGGCGTACTGTTGTCATCCTCCCCCTCCCCCTCCTCCTCACCACTCGACCCCTCCGCAGAAGGTACGTCGTAGTCCGCGTCCCGCGCCTGCTCCTGCTGCACCTCCGCCTCCTGCTCCTCCGCCTCCTGCTCCTGCTCCTGCGAGGACTCCTGAGGCGAAGACTGTCCACTCCTCCGTTTCCTGGGGCCACCCTTCCCAGAGTACCGCCTGGGGCCACCCTTCCCTCAACCAAGGCCTCTGCTAAACCCTTCATCGGATGAGGGCCCGGGCATCATCTTTCGGAACGTGGAGGCGCAGGTCCTGGCAAGACGACCGCCCTACCATACCTGTTCAATCACCTGCAATTAAAAACAATAAAACAATTAATATGTATGAACAAAACATTTATTACAAAAATTAGAAACTAATAAGTACATATTGAAAAAACAAGACTCAATGATGTTTTAGTTTTAAACAACTCCAAAAACAATTAAGTACTGATTTGCCTCAGATATCTTGTCTTTCAATTGACCTTGAAACGTGTGGATAAAGAACACCAGAAGTAGCCAAAAGATGTTCATGATAGGCATAAAATCATGGGACACATCCAACCCATCATCACAACCGAATTGTAGGTTGGGTATGGATGTACCCCAAGGTTTGATGACAACCATGAGAACAATAAATATATCACACACGAGTCAAGGTTATTATATATTACCCCTAGGGCAAAATTTGATATCATCACAGGCATTGGAAAAATAGAATTGATTTAGTTTTAGAAATTCATCAAAATTTCGGCAGCACCTCCCCTAAGCGGTGAGGTTTCCAAAACCTGGAAAAACAACCACGACACGAAGGTTGGGCCATACATTTGTTTTTCCCACGGCTAGATGGCTGGACACAAGGCATGCGTGCCACAAGCCTCACCAAGGGGCTCAACGGCGACGAAGCGGGGCACGAGGGCGGGGGCGCACGGCCTCCAACTCCTTCTTTCGCGGCGGGAATGGGAGATTTCCTGCAAAATTTATCAATGCTTAGTTGATTTAGTTCTATCAAAAATTGAAAATTTTGGCTTCTGAAACCTGCAACAAAACAGCGGCACGATGGCCGACAACCACAAACATGCAAAGCGGCACGATGGCCGGCGACAACCACATACACAAACTACGCTATATATGGAATTACCGAGCTATTCTAACAAAGAAAGTTTGTAGCAAATGTAACTACCATATTTTAGCAAATTTCCTACCATTTCTAACTAAAAAAAAATACTAACTATGAAATTACCTAGAGTAGTGTGGCCACGGGTGGAACAACGGCGGTGTGTTCGTCCTCTCCTTCTCCGGCGACTCCTCCTCGTCCTCCTCACCTCTCCTCTTCTAGTCCTCCTCCTCCTCCACCTCAACTCTCCTCCTTCTTCCTCCTCACGCCCAGCCCATCCTCCTCCTCTTCCTCCTCCTCCTCACGTCGGTGGTGGACGGCTGCGGGGGAGGGTGTGGTGAAGGGCGCCGGCCGGCGGCTCGGGCGTGGACGAGGTCGGCAGGGGAGCGAGCGGGCGTGGTGGATGGCCGGCGGGTCAGGCGTGATGTAGGCCGGCCGGGGTCGAGCGCAACGGCGGCGGCGAGGTGGAGGCCGGCGATGACGGGCGTGGTGGAGGCCGGCGCGGACGGGAGGCGTCGGGGTCGTCGGCCGGCGCAGCGGGTGGGGCGGAGGGCGGCGCGGCGTGAAGGACGAGGGCGGCGGCGCGGGGGGCGGCGGCGCGGCGTGGAGGACGGGTGCGGCGGCGCGGGGGGCGGCGGCGCGGTGCGAGGACTGGGGCGGCGGCACGGGCGGCGGCGGCGGCGCGGCGTGGAGGACGGGGGCGAAGGCGCGGGGGGCGGCGGCGGCGCTGCGTGGAGGACGGGGGCGAAGGCGCGGGGGGGCGGCGTGGAGGACGGCGGCGGCGGCGCGGCGTGGAGGTCTGTCCGAGAGTGATAAGGTGGTGGGCCGTGCCTTAGATCTGGGCACACGGCAAAGATCAGATCTTTGTTGTGTGCCTAGATCTATGGCACACGGCAAAGCTGTAGGGCCCACCACAGCCACAACGGCTGGTCGCCATATTTCCTAAGTGTGGGGGGGAGTTTGCCGTGTGCCGAGCTGGAGGGCACACGGTAAACTTCCCTCTTTATTTCATGTGAACTTAAATTTTGATTCAAATTTATTTAAAAAATAATTTTAAAAATCATGACAAATATCACAATTGAACATGAAGCATTCTATATTGTATGTAGCTTATAGAAAAAGTTTTAAACTAAAACTCAAATTCCAAAATTATTTTGACCCCTAACTCAATCATTCCATTCAGATATCTAGGGAGATCTTGTTCGGGTAACGTTCACATTGTAAGGATCATACGTGAAAAAATGTGCGAAACTTACTCAAACTTTTATCACTCACTCCGTGTATGATCCCATGAGATATTTTGAAAATCTTATGATTTTCAGACATTAATTGTTTTTTATTTAATTTAAACACTACTCGGCCCCGCGTCTCTACTGATGTTTCGTGACCGCGATTTTAGAAAACTCATTTCAGGTATTGCATAAGGCCTTACACTATACTCAGTATGACAAATAGCATCTTTTCACTTACTATAATTAAATTATTTAATAAACTTTCGGTTCAAATTTGACTAATACGAAATACTCTTTTGTATGAAATATAATTTTAAATATAGCAAAATAATCGATAAATGTACCAAATTGACATATGAAGTTTAAAACAAGGAATGTGAAGTAAAAGAAACAAATTGTTGGCATAGGCAAATTTTTTTTGGCACGCTTTGCCGTGCGCAGAACAAAAGCACACGGTAAAGCCGTGTCCTTACCGTGTGCTGCACCAAGGCACACGGTAGCCTTTGCCGTGTGCTCTACAAGGACTCACGGCAAAGGCTAACCTTTGCCGTGCGCTCCACTAGGACACCCGGCAAAGGTTAACGCCGTCGCCACCTACCCCCCCCCCCCCCCCCCAGCGGCCATGGCACGGTCCGTGCCACGTGAGGCAATCTTTGCCGTGAGCCGCCCCAAAGCACACGGCAAACGGAGCCCTTTGCCATGTGTTGTACGTAGACACACGGCAAAGGGGTAACGCCGTTGCCGTCCCCAGCGGTCGTGTCACGGAGCAGGCACGTGCAAGACACGTGAGGACCCTTTGTCGTGTGTCCTTGGCTTAGCACACGGCAAAGGGCTAACGCCGTGCTGGATCCCAACGGCCATGGCACGGACGAGGCACGTGCATGGCATATGAGACCTCTTTGCCGTGTGTCTTCTTTGTAGCACACGGTAAAGAAAACTTTTTACCGTGTGGTTTGTTGTTGCCATGAGTCCTATGATCTGGCGCTCGGCAAATGTGTATATTGCCGTGTGCCGTGTTCTTTGCCGTGTGCCGTGGATGGGACACACGGCAAACGGTATCTTTGCCGTGCGCCCGATAGAAAGCGCACGGCAAACATTCCGGCACACGGCAATTTAGCCGTTTCCGGTAGTGAATGGGCAATAAGGGTACTGAAAATTTCTCGATGCATCTTGTTGCAGAAACTTTTTAACTGATATGACCTTATTTCTCACAAAGGAGAAAAGTTGAGAGAACTGCTGCGAGAGCACTCCAGCATCCCACTGATCTTGCCAGAAGCTAACAGTGATTCCTTTGTTGACCTTGCAAGAAGACATTCCGAGAAAGTTGTCCACCAAGGACATAAAATCACGCCACCAAAAGGAACGTACTGATCATTTAAAGTTTAAAAAATTCTTAGGTTTAAAAAGACCCATTTAAGACATCACTGCCGGTTATTAACCATAACCGGCAGTGAATGGTCATCTGTGATAGATCACTACCGGGTGATGAGCACAGTGCCTATCACTACCGGTTCTTGTTAATAACCGGCGGTGATGAGTCGGCATGGAGATAGCCATATCTGTAGTAGTGCCTAGCCGTGGCACACCCCGCTTCTCTCTTTCTTCTCGCCAGCGGGTGGCCGCTGCCGCCACTGACACCGATCTCGCCGCGGGAGCCTTCTCGCCGCCGAAGCTCACCGTGGTCACCTCCCCGACACTTAATCTCCTAGCCACCCCTCCGCTGGTCGCGTCCGCACTGTTGCCACTGCCCCTCCACCAGCACGGCAGGTGAGGACAACAGGGCAGCAGCGGCTAGCGAGGACAACAAGGCGGCGGTAGGGTTATAGCTGGAGAGGAACAGACAAGAAGGGAGGTGCCATTTCAGGTTTGGAGCCGCCGCGTCCTCGAGGTCCTCAGCTGCAGGTAGCCGTCGCCCCCGCCGCCACGTGGAGGAGCTCGTCTGTCGCCGCCGTGCCATAGCCGCCACATTCTCCACCGGAGCCCGCCGTCCGCCGTCTCCTCCATCTGATCATGCTGCCTGCCGCCGGATCCCGCTGCCACCAAAGGGAGTGAGGTGGTCTCTGATGGAGGGAATGAGGAGCAAGCAAGAATGAGCAATACGACATGATGTGATGCAGGGATCAGATTTGGCATATCCGCTAAATCGGGCCCCACACGTGAGACCGCCCTGCTTCATGCGCTGCTTGCCACTCGGTGCAGAGTGCCTAACAACAATGTTGTTTTTTGCTGATGTGATCGCGCGAAGTTATTAGACAAGGCCCATTACCAGCCCAAAAGATTATTCCAAGCCCGAACCGACACCTCTATTTAAAACAAGTCTCTTGGTTTCTATTCCATTCTCTCTTCTTCAAGCCGCCATTTCTCTTCCTTGGCTGCCTCTCCTCTCTTCTCCACAGCACCCCACCTCCACGGCATGCGCTGCCACCAACCCCCTTCTATACGGCAAGCAGTTGCTGCCACCTCCACCACATCGTGCGCTGCCACCGGCCGCCTCCATGATAGTGAGCGTTCCCCTCCCCTTCCACCACATCGTCCACCGCCGCCGCCCCCTTCCTCCACAGCACGCGCCCGCTGCCCCTCTACTCCATGTCACGCACTGCGGCTGCGCCCCTCCAGGGCGCGGATCTGGCGGTGGCTGAGGCGGTGAGGCAGAAGCGGCGACGAGGAAGTGGCGCGCAGAGGCAACTATGGGGGCCAAGGCACGGCAGCTGCGGCGACACGGTGACAGCGTGTGGAGCCGACGGATCTGGCTAGCCAGCGGTGGGGATGGGACCAGCAAGCATCAGGGGAACTAAGGAGAGCACGGCGTGTCGGCAGCAGTGGGAGATCATAGCGTGGCAGTGCGACGATGACTAGGATTCTGCGGATTGGTTGTGACTTGTGTCGGTATTTCTTAATGATTACAAGTAAATCCACAAGTGCACGGGTATACCGTTGTAGCATTTCACCGATGAGTATTCAAGGGTATCATATTTTTATCCCAAAGAAATGTAAGGAGTTATGAGGATTACTATATTCAATATGTACGCTATAAATCATCACCCTATAAATCATCATAACTATAGTCCTAGCAAGGGTAATGGTATAACAATAATAGCATATACCGTTATCGTTATACAGTTACTCCTGTAATAGCAGATGGGTTGCCTCACTACCTCTATACCGTTACTCCTACATGCCTCCTTTTCCGTTATGTACGATAAAAGGAATACTTGGAGTCTTTGGTAGGTTTACCCTGAAACAACAGCTATCACTTAGGTAAATAGGTGCTAATAAAATACACTAAGCTATGAGTCGCTTTCTGTTGAACGGAGTCGGCCTTCCTTGAATTGACCTTGCATTGCATTTCTATTCCAACTCTTGTGGGAGTACAACTTGCCTGTTACGAGCGGGTGGGGGAAAAGGAGGCACGGAGGAGTCGGGTGAAGCTTTATAGCCGGGGTGGGGCGACAGTTGGGAATGCGGAGTGTGCGCTCACGCGCGGTGTGGTTGCGGACCAGGTGCAGAGAGCGGGTGGAGCAGGGGAGGGGGGCACAGTTGCTAGGGGCGGTGGGGCGCCAGTCGGGGGTGGCTATTGCCGTGCCTTCTGGAGGAAGGGGACAGGCCCCACAGGCTAGTGGGCCCGGGCAGCAGCGAGGGCACGGCCAACAGGCTGGCGTGCAGGTCAGATGGGCCGAAGGCCCAAGTTGGTTGGGCACTGGGCTAGAAAGAAGAGAAGGGAAAAGGAGAAAAGGAAGGAAAAAGAAAGAGGGGAAGAAAAAGGAAAACGGGAGTGGGAAAGTTTATAAAATCAGCCTGAATTCTATTCAATATTTAAATTCATTTTTCAAACAATAAATCCAATGCAAATATGGCATGAATGCTCAACCAATGGAGTGGACCTAAACAACTTTTAGTTTTATTTTAGAGAATTGGTTTTGGTTTTCCGGAAAATTTTCTAGCACCAAATTAAATCCTAGCAATTTAATTAAATACCAAAAGTAAAATTCAGGGTGTTACAAGCTTAATTGGTAGTCGAAAAGTGTAGTTAACGACAGTCAACAACAGGCCAGGCCCAACCATTTTTTTAACCTGTGCTTCAGTAATGTCCGGCTGATGTTGTAATCTTCTTTCGCTAAAGTCCTTGATTTAACATCGGTTCGGATGACCGATACAACGGCATGTTTTTGACCCGCGTTATAGCACTCCATTTTAGTACTTCCTCCGTATCGAAATAGGTGTTGCCGTTGACTTTTTTTTCACAAGCTTGACCGCTTGTCTTATTCAATTTTTTTTTGCCAATTTCAAAAATCTTATGTATAACTCACTTCATCATCCAATATATTTTAAGCACGGCTTATATGTTTGTATATTTGCACAAATTTTTTTAAATAAGACGAGTGGTCAAACTTATGAAAAAAAGTCAATGGTGACATCTATTTAGATACGGAGGGAGTAGTGTATATGCTCCTTGGAGAAGCATCCATTCATCTCTGTTTGTTTACAGTCCTTATGGATTAGTCATGACAGTTATCGTTCTTATGATTTTACTAATTCATATAGCTCTTTTGTTTCATCTGTTCAGGTACTTAATCGTTATTGATGATATATGGGATAAACAATCATGGGATATAATTAAGGAGGCTTTCAGAGGTCATAATTGTGGAAGTAGAGTAATCACAACTTCTCGTGTTTACAAAGTTGCAGCATACAGTGATGAAGTTTACAAGCTAGAACCACTGCCTGGTGATCATTCCAAGGAACTATTCTATGCAAGATTACAATCTGGTGGAAAGGATATGTCCAATTTAGATGAAACGGAGGAACAATGTACTACTGAAATTTTAAAGAAATGTGGTGGTGTACCATTAGCTATAATTACAATGGCCAGTTTACTGGTTCACAAACCAATGGAGGATTGGCCTGAGGTGTACAAATCTATTGGACTATTTGGGGACGAAGAAAATGAAGATGTGGATGAGGTAAGGAAGATATTGAAATTTAGCTACTATGATCTACCATGCCATCTAAAGACATGCTTATTATATTTAAGCACATTTTCAGAAAATAGTGAAATTGAGAAAAACACATTGGTATGGCAGTGGGTAGCTCAAGGTTTTGTGCATGAAGAAAAGGGGAAAACACTATTTATGGTTGGGGAGAGCTACTTCAACCAGCTTATTGACAGGAGTTTGCTCCAGCCTGTAGAGGGTACATCTTACACAATACATATTTGTCACGTGCATGACATGGTGCTTGATATGATTTGTTCTGTGGCAAAAGAGGAGAACTTTGTTACTAGTATGTTGGATAGCATTGAGCAACATCCACCTTCTTCTAAAAGTATTGTTCGTAGACTATGCGTTCAAAAGAGAAGCGTGACGCAGCAAGACCTGGCTCAGACATGCATCCCAAAAAAACTGAGGTCATTTAATGCCAGTTGGTGCCGCTTGTCATGGCTCCCATGTTTTGAGGTGCTGCGTCTCCTTTCTATGGATTATTGTAGGTTAACTGGAGATCATATTGTCCAGAGTATTACGGGATGTCATCACTTGAGATACCTTGGACTGTCTGGAACAAATATTATTGGTGACCTGCCGATGGAACTGGGGCAGCTCAGATATTTACAGACACTAAACTTGAGAGGCACCGAGTCAAAGGCACTGCCAAAGAGTGTTACTTTATTGAGACAACTCAAGTGCTTGAGATCAGAGGGCACAGAAATGGCATTACCAGATGGAATGGGAGACCTCACATCATTGGAGGAGTTGCGGTTGGACAAAGTTGTTGGTTCCCCAAACTTTGTTAAGGAGCTGGGCAAGCTGACCAATCTAAGGATTCTCCACATTGGCACATATATGTTCGGTGATAGCTTAAACGAAGCCTTAGTGGAGTCTCTAAGCAGTCTGAAGAAAATCGAAGAACTGGAGCTTTGTGATGGTGGAAGGTGCAAACCGCCTACCTGGCACAATTTTTCGCCCTCTCGAGAACTCCGGCACCTGCGCCTACATAATATCCGTTACTCCCATGGACTGCCCGAGTGGATCAAGCCTTCATTTCTTCCACACCTATGCCATTTAAATGTACATGTGAAGTCCGCACAGGCGCAAGATCTAATCAATCTTGGGAATTTCAAAGAGCTTGCATCTCTATGTCTGTTCATAGACAGGGACCGGATCGGCCCTCATGCCATTTCCCCTGGTGCATTCCCCAAATTGCAGTACTACTACATGTTTTCCCCACTGATGTTTCTACCGGGAGCTGCACCATACCTTCAAACTGCTGAGTTTCACGTCGATGCGAAGGCATTCAGGGATCTTAAACCCAACTTGGACAGCTTGGTGGACCTCCCTTCACTTATGCGAGTCCATGCTAAAATCATCTGTTGGGACGTGACAATGCAAGTAGCAAAGGCCGCGGAGGAGGCGTTGAGGCAGGCTATCAGACGCCATGACAAGCGTCCCATACTTGTCCTCGAACATATTGGTTCCTGTGTAGACTATTTTGAGGTGCCACTATTTTGCTCATCAGATGTCAACTAATTTTCCTTAAATTTTCGTGTTCCCTAATCCAAAACTAAACCCTTTTCTTGTCATTGTTTTTCGCAGCTCAAAAGCAACACCGACATTGAGAATGCAGTGCTAGATAAGGTGCGCCGTAGACTCCTAATTCCAGCTGCAGAGCAAGAGAAATTTGAAGAGGAATTAGACCCTTTAGATCCAGAGGTATTAACTACTGTTTCTCATCATCACAAGCATAACAACATACTGACCCTAACCCACATACTCCTGGGCCCATACATGTGCTCCAACATACTGATTCCCGTACAGACAAAGCTAATTAAAGTTCTGCTACAGTGCCCATCAGATGTGGGCTAATTTTCTTTTCTCAGATCCCCTGACCCTAACCCACGTCCTTTCCCGGCCAATGTTTTTCGTAGGTCAACAGCCACAACTTAAAATTCAAGGTTGAACTACCGTCTATAATTGAATCCACTTTCAATGAAATACTAGACAGTGGACTGCCGTCTATGCTTGAATCGGTTCTCAATGAAATGCTAGCCGAGTGCAAACAAAGAGAGGGAGGGGCTTCCAGTTCTCGTCAGGTATTACTTACGATTTCCACTCATCACAAGCAGAACAACATAACTTTCTTTTTCATGTTCCCTAATCCTAACCAAAGCCCTTTCCCTGGCCATCGTTTTTCACAGGTGATCCGCGGCAACTCCATTTTCGAACCTCTACTAGCGTCTATGATTAAATCCTCTATCAAGGGAATTAAATCCATTGTCAACATAGTAATGCTATATCAAGGTGGACCAGGAGGGGCATCCAATTCTGAGCAGATAGACTCCTCAGACATAAAGGTATTAACCACTCTTTCCGCTGATGACAAGCACAATAACCGGCTCTGTTTCATTCTATACATGCTTCCATGTCAGAATAAACATGCCATATTTTTTTTGCGAAAATAAACAGGCCATATTTGCGCATGGCGTATGTGCGTCTTTGGATCATGTTTGGCGTACGCGTCGCGTCATATTCATGTCCTACATCATATTTGATTGAATATGTGTCGAGTCTATTGAAAAAAAAAAAAGAGTATGTGTCGAGTCCAGCAGGATTGCAGCGAGGTGTAGGCAGACTCGTAGAGTCATAGGATGGGTAGAGTGTGATGCGCCGATCTGCACAGAGGGAGAAGCCATGACCGGGACAAGAGAGTGGCTCACGGGTCCTTGCGGATCATGGTGCTGAATCCGGGCATGGAATGTGGCTCCATGATGACTTTTTTATAGAAATGGAATATGTATTAATATTCCAGGCTCCTGTATCATCTATAACTACAACCGTTCGTTATTACAAATCTAACAAAACAACTAGAAACATTCTCATCCAGGAAACATGTAAATGGCATAACAATACAATTAAAAGGAATTCTATTACTAAAAGACCACCCATTTGAAGCGACCACCTCCATCACGGCGGTCTCAAGAACATGACAGCCCCACTTTATTTTGTGATCTTTTTTCTTTCTTTTCCATTAGTGCCTAGAATCAAATCCAATGTGTTTCTCTAAACAGGATGAGCATGAGAGACCAAACTCGTGTCTTCATAAATATATTATCATTATGACTCAACCAAATTGCCCAACAAAAAACAGTAACTACATCGTGATGTATTAATTTCTTATCTAACCACTGTAACCATCCATTGAACATGTGTTATACATTAAAAGGTGGGGCGATGTTAAAAGAAATATGAACCACTCTCCAAATATGTTAACGTTAGGACATTCAAATTACGAAAACAACACTTGGCAGATCATGTCCATTGTCTTTTGGCTAAATTATCTTTAGTTAGTGTCACTCCTTGGATCATGTACCAAATGAAAATTTTGATCTTAAGGGTCAATTTGAGTTTCCAAATGACATGCATAACGATTTATCGGTACATTCGTATTAGCTATTGCCCTATACATAGAGCAAACTGTAAATGTACTATTCTTCGCATTGGCCACCTAAACTTATCTCTTGTGTTAGAAAGCTCTATGTGCATGACTCTAATTACCGGTTGCTGCCAAGCTAGTAAGTTATCACCAACTGGAGAACTTCTAAAAGCGACATTTGAAGGGTATAGACCTTAACACCTATTGTGACAATTTTCTGTCTAACTTATAAAGGCTCGAATATTGGTGCTTAAAGGCAACATCACCTAATAATGATGCATCTTCCAAAAATCTTAAAATGAACTTACCAAATCTCAAAAAGTATTTCTTGACCAACATGAGTCCGGACAAAAAAGAGAGTCACTTGGTATTTGTTCAACCTGGGCAACTGTTTTAGGCATCAAATACTTTCTTCCAAGTAAAGTTTGCCAAACCCCATCCTCATTTGTAAGCTTAAACAACCATTTACTTATAAGACACCTATTTTGTAAATGGATTGAGAATTCCTAGTCCCTGGTCCTTTGATATACACAAAATGATCCATTTGTATGTCTATACTTTTTCTTATGCTTGTCACTTAGCAAAACAAAATCTAGTTTCTTAAGTACCTCTCCGGTTATTCTAAAGCATGACAGCATAAAAAATACTTAGATTATTCGGCATAGAGCTAATTCATAAGCACAAGCCAACCACCAACAGAATTTTTTTTCCTTTTCATCAACTAAGTTTGTTTTGGAACCTCTTCTCTACTTCTTTCCAATCAGCGTTGTTAAGCTTACGATGATGCATAGGAATACCCTGGTACCTAAAAGGATATGAAACCCTTTGGCAACTAAATTTTTTGAATATTCTCCTTCATGGTCATGCGTGCATTTCCATAAAATATTTCTCTTTTATGAAAGCTGATCTTTAGGCCAGACAATTGCTCAAAAGCTAAAAGCAAGAGTTTCATGTTCTTATCCGTTCATCGTCCATAAAAATAATTGTGTCATCCTTTACTTTTGAACTTAGCAGTTGACTTTCTAGGCATCCTTATTGCCAGAGCCAAGAATAATGGGAAAGTGGCAGGTGTAGTTCCCCATTTAGTTGACGATGGCCTATGAGGATTTATTTGACGAACTCTCTTTCTAGTTTTCTAAGCTGCCGACGAATGACTAAAACCGCCTAAAGCAGTTTCCCCCATGCATGGAAGCCAGCTTGCGCGCCATAAGCTACAGCGGCTTGCCCACCACATGCTCCGCCGTCCTGCTCTAATAAACCTCCTTGACCAGCTACTGGTGTGTCTCCTTGCCGCCAAAACTCATGGCCGGTTTGATAAAAAATAAAAAAAAAACTCAGGGCCGGTCCGGAGATTTTTTAGGCCCGGGGCGAAATTATAACTGGGGCCCTTAGTCTAAAAATTTATCTTGCTAAGAATATATATATATATATATATAGTGTGTGTGTGTGGAGCGTATAATCTGCAGCCCGCCACAAAATAAGTTATTCTGCATACACCCGAATTTACCATCATGGGTGCACGGATTTACGTCACAATGAACGTGCATTTACGATACACGTTTTTACGATAAATCACAAATACATTTACGATTGTATAGTCGTAAATCACTATTTCTAGTGTAGTAAATCTCAGTGTTCATTATCGTAACTGCTATTGCAAATTTATAGCTGGCCACAGATTAGAAGCTCACTATCCGTATATATAAATATATAAGTATGAAATATTAAATATAATAAACAATTTATAAGACTACTTAAAAGTAATATTGCTGGGGGCGGCTCAGTCTCAGCGATTGGATTGGGATTGGCGATGGCGAAGACAGCAGACCGAACACGGAACACCGAAGATGACTAGACGGACTCCAGCCTCTGAGGACGCGTGCGTGACGCACTGACGCGGACGGCGGACCGACACCGCGCACTTGCTTGCGAATTGAGGGGGTGTTTGGATGAGGATCAAAATTTCTTACTACGCTTTTCGAGAAGGAAAGCTCGCATGCATGGAGATGGACATTATTTTCCAAGACGAATCTAATGAGTCAAAAAAATCCATGATTGGTTACAGTAATGCTACAGTAACATCTTCTAATTATAGATTAATATGCATTATTAGATTCGTCTCGCGATTTTACACAAGGTTCTGCATTTAGTTTTCCTAGAAAAAATGCCCGCGCGTTGCTGCAGGACATCTCCATCAGGCTTTACTGAGCAAGCTAGCTAGCTAGCTGCTACATCCCACGCTCCGTCGTTGTTTCTAGATTCCTCCTCCCCACTGATGATCACCGAGCTTCCTCCCACCACATTGTCGTCGGCAGCCCGTAATCATCGCGCCGTCGCCCGTGGCGCCGTGAACGACGCTGCCCATCGCTATCATCATGGCGCCGCCGGTGCATGTGTTGAGCTGAGGTAGTCGAGGACCGTGAGTAGTCACAGTTGGCGGGGCCCAGGTCCAGCCCGTCGAGGCCTAGGCTCCCCAGCGTCGCGGAGTCGAGCACGCCGACGACGGGTGGACGCTCACACGGAACGGCTGGCCGTACCGGACGCCGGCGAGGCCCCAGCCGTAGAAGTCGCAGCCCCTCAACTGCGAGGCCACTGCCGCCCGCGAGCTCCATCTGCCATCTTGCACCACCATCTAAGCCCCTAACCTGGCCGCCAGTCCACGTAGCAGTAGTGTGTGAAGCCGGGAGGAGGCAAGCATCTGCTGAGATCCGGAGACTCGAAGTGAGATGCTCAGCTGCAGTTCCCACCTCGTGATGGTTCTTGTCTCTTCATCTAGCTCTGGCCTCCGGTGGTGGCTCTGGCTCAGGCACGATGTGAGCAGCCGTACGTGCGGGTTGAGCAGCAAGGAGCAAGGTGTGGCTCAGCGACGGCCCAAGCGTGAGGCGAGCAACAGGCATCGCGAGGTGCCAATCCAACTCTAGATCTGCCCGCCCGCCCTTGTGGCTACCTTGGTTAACGCCAGCCCCGGCCTCCCTGGACGAGCCGGCAGCGGCGCTGCGGGTGCCCATCCTCTTATTCTTTTTCACTTTATATGTGATTTTCCCTTTCAATCTTGATTATTTTGGTGGTCTCGAGGTGCTACCGTTGGCCTGATGCCCTCTTATTCTTTTTCACTTTATGTGATTTTCCCTTTCAATCTTGATTATTTTGGTGGTCTCCAGAACAACAGATTTATTTGTTTGATCGATTTCTATGTTAGCTCGTAATTCGGACGTGAGAGACTTGTATCCTAATAGGAGTTCGATTTGTAGTGGGACTCGTCTCCTCTCTACTCTGGCTCTGAGTTTTCTGGCAGAGTGCAAGCCGGTGACGAGACAGTTGCACAATTACGGGATGGGCAGACCAAAATTTTGGTGGAGAAATCTTCCCTCTTTATTAGTAGGTATATATTTGTTTTAAGAGACGATTTAGAATTGGATCGGTGTTGTCGCAACTTGGTTTAATTTTTGGAAAGAAAAATTCGTCAGGACTTCCACTTGATTCTACCATAACATGACATTTTGTCTCGGACGGGGAGGGCGGATGGAACACCACAAGAATAAAAATATGTCAACGGACAAAAGCGTATTGCGAAGGTTGAATCAACCGAGGAAACAATTTTCCCTTTAGAGAAGTAGAGATTAATACTCCTAAATAGTGGTCAAATGTACCTCTAAAACTTGATCCTACATCCAAAACACCCCCTGAGTTGCGATCAGGGCATGGGGCAAAGTCTGCTATGGGCTGGGCTTAACGTTGATACATACATACAGTACATATAGGAGTACTCGTATAGTGTACAGGGTGGGGCCCCATAGAAATGGGGGCCCGGTGCGGCTGCCCCGCCACCCCCCCCCCCCCCCCCCCCCCCTCTACGGCTTATTACATTCGTCTTACAAAGTAGTAGGGGTTATGGAATGTGTTTCCTCATTAATTTACCTATATTATTTTTAATTAGTGTCAACAATCCGATGTGACGGAGTTGGTAGGTGGGTGAGGTCGTGAGGAGTTGGTGAGATTACGTAAAATGAGAGGTATGTGATACTTTTCGTCTGTTGACTTTCCTAGCCATTGTTTGTTTCAGGTCATTCTTGAATCCTCCTATTTGAAGGCTCAACTGATTTCAACAATTAAAACCAGGATAGACATGATATGTGGAAAAGGGGTGGCGAAGAAATCAAATTCGGAGCAGATAAACTCCGCAGACCAACGGGTACTATTAGTTACTCTTTCCGCTCTTGATATGCGCATCAATGAGCTCAATTTCTCTCGATAACATATTCCTGAATCTGTCCTTAATTAAACGTATTGTCTTCGGTACAGACAAAGATACCACACTACTGTGGCCATCAGATGTCAGCTAGTTTTAGTTTTCAATCCCCTAATCATAACCAACGCCATTTCCTTGCTGTTGTATTTCGCAGATCAGCAGCAGCAGCTCCAATATTGGAGAAGTATTGACGAAAACTCTGTTTGATTGCCAAATGTACGAAGGAGGGGCAGAAGAATCTAATTTTGAACAGATAGACTCTATCACCCAAGAGGTACTCCATTAACTACTCTTTCTGCTCGTCACAAGCGTAATGACCAGTTCTCTTTTTTTTTCTCCGACATATATATTGGTTTCCGTAGAAAGGAACTTATGGTGCTACTTGTGTGCCCATGAGATGCAGCCTAATTTCCATTTTCGAATCCCAAAATCCTAACCAAGGTCGTTGTTTTTCATAGGTCATCAGCCACAATTTAAATTTCAATGACGAACTCACCCTCGATGAAATACTAGACCAAGGACTACCACATATGGTTGAATCCGTTCTGAATGAAATCCTAGATAAACACAGACAAAGAGAGGCAGGGGCATCCGGTTCTCAGAAGGTATTAACTACTCTTTCCAACAACCAACTCTGCTTCTGCCAGTATATGTCCCCGTACTTTGTGCTCAGACATAAACACTCTGTTCTTCAGTTGTTGTCGGCGTTGACATTTTTTGTTACGTTTCACCATTCATCTTATTCAGAAAGTTTCAATGTTATTATATATTTTATTATAAATTGTTTTATCACTAAAGAAAACTTTGAACATAAATTATAATTTTACATATTTGAAAAAAATATTTTGAGTAAGACAAACGATCAAATGTAAATAAAAAATTCAACAGCGACAACAATTTAAGAACGGAGGGAGCATTAGTTACTACTCTATAGACAAATCTGAATTGCCACTACTGTGCCCATCAGGTGCCAACCAGTTTTCTTTTCCATGTCCCCTAATAATCATAACGAATGATGCCCTTTATTCATGGCTGTTATTTCTCATAGGTCGTCAGCCGCAACTCCAATTGCGAGCCTCCACTGCCATCTATGATCAAATCCATAATCAAGGAAGTGCTAGATGAAGGCGGACAAGGAGACCCAGAGGTATTTACTATTCTTTCCGCTCATCACAAGCACAACAACCTGCTATGTTTGTTTCTATACATTGCTGCTCCCATGTTGGAATGAACATGTATGCCATGTTCGAACGTGGCGTCCGTGTCCATCAATGTCATGCCGAGTCCAGCATGGTTACTGCTAAGTGTAGGTAGAATTGTAGAGTTGTCGGAGGGGTGAGTGTGTTGTGCCAATCTGCGTGGAGGGAGCTGCCACCACCCGAACAAGCGAGTGGCTCACGGGTCTGGCTGCAGCATAATTGTTCCTTGTGTAGAGCATTCTATGGTTGTGTTTCACTGTCTGCGTCAGATGTTGAGTAATTTACCCCCACAAGAAAAAAGATGTAGGGTAATATTGTTTTTCTTGTTCACCCTACCAATCCTAGCGAATAATGCCTTTTCCTGCTCACTGTTTTTCACAGGTCATTAGCAACGACCCCGACTTGAAGGGTGCACTTACTTCTGTAATTAAATCAAGGATAGACAATTGGGCACAAGGGGAGGTAAAAGAATCAGATTCGGAGCGCATAGACACAACAGATCAAGAGGTATTAGCTACTCTTTCTAGTCACCTGCATCTCAATGAGCTCTTTTTTTTTGACATATTTCCATATCTGTCTCCGAACGTATTGGCACCTTTATGTGGACAAATCTAAGGTTCCACCACTGTTCGCATTAGATGCCACCGAGCTTTATTTTTGATATCCCATTGTCATAATGAACACATTTTCTTGCTGTTGGATTTTCGCAGATCAATAGCGGCAGCGGCTCCAATACTAGAGCAATACGGATGAAAACTCTATTGATTTCCCAAATGTACGAAGGCAAACAAGAAGGGGTAGAGGAATCCAATTCTAAGTATACGAACTCCAGGGGCCCAGAGGTATGAACTACTCTCTCTGCTCGCCACAACCACAACGACTACCTCTGTTACTTGCTATACATATTCCCACACAAGTGCTCCAACATGTTGGTTCTTGTTCTACTGTCAACTCTAAGGTGCTACTTCTATATGCATCACACGTAGGCTAATTTTCTTTTTCATGTTTCCTAATCATAACGAATACCGTGCCCTTTCCTGGCCATTATTTTTTGTAGGTCATCAGCCACAACTCCAATTCCAATGCTGCACTACATTCTGTATTTGAATCTATTCTCAGAAAATCCAATTCTGAGCATATGAACTCTGCACACCCACAGGTATTCACTACTCTCTCCAATCATCACAAACACAAAATCCAGCTTTATTTTTTTCTACACATGTTCCTATACAAAGTGCTCCAACTTAGTGGTTCCTTGTACCGATCAAACTAAGGAGATATTATTGTGCATATCAGATTATTTTTATATAGTGAAAGTTGGTTCCGGACTTTTGCACAACCACGCATATGGACAACTAAAGTCATGATTATTACAGAGTTTGCATCAAATGTGGAATTAAATAGGAATATCATAAGCAAACTTAATCGGCGTGTAATCTAGCATTGAATAACTATCCATTATTTGCTGAGAAAATCTCTGTGGCAACCACCTCCAGAATTTTGATTGACTTTCGATATAACATCCAACTGCCACACCTCCGTCTTTTCTAGCAACATTTGAAACTTCAACCAAATCATCCCTAAAAAAATTAATTTCCATTCTTACCACAAAAATATTTTTGCATTTGAATTTGCTGCGGTGGGTGACCTTACTGCCTGCTGCTACAGTGGAGATTACAGTGGCGGTGCTGCTGTGGCCCGCCGCTATAGTCATGTGATTTTTAGCTGCAATAGCATAGCGGCGGGAGGTCGTCCGCACCGCTGCAGCCGTTTTCTTTCCGCCGCTACACTGGTAGTGAATAATTCGACTACCACCAAAAAACTTGCCCGACTACCAGATCAAGAAAAAAAAATTTCAACTCGAAAGGTCAAACAATATGACTTCCCCTGCATCACGTTCAAATTCTCATCTTATTGAACCTTAGTTGGTGATGGGCACTAGTATCGGGACACCCCAATGATGCTAATCGCCAACTACCATGCAAAGACCACATCTGTTGTCAGCAAAGATTGGAGAGTGTGGCAATAGGGATCACCAAAGCCCTACGACTTTCATGGATGCAGGTGCCAAGGTGTCACTGCAACCAGCACACGAGGTCACCCTCCATCCATCTTCTTGTGGGCCCGCAACTTTGACCTCCATAGCCGATCCTCTAAACCGTGAAGCCAACAGCCATATGCTCAATGGGAATCCATATTTTGGGTCGTGGAGAAGACAAGATTAGGGAATGACGAATCACTGCAGCGGGATAGGCAGTGCATACGATCGATGAAAGTTTTTTGTAGCTTGAAAGTTTTTTCTAGCTTGAAGTGCTCCAACATATTGGTTCTTTTTCTACTGTCAACTCTAGTTGTGTGCCTACGAGATGCAGGCTAATTTTCTTTTTCGAATCCCATAATCCTAACCAAGGTTGTTGTTTTATGTAGGTCATCAGCCGTAATTTAAATTTCAATGGTCAACTCCCGTCTATACATGAATCCATTCTTGATGAAATACCAAATGAAGGTCTACCGTATATGGCTCAATCCATTCTGAATGAAATGCTAGACGAACACAGACAAAGAGAGGCAGAGGCAACCGGTTCTCGGAAGGTATTAACTACTCTTTCCACTCTTCACAAACGCAACAACCAACTCTGCGTCTGCCAGTATATATCCGCATACTTGTGCTCAAACATACTCCTCGGTTCTTAAATTGTTGTCGCCATTGACATTTTTTGTTACGTTTGACCACTCATCTTATTAAAAAATGGTTTAAAAGTTATCATATATTTTGTTATGATTTATTTTATATATTTGAACAAATATTTTGAGAAAGACAAACGACCAAATGTAAACAAAAAATTCAGCGGTGGCAACAATTTAAGAACGGAGGGAGTTACTACTGTATAGACAAATCTGAAGTGCCACTACTTTCCCCATCAGGTGCCAGCCAATTTTCTTTTCCATGTCCCCAAATAATCGTATCAAATGATGCCCTTTCCTGGCTGTTGTTTTTCACAGGTCATCAGCCGCAACTCCAATTTTGATGCTCCACTGCCATCTATGATCAAACCCATAATCAAGGAAGTGCTAAATGAAGGCGGACAGGGAGACCCAGAGGTATTGACTATTCTTTTCACTCATCACAAGCACAATAACCTGCTATGTTTGTTCCTATACATGGCAGTTCCCAGGTTGGAATAACCATGTATGCCATGTTCGCGTGTGTTGTGCGTGTGCATCTATGTCATGCTCGGCATGCATGTCACATTGTGTCCTCATTGTTGATCATGTTTGATCGAGTCTATGACGAGTCCAGCAAGGTTACTGCTAAGTGTAGGCAAAATTGCAGCGTCGTCGGAGGGGTGACTGTGTTGCGCTGATCTGCGCGGAGGGAGCCGCCCCCACCAGGACGAGCAAGTGGTTCACGGGTCTGTGTATAGTTGAATCCATTCTGAATGAAATGCTAGACGAACACAAACAAAGAGAGGCAGGGACATCCGGTTCCCAGAAGGTATTAACTACTGTTTCCACTCTTCACAAGCACCACCACATTTGCTTCTGCCAGTATATGTCCCTATACTTGTGCTCGAATATACTCCCTCTCTTCTTAAATTGTTGTCGCGGTTGACATTCTTTGTTATGTTTGACCACTCATCTTATTCAAAAAAGCTTAAATTTATCTATATATTTTGTTATGGTTTGTTTTATCACTAATGAAAACTTTGAACATAACTTACAATTTTACATATTTGAAAAATATTTTGAATAAGACGAAAAATCTAATGTAAATCAACAATTGAACGGCGACAACAATTTAATAACGGAGGGAGTATTAGTTACTACTGTATAGACAGGCTCCTATACGGACAAATCTAAGGTTCCACCACTGTGCTCATCAGATGCCACCTAGCTTTGTTTTTCATATGCCCTCATCCTATTGAACATATTTCCTTGCCGTTTGTTTTTCTAAGATCAATAGTGGCAGCAGCTCCAATATTGGAGCAGTACGGTTCAAAACTCCATTGGTTTCCGAACTATATGAAGCCAAACAAGGAGGGTTAGAGGAATCCAATTCTAAGCATACAACCTTCACAGGGCCAGAGGTATGAACTACACTCTCTGCTCGCCACAAGCATAACGACTAGCTCTCGTACTTTCTATGCATATTCCCGCACAAGTGCTCCAACATATTGGTTTTTTTTTTTCTACTGTCAACTCTAAGGTGCTACTTCTATGTGCATCACACGTAGGCTAGTTTATTTTTCATGTTTCCTAATCATAACGAATGCCCTTTCCTGGCAATAATTTTTCGCAGGTCATCAGCCACAAGTTCAACTCTGCACACCCACTGGTATTAACTACTCACTGCAATCATCAAAAACACAAAAACCAGCTTTATTTGTTTCTAAAGACGTTCATATAGAATGTGCTCCAACATATTGGTTTCTTGTACTGATCGACCAAGGGGTACTCCATTAACTACTTTTTCTGCTCGTCCCAAGCGTGATGACCACCTCTCTTTTTTGTTTATGCACGTTCCTTTACATTTGCTCCATATTAGTTTCTATAGAAAGGAAGCTGTGGTGCTACTTGTGTGCCCATGAGATGCAGGCTAATTTCCTTTTTTCGAACCCATAATCCTAACCAAGGTCGTTGTTTTTCATAGGTCATCAGCCACAATTTAAATTTCAATGATGAACCCACCCTCGATGAAATACTAGACCAAGGACTACCACATATGGTTGAATCCGTTCTGAATGAAATCCAAGACGAACACAGACAAAGAGAGGCAGGGGCATCCGGTTCTCAGAAGGTATTAACAACTCTTTCCACTCTTAACAAGCACAACAACCAACTCTGCTTCTGCCAGTATATGTCCCCATACTTTGTGCTCAGACATAAACACTTTGTTCTTCAGTTATTGTCGGCGTTGATATTTTTTGTTACGTTTCACCATTCATCTTATTCAGAAAGTTTCAATGTTATTATATATTTTATTATAATTTGTTTTATCACTAAAGAAAACTTTGAACATAAATTATAATTTTACATATTTGAAAAAATATTTTGAGTAAGACAAACGATCAAATGTAAATAAAAAATTCAACAGAGACAACAATTTAAGAACGGAGGGAGCACTAGTTACTACTCTATAGACAACTGAATTGCCACTACTATGCCCATCAGGTGCCAACCAATTTTCTTTTCCATGTCCCCTAATAATCGTAACGAATGATGCCCCTTATTCATGGCTGTTATTTTTCACAGGTCGTCAGCCACAACTCCAATTTCGAGCCTCCACTGCCATCTATGATCAAATCCATAATCAAGGAAGTGCTAGATGAAGGCGGACAAGGAGACCCAGAGGTATTTACTATTCTTTCCGCTCATCACAAGCACAACATCCCGCTATGTTTGTTTCTATACATTGCTGCTCTCAGGTTGGAATGAACACGTATGCCATGTTCGAACGTGGCGGCCATGTCCATCAATGTCATGCCGAGTCCAACATGGTTACTGCTAAGTGTAGGCAGAATTGTAGAGTTGTTGGAGGGGTGAGTGTGTTGTGCCAATCTGCGTGGAGGGAGCTGCCACCACCCGAACGAGCGAGTGGCTCACGGGTCTGGCTGCAGCATAAAGGTTCCTTGTATAGAGCATTCTATGGTTGTGTTTCACTGTCTGCGTTAGATGTTGAGTAATTTACCCCCACAAGAAAAAGATGTAGGGTAATATTGTTTTTCTTGTTCACCCTACCAATCCTAGCGAATAATGCCTTTTCCTGCTCACTGTTTTTCACAGGTCATTAGCCATGACCCCGATTTGAAGGGTGCACTTACTTCTGTAATTAAATCAAGGATAGACAATTGGGCACAAGGGGAGGTAAAAGAATCAGATTCGGAGCGCATAGACACAACAGATCAAGAGGTATTAGCTACTCTTTCTAGTCACCTGCATCTCAATGAGCTCTTTTTTTTGTTTGACATATTTCCATATCTGTCTCCGAACGCATTGGCACCTTTATGGACAAATCTAAGGTTCCACCACTGTGCTCATTAGATGCCACTGAGCTTTATTTTTGATATCCCGTCATCATATTGAACACATTTTCTTGCTGTTGGTTTTTCGCAGATCAATAGCGGCAGCTGCTCCAATACTAGAGCAGTACGGATGAAAACTCTATTGATTTCCCAAATGTACGAAGGCAAACAAGGAGGGTTAGAGGAATCCAATTCTAAGCATACGAACTCCAGAGGCCCAGAGGTATGAACTACTCTCTCTGCTCACCACAACCACAACGACTAGCTCTGTTACTTGCAATGCATATTCCCACACAAGTGCTCCAACATGTTGGTTCTTTTTGTACTGTCAACTCTAAGGTGCTACTTCTATATGCATCACACGTTGGCTAATTTTCTTTTTCATTTTTCCTAATCACAATGAATGCCCTTTTCCTGGCGATTATTTTTTTCAGGTCATCAGCCATAACTCCAGTTACAATGTTGCACTACATTCTGCATTTGAATCTATTCTCAGAGAATCCAATTCTGAGCATATGATGATCTCTACACTCGGACAGGTATTAACTACTCGCTCCAATCATCACAGACACAAAAAGCTTTATTTGTTTCTACACATGTTCCTATACAAAGTGCTCCAACATATTGTTTCCTTGTACCGATCAATCCAAGGAGATACTATTATGCGTATCAGATTATTTTCGTACAATGAAAATTGGTTCCGGACTTTTGCACAACCGCACATATGGCCAACAAAAGTCATGATTATTACCGAGTTTGCATCAGAGGTGCAATTAAATAGGAATTGCATAAGCAAACTTAATCAGCATGTAATCTTGCATTGAATCACTGTCCATTATTATTTGCTGAGAGAATCTCTATGGCAACCACCTCTAGAATTCTGATATACTTTCTATAACGTCCAACTCCCACACCTCTGTCTTTTGTATCAACCTTTAAAACTTTAACCACAGCATCCATAAGAAAAATTAATTTCCATTCTTACCACAAAAATATGGTGCACCGATTTGGTGGAGTTAACCCATTAACTAAATACACACTCCTCCAAATTGTCCTAGCATGATGAAAATCAAATAAAGGATGTTTAATTGTTTCATTACAAATTTACAATCACAGAATGGGGGCTCTTCCCTCGGTTCGAAAAAAAAAATTTACAATCACAGAAACAGCACTTCAGACTATTTTACCCAGCTCCATTTACAAACATTGTCCATTTTATGGGTGACCCCTTTACTGGACATATCAATGAATTTTTTTAATCTTTTAATGGAATATTAATTCTGATTCATCAGTTGTAAATACATAGAATGCACCGTAAATTAATTGTCCATTCATATGTAGTCTCCAGATAAACATGTCTCTCTCACTAGTTAAATTGAAGTTACTGATCTTAAGACTACCGCTCTCCAAAAAGAAATATTCAATGGAGATGTGTTCATCAATTACCAATTAAGTAATGTGGATGGTGAGCAATATTATAAATATAGATGGTTAAAGTTCTTTGAATTGCTTGTCGCCTACCCAAGTGTCTTCACAGGATCCTTTTTGCGTTCCATCATTACTTCTGAAGGAACCACAAAGTATAACATCATTTTTAACTTCCATTAGAGACATTCCTAGAAGTGGGAGTGTTATGTGGCTGCTAGGGTTCTAGGGTTGAAGGGCCTAGGGTGCTGTAGCAACAGTGGTTAGGGCTGCTGTGAGAGGGAGAGAGCGGGGGCTAGGGTTTGGGCGCTGGGAACGCCGGCCGCGGGGCTTCGCCCACGGCTGGCAAGAGAGAAGGGATTTCCTTCTAATCTCTTGCTTGATTAGATTGATAAATCTCCTCTCATTATATAGAGAGGATTACTTAATTTACAAGCAAGGCTTACTTGGTCCTCAAGTAAGCGACTAATTAACCCTAATGGGCTAAGGCCCAATAGACCCTTGACTCCTCTAACACTACTCCCCACCTGGACATGCAGCTCGTCCTCGAGCTGCGACCTAACGATAATGCTAACCTTGACTTCACTAGACACAAAGCAAACACCTAAGAACAAGCCTTTTACATCTCAGCTTATTTGAAATAAACTCGACGCTTTATTTTTGACTCCTGAAGATATGGCGGACACCCTCCGTGTGCTGTACATGCTCATGTAGCCGCCTGGATCCCATGGAGACCATTGGAACGAGAGGGTTTCACCTGGATGGCCGCCGGGAATTGGTCGCAACAACGACCAGCGGAGGCGCCCTCGCGGCGGCCGGCAACGAAAAACGGTGGCGCTAGGAAGAGCGTCCTCGCTGGTGACAAGGAAGGGAGTGGCTCCCCTACCGCCGCTGCCGCTGCCATCCGCGGAAAAAACAGCATGCTCGTCGCCTGTGGGGGAAACAGCATGCTCGCCACTCGTGGGCGCAACCGCGAGCCCAATATCTCCAATGCAGCGGACGAGGTGGGGGTCCTTTGCTCAGCGAGGTGCAACTTGAACGAGCTGCAGCTGCCGATCACGCATCTCCCGCACCCGCCGACGCGCAAGAAGGCCGCGTGCAGCAGCCTGCAACCGCACCGCAGCCGACATCCGAATCTGCTGGACGCCGGTACCCCGATAGAAGATCCCATCGGTGAATGGGTGCTGAAGGCTCGGCCCACCGGGAAGGACATCAGCGCCGGTGGTGGGCGCTGGAGCGACCGCTGTCATGGCTGCTGGGGTGCTTGTCGTCGCGTACACCGGCCTCACCGTCGATGCCATTGTATAAGATGTGATCGGCGAAGGCGAGGGCGGCATCCACGGCTGGTGGATGAGAACAGGGGCGGTTGCCTGCACGCCCGGCATCTAGTAGGGGAAGCTCTGGGGCAGGGGCGCCACGGTGGCCGTGGCGGCGGTGAACACCGGCGGCGCTGCCACCGGCGGTGCTGCGGAGAACAGGGGCGGCGCAGCCCACGGACGTGCGCCGAGCAGCGAATTGATGGGCACGGCGACGTCGGATCTAGCCATGGACGGCGGCGGCGGCGCGGTGGGGGTGGTGATGGTGGGCAGCAGCGTCCATGCTGGTGGCTGCGGCCCTGATGGGTATGGCGGTGGCAGCCCTGGTGTCGTTATCCATGATGAAGACGGCGGCAGGGAGGTGGTGATGGTGGGCGGCGGCGTACATGCTGGTGGCGGCTGCCCGGATGAGTGTGGCGGCGGCGCGAAGATGGTGGGCAGCCAGGTCGACATCGAACCCGAGATCTCTGATACCAGATGTTATGATGGCTATTGGGGCTGCGAGGTTGTGAGGGAGCGGCAGCTAGGGTGATGCTACAGTACCGCGCTACAGTACTCGTGGGTACTGTAGCAGCAGCTACGAGGGCTGTTGTGAGAGGGAGAGAGCGGGGGCTAGGGTTTGGGCGCTGGGAACGCCGGCCGCGGGGCTTCGCCCACGACCGGCAAGAGAGAAGGGATTTCCTTCTAATCTCTTGCTTGATTAGATTGATAAATCTCCTTTTATTATATAGAGAGGATTACTTAATTTACAAGCAAGGCTTACTTGATCCTCAAGTAAGCGACTAATTAACCCTAATGAGCTAAGGCCCAATAGACCCTTGACTCCTCTAACAGGGAGTCATGTAATTTGGTTTGTACTTGTGAAGTGATTTTGACCTTAGATATTGTGCTAGAGGTCGAATATTTTCTGCATCACAAACTTGTGACATTCATTATGCTTCATAGGTCGTGGACTTACACGTTGGTACAACAAACGGTTATATGATGACACTCACCCAACCTACACAACTAATGTAGGATGAATCTCTGAACTCCACTTCGCTTCTGGGCCTTACGGACCCAAACAAAACAACTATTACAGACTGCTAACAGGCTAGGATGTTACAAGATGGCTGCTAGTTTTTTTTTTTCATATCTGCTAATCGTTACTAACACCCTTTCCTAAAGATTTTTTCGCAGCTCTGCAGAAGCAGCCCCAATTCTGGAGTAATATGGAGTAAATTTCTATTTGTTATCGAAATGCTCCAACGAAGAAGAAGTGACACAGTGGAAGCTGATTATGAACAGAAAGACTCCATGGATCCAGAGGTATTAACTACTCTCTCGTCACAAGCAGAACAAAACAGCCAGCTCTGTTTCTTCTGTAGATGTTCCCTCCCTTTTCACGCTCCATTGAGCTACTCATGTGGAGATGCAGGCTAGTTTTCTCTTCTAAGTTTCAAGTCCCCAAATTCTGACCAACCCGCTTTCCATGTTATTATCTCCGGCAGCTTCCACAGCCGCAGCTCGAATCCCAAGAAGAGGGACCAGCAGGTACGTTTGTAGTATTACCTTCCTTTCTTCTACTTTTCTCTTTTCAACATATAGTTCAATGAATTTGAGTTACTACTGCTGTGCACATCAGATGCATCCTAGTTACATTTTTTTGTCAAGCATCCTATTTTCATTTTTGAAGTCGCTTAACCATCCCTTTTACCTTGCCATTGCCTTTCGCAGAGGTCCATCAGCAGTATTTTCGATTCCCAGCAGTCAAATATATAGGTATACATATATACTGCTGCTGCAAGCAATGCGTATTCGATCCCTTCTCATATTCCACCTGCATGACTATTATTCTCACTGTACCTTTTTCCTTGTTTTGATGTTTCTTACTAGCTGAAAGATGATGAAGGCAAACTTCGAGAGGCAGAAAAATCCGATTTTGAAGAGATGGACATCACAGATGAAGAATTTCTAGCTACTCTCTGCTGCCCACGTGCAGAAGTTACCTGCTATATATGTTTGTTTCGACAGGCATTCCTTCTTCCCTTTCTTTCATGGATGGACAAAATAAAATATACTCTGGTTCTTCTAACTGCCCGAGTTTTTGAAATTCAATCTTGTATCCTTTTTTTGTTGAATTTGAAACCTGGATTTGCAAATGAAGTCGAAACCTGGAATCTCATGTTGTTACCTAAGTATTCTCTCCAAATAAATAATGTTGGATCAAGAATTATGGCGGAGAAATAGTTGAGTTCAAATCAGTGTTTGAATTTCATTTGAATATGGCCTCAAGTCAGCAATTTTAGGATGATACAATTGCGGGTCAAATCTGTCATACACTCGGTATCCGAGCCGCATATCCACCTGTGTACCTTGCATGGCTACAAGGGCCTATGCGGGGGCCCCAGGCGCTGCGATCGTGTCTCCCGGCTGGCACCCGAAACCGAAAGATGAATCATACATCACGACTCTAAGAATAATAAGCCCCTGCACCTGGAGGTAAGAGCAGCAGCCATATCTACAGAAAGCATCATGGAAACCCAGTGACAAGTTGCTAACACCATAGATGTAGGGGACAAAGCATTTGCTGCAGCTGGATGAACATGGCATGACGTTGTACTTATAATAACCAACCACAAGGAAAATTGTCGCTCTTTATAACATGGCTATTTTGGGGATGACAGGTAAAGGTTTCAGCCGTAGGTGGAAAGACTGGGCGCACGATGGATGTCACGCACAGTTTTAAGACGAACACCAAGTGCTTTATATATGTGCGTATAAAATCAAGTTTTGCAGATATCGACAGTAAAGTAAGTACAGAATCACCAATGTCACAATTACAATGTATCATTGTACCGTCATTACATAAATGTATTTATTAAGACTAAGATGACTCTCGTAGAAGATAGCAGCGGAAAACACCATAACTCCACAAGGGCACGCTCGCTTATTATTAATCGACGTAGTCCATCATCCCTTCGTCTCCAGAGCATCATTTCATTGTATTTGGGGAAATAGCAAGTGTGAGTATAAAAAATATACTACGCAAGTGTGGGGAGGAAATAACGACATGTAAACTTGATGAAAGGAAAGCTTAAACATGGTATAAAAGCATAAGGAAGCACCTAGAAGTAATCCATTTGTTATTGCAACCTAGATTGGGCATCGATCCAGCCTGCTCTCGGAAGCCAACAAAGCCATTAACTGTGAATGGAATCTGATTCAATTTAAACACCGCGCTGTTCGTTTGGTCAAACGGCAAGAGGGACAATGTGAGATTAGGGTGACTCGGGTGTGTTCGTTTCCTGCCCTCTAAAATTTAGCGTTTTCACATCAAAGAGAATCTTACCATTTAATAGTATTTCGAATAGTTGAATGAAAAGCCTTTTTTGACAGATGCGTGCTAATTTGCTAGATGAATCTAATGAGCCTAATTAATTTACGTTTTAAAAAAGTGATGCTACATTAACCATCTGTTAATTACGACATAATTACCACCATTAGATTCGTCTAGCGAATTAGACCCGGGGCTCTGATGTTAGTTTTGTAATTTAAATTTATTTAATACTCTTAAATAGTAAGATTCACTTTGATGTGACAGTTCTAAAGTTTAGACCTGCCAAATACTACAAGCTACTCTGTTTGAAGTAAATCACCGGTTACACCACCCAAACCATTCCAACCAACTGCGAGTACAACCTTCTTGCCTCAAGGGAGGAAGCGATCAGGTCCTTCATCTCTATCAAGCGCCCGCCGGACGATCCCGACGAGGCTCCATCCGCGGCGGCACGAGAGGTGGTGGCAGCGGCCAGCGCCTCTCTGGGCCAAGGAGCCTGCGAGCTGGAGTCTATGGCACTACGAGATAGGACAGACAAGGACGGAAATCATGAGATAAGCCTACGCAACGACGTGACGGCAATCGAAAAATAGTACTCACCCCTGGCGGCGCATATTCCCCCTCAAACGCGGGCCGTGGGGAGCAGGGCTGGTGGCCTCATCCTCAGTAGGACGTTTCTCACCGGCCATGGTTGATTACACAGAAAAAGTGAGGATGGCAGGGACGAGCAGGCGAGAGGAAGACGGAGGATCCCAACTCAACGGCCTTATAAACGAGGAGGAAGAGGGAAGGAACCGTCGCCCCCTCCTTTCCCTGTTCACCTCAATAGCCACGACGCCATGGTCCCACCGCAAGACGCGGAAATCGCTCCGCGAACTAGAATCGATAATCTAGGGAACCGAAACTGTCACGCGGAGGGAGCGCAAAACAAACGCTCGGAAAAAACCGAAAGCATTGGTTTTTCATCACTAACCTACGGGAAGATCTTGAGATGATACAACCATTGCTACGAAAAACATACAGAGCAGACACCTTTGATTGTGAATACAAGGGCAAGAAAGTTTTTCATTCCATGATTACAAAGACTTTACAAGGACACGTGGCGTGAAGCCATTACAAGATACAAAGGATACTCGCCTCCAACAGGATGGCGACCATAGCAGCCAGGAAGGAAGAAGAGGCAATGCAGACACTACAAAACACCTTCACATTTTGAGACACTTTCGTAAAGACATTTTGTGATTTGTCTTTATAAATATGTCATAATATATTATAAAGACACTTTTTGTGGCACATTAAAAAGTGTCACACCTATTGAGACACTTTCATCCGTAAAGACACTCTCTTAAGTCATTTATGTGAAAATGTCATATACAATATTAGAGACATCTTTGAGACACTTTAAATTTTGACTCAAGGCTAATAAAGACATTGGCTGAGTCATTTACATTAATATCTTAAGACACTATTTAGACTGTTGAGACACTATGATGAACTACTTAAGAGAAATAGTATTTATGAAATGTAACAATTGGTGTGGGGTTGAGTTGGCTAGTAGGATGAGTGTTAAGGATCGTATGAGGTTTTGAGTTCGAAGCCCCATCACACCATTTTTTTTAATAATATATTTCTAGTGCATGTAGATGATAGAGACATATATTGTGTCATTAGAAGTGACCTTAGAAAATATAAGGACGCTTAACAAAGTGTCTCTTTATTCCAAGCGACACTGGTTGTAGTGACACCTCTATGACATATTGAAAAATGACTCTATTATAAGACTATAGAGACAGGATAAAGGCTCTGTTCGTTTGAGCTTATAAGCGCTTATTTTTCAGTACTTCAGCAGTACTTTCCTCTCACAAAATTTAAACACTTCTACAGCACTTCAGCGCTTTTTTAGCTTTCACGAACAGAGCCAAAATGTTCCTACAAGACAAAAATAGTGTCTCAACATGTGAAGGTGTGTTGCAGTGAGAGGAAGAGGCGGATTGACTAACATCGCTAATCCTCCGTTGGCATCTCCTCCTTCGTGAATGGCTGCACCTTGGATGAAGAGCGAAGATGACAGGGATCTGAGCCTGGACATGGGACTCCCTGATCCCTCGACCTAGGAACAAGCCCGACAGCTCGTTCTGCGATCAAGGGATCGACGTCGCTGCACTCCAAGATAGTGACGGATAGCTTCCCAGGGTGTAAGGTTCGTGCCAACAAAAACAGCTCTGTGAAAACCCACAAAGGTCCTTGACGACCGACGAAGCTGTCCGACCAATTTCTTGGCCCTCTTATACTCTATAATTACAGAGCTCATGCTAGGGAAGGCCGAGAAACTGGGGCACTACCAAGGCAACAGAGGCACGAACGGGTCGCCTCCGCCGCTTCATCCCCCACGCCTCGCTAATCCTCCTCTAGCATCAAAAATCTGAAACCCGGCCGACCCTGCCAGGAGGATGGGCCAAGGCTGGAGAAAGTAGCCTAGCAACGAGCATGGTGAAATCTTGGTGCAGGGGATGAGGATCCTCTAGACCACTCAAGACCTTATTTATAGCCAGAGGAGAAGTGGAGGTTTCACGAGCAGCAATCAAGAGCAGACCTGCCACTAGAAGAATGAACAACAGAGCAACCGAAGGGACGAGGCGATATAGGGTCCGTTTGGATATCTTGCCGCTGCTTGCCTCGCCTCGCCGGGCAAGGGAATGCTGTTTGGTAGCCGCTCGCCTTGCCCGTTTGCTCAGCAAGTTCGCCCGCGTGGGCAAGAAAATCCTTGCCGATGGGGGAGAGCCGAATCCGCTCTCGGCTCTCCTGCATGAGCAAGGTTCGCTTGCTCACTTGCACGCTCACCTAGGCTGCTCAAGCCGCCATCGAATCGAGGTCCGCCGGCACCAAATCAAACCATGCGTGCGTCAAATCGAGCGCAGCTGCCTTCGAATCGACCACTGCCGGCACGAAATCGATCCTCGCCGAGGCCGAATCGATCACCTTAGGCACTAAATCGAACCCTGCTGCCGTCAAATCGAGCTCCGCCGACACCACATCGAGCCCTGTTGCTTTGAATCGACCACTGCCAGCACGAAATCGAGCTTCGCCGCAGTCGAATCGACCTCCGCCGTCATCGAATCAAGCTGCGCCGCCGCCGGGTTGAGCCACAGTTCAAAGCAAGGTGAGCAGCGGCAAAGCAAGCAAACGCACCCCATGGAGCTTGCCTGGCTTTGCTGGGCGAGGCGAAGCAAGCGGGGCAAGGCGAGGCGAGCACTAGCAAAGGTTCCAAACGGACCCATAATTGGCTGCGTTCGGTTGAGGGTATAAGCGTTTATAAGCGCTTATTTTTCAGCACTTCAGCAGTATTTTTCTCTCACAAGATTTCAGCACTTCTACAGCACTTCAGCGCTTATCTACAGCACTTCAGCTTCATCGAACACAGCCAATGAGCCAAGCTTGGGAAGCGCTTGATGTGAGAGCTCTGCGGCAAGGCAGCGGCGTGTCACAATGACTCATCACAACGACTCCCTAGGCTTGACTGGAGACGGTACGGAAAAGCCTTGCCCTGACGTGACAAAACGATAACGGGGCTCCAAGCGACCCTGCGAACCTGACGCCGGTCAGAGAGGTAGCAGAGTCGCACCCTTAAAGGATACTCCCTCTGTCCCAGAATTAAACCAACATTTTGACTTTGATATATCATGTTTGACTATTCATCTTATTCAAAATTTTTATACAACTTATAACATAAATAAACTATTATTAGAGTATCTCTAATGATAAAATAAGTCATATTAAAGTGGATGATGTTTGTACAAAATTTTTAAATAAGACAGACGGTTAAACACGATGTATCAAAGTCAGAAAGTACGCCCTCTGTCTACCATTAACTTAACTTCTACAGTTCAAAAAAAAATCTATAAATAAAAGAACGCGATGGCATCTGAAAGCCACTAGACTGGAACTGTCCGTCAGCAAAGTTGCAGAGGGAAAAAATAAAAAAACCATGCAAACCCATCAAGTATTCCTGTCCACACGTTTCCATCTGAACCAAGGCAAAGAAAAAAAAATAAAAAAAATCCCCATCGAGCACGTCGATGTCCATACCCGTGACTCCGTGAGCACGCCTCCGAATCCTACGCCGCTTTCCTCTTCCCTTCTCAAAAACTTCCGTTCCTTTCCTTCCTTTCCCTTCCGTTCTTCCTTTCCCTTCCGTTCCTCATTGCTGCGTGACCATGGCTGCGGGCGGCCGCCGACATAGCAGGCCAATGCGTGCAGGTGGCAAGATGGCCGGAGCCGTTGGAGCTGAGCTGATGAAGGCCTGCGGCGGGATCCAGGACGGGATCCGCGACCTCGTCAAGCCAGGCGCCATTGAATCAGTGGTGAAGCCAAGTAGCGCCGACTCGGATGACGAGGCGTGGATCTACGTTCGTGGGTGCCGACTCAAGAGGGATGGCCTGCGCTTCAACTCCCAGGGCGACGTGTACGTCCCTGACTCCGAAGACGAAGAGGAGGCCCTTCAGGTGTCCGCGAATAGGCTACTCGGCGTCGATCTGGGCCCTACGATGGCAGCGGATGGGGCTGTCGGAGTCGTTCTGACGCCTGCGATGGCCACCGATGCGGTCGCCCCCGACGGGGCTGCAGGCGTCGATTTGGCCCCTGCGGTGGCCGCGGACGGGGTTGCCTACATAGAGATGAAGCCGGAGGTAGCTACGCACCTGGCCAAAAAGGTGCTTGGTGAGGACTTGCACCCAAAAGTGGCTGCACTCCTGGCTGAGGTGCTTTCCAAGATGGATCCTTTCTACCACGAATGCTTCATCTACATGTACAAGGTCATGGTGCCGCTGTTCTTCAGCCCTCCCCACTAGTTGGTTTCATGTTGTCTCAAAATATAAATTGAAATCTCGTTGTTGTGGATATATGCTGTGCTTTTGGTGCTAGGATAAACGGATGCTTGTCGATGATGTAGTGTACATTCTCACTTTGTGTAGCTGAAGTGCTTTTGTGTACTACTAGGTGTAGGTTGCCTCTATATGTATATGACGTGCTTTTGGTCCTATGAAGAACTGGTGTGACTGTACCGATGAAATGTGTTTTCTTTTTATAAATTTCTAATTTATGAACTGGTGTGGTATTTAAAACACGTGACCTCAAAAATATGTTACGAAATTACGCAGTATCTTACAATTTTTTGTTGCTAATTTTGCATTGTGGATTGTGATAAATCTGGTTTACTAGCATAAACTACTACACATGATTAACATCACCAAGTACACATTTTAAGGTCTGCTAATTTAGAGCAGTACACATGCCTCACTTAGGAGTATAACATTAGTACAAATTAAACACTTCAAATTTATAGCAGTACCACACATGCAGTTTCCAAATTTACATCAGTAGCAGACAAGATAGCTATGATCAGGCACCCCTGCTTTATTTATAGCATTAGCAGCCATGATTACCACAGCTTTGCTCCCAAAATTCCCCCAAAACATGATATACTTAGTTTTGCAACACTGCGAGCACATCCTCATATAGCTTTCTGTCACAACCAAGGCTTCTAGGGAGCATGCCTAGTGCCTCTAGCCGATCTTTATCCATATGAGGAATTTTGTATTTATTTCCTCCACCATCTTTCATCACCTCAATCATACACCCTTGTAGTGTTAGGAACACCCTATTCAAAGTTTCTGGATCATAATTGTCAAACTCACGTTTAACGTTTGCAATCAGGTCATCCAAGCCCCTAGAGGTTGAGTCATCATAGGTTAACGATTGGAGAGAATTGAAGAACCCTAGGTCTAGCACATTCAAATCTGGGGAATTGGCAGGTTGGTTGATGAGTTTTATGTCCAGCCCTGTTTGTGCTACTGCATCAGCAAACTCCTTATCATTAACTGGCACATGTGAAGGGGCATTGTCTTGTTGAATATAAATGGTTTGTCCTCTAAGTTCCCGTGGCCACCGTCGAACAATAGCGTCCAATACTCTACCAGTCAGATATGACCTCATTGTTGTCCGATCTACGTTGATAGGTTTGGTGACTTGAACCCCTCTTCCTCTATTACGACTTCTTCTTTTTGCTGGTTCCTGTGGTAAATGAAACCAAGTAAGCATCCCAATTTTTAAGCACTATAACTTATTAAAGAAAGTGAAACAAGTGTATATATAGCGTACCTTTCTAACAAATGGCCACACTCCTAGCTTCCCATCAAATAGACAATTCCCTGCATCATCAAATAGTGGTCTTCCTACTGCTGTCAAAAACATAACCTTGCCAATGCGATTCTTATTGTGCACTGTCCTGTGTGGATCCTCCTCTTCTGGAAGCATATAATAAGTCATGTTGGATGTGGTGTTGAACCACTTCTCGTCCATGTGGATGGTATTGTACATATCACGGAATTTTGGGTCATTAGGCAATGTCCGTTCATCTAACATGGAAACACACCATCGTAGCCTTTCTTTCTTGTTTTCTTCCCTCAACAAAGGCTTTAGTGTGCTAGAGTGGCGGCGTAACAGGCCTTGCTTGAACAGTTTATGCAGGGTGCTCCTATTTACACCAATAGCTGTTGCTAGAGATCGTATAGTCCTCCTTTTCAAGGGAACTCTAAGAACATTAGATAGATCAATTTGGATCCTTTTCCTACCACAATTTTTCCTTCGTGATCTAACATCTACCGGTATGCCTTGTGCACGGCACTCCTTTGCTCTTCTCCAAACAGCACGCACTTGATACTTACTGACCTGAAACTTGCGAGCTACTATGCTCGTTGTGTTCTTTCTTAATTTGCCATTATTACTTCTCTCAAGCAGTGTTTCATATATCTGATGTCGTTCAAAGTCTGTCAAATTTCTGCACTTTCGTGAATTATTTCTGTTTGTCTGTTCAGCTTGTTCATCATCTGAGTCCTCCAACTCCTCCTGATCAAAGACTATGTCCACATCATCATACACACCATAAGCATCCATGTTATCGATAATGTCTGCAAAAAACAAAAAGAAGTCTGAGATAGCATTCTTTGCACAACCTGATCAATATGTTGACTAGACCAAATCATTTTTTTTCTAAATGACCTTTTTGTTTGGTGACATTTCTTCAAATTTGGATTGTGTGGGATGGGTTTTCGGCTTTGCATAAGGATAATTTGTATTATATGTACCAAGTAGCATACTACTGACAATTCTTTGCTGACAGGTCAGCTAGCAGAATCATATGCATGCTTTGTCAACATAGTGACTAGTTAGTCGATGTGGTAGCTTCAATGAAATAGTACAAAAAAATATCCAAGTTCCATTGAGGCTTACTGATCATTTGTTGCAGCTCATGGTGTTCATCAGCAGCTTGAAAATTGAGGTCGAAATAATCTTGTTCATGTGGAGCATCAAAGATGATATCTCCATCTTGTTGATGGGCTTCATGAATAGCAAGAACTGCAGTGGGGTGGAGCATAGATGTCATTGATGCCTGAATGGTGTGTTTACACGAAATTTTTGCTTGCTTTTAGTAATGAACGAAATTTTTACTTGCTTTTAGTAATGAGAAAAAAATACCTTCATGAGCTTCTTGTTGTCCCTCAGAAGCAGCGATATTGAGATCTATGGCATGCACAGCACTGTCTTGGGCTTTCTGCAGATAGTGGGATTGACCTGTGAGTGGATGCACTCCTTCGTTGATGATATGAAATTGGTCTTCCTGGAGGTATTGTATTTCCTCTCCTTCATCAGCAAGCTCTTGATTTAGGTCTGGTAGGGGCTCTTGAATTCCTTCCCCTAAAACTATGTTTAGATCTAAGAGCATGGCTGAAGATGGAACATATTGCAGGCCAATGGAGGTTGGTGCTACATTTAGATCAGGAAGGGGCTCTCCATCTCCTTTAAGTGAAACTGTATTTTGATCAATGGGCATGGCTGATACAAAGAATTGCAGGCTGATGGAGGTTGTAACAGATGGAGAATGACGGAGGCCTATCGTCGGTAGAGTCTTTATACTGGGGGCCAAATGGCGCCCAATTCAAATTTTAGGCTCCAGGCAAAATGGGCGCCAGAATGGGGACCAGAACTTTCTGTACGAGTCGTGGGGCATTTTATTCCTTGTTCAGTTACTGTTGATGTTTTGTCTCTTGTATGTGCTGGTGAAATTAGGACCATACATTTGTGTTCCTGCCTTATGCCACCTCTGTTCGATACTGCACCAATTTGTGTACTGCACCAATGATGTCAGCAGCACTTTTTAGGGGTAGAATCGTAATTTCTCATGTACAGTAAATTTGCAATTTGAATCCTAAAAGTTAAGTTAATGGTAGACGGAGGGAGTAACGGACAAAAGCGAAGCCTCAAAAGCCCCGGTGCGAACTACACGTTCACGCAAGAGCTCGGGGACTACTGTTGGGTATCAATGTCAGGGATACCCTCAAGCGTCTCGTAAGCATCAACATGAAGATAAGTCATGAAGACCCAGTACGAATAGGCCCCCAAACGTATGATGTCGTCTCCTGCTGGACCGGCCTTCTGCGAGGCCGACCTGAAGGGCAGAGGGTCAGGATGCAAGTGGGTCATAATCTGTTGACCCAGAAACTGACCCACACGACCCAACTTATTTTGATCCCATTTTGGGCCGACCCAAACCCATTGAGTCTAGGGCACTGGTGTCGAATGGGTTGCCCCAAAGCGCTCTCGACAGAATCCGGCTTATGGACCCAACGGCGATAGCTGAGAGGTCGTGTCTTGTCGTCCGTCTGTCCAAGGGAGGATAACCTGCACCTGCATCTGCACTTACATCATGACTGATCTTTTTTTTTTGCTGCTACGTTACGCTGCCATGTTATGCAACACTAGGAGATACGTAGCAGCTGTTAATTAATTGGCTGATACATACGTGGACACATTATGCAAGAGAAAAACTAAAAAAATACATTTTGTTGTGTTACATCATAATCTCTGAAACACTGCAAACTGAACCCTGATATCTGATTCTCTGAAACACTACAAGACTAAACTTTAGAGAATATCACAATCTGGGAAGAACCTCATAATCTCTTAATCTCTTAATAACTTAAGGCTACCAAGTGCTACAATTATTTGCATAAAGTCTCGAGTTATTGGACTACTAATTACTTAAGTGCATAAGACATTTGTAGGCTCTCTCCAAACAAAAAACCTAATATGCAGCCATAAAGAAAAGCACTTGGGGTTTAGAATGATCCTAGATAACTTAAACAAAGCTTTGTCCTTTTAATGATCTTCCCTGTGATCAACACTCCCAAGGTCCAAAGTTGTTGAAGATTTGTAAACCTGTAACAAAAATAATCTTACTAAGAATAAAAAGGATGGAACTTGATACAGATTCATGTACTGAACAAAGCCAATCAGATCAATGCATAGTAGATATCATGAAGAAAACTACAAGATTGCAGGTTCTAGCTATGTGTGGTGGGCAAATTGAGCATGTCCCTCACACTTCATGTCGGCACCAACTTGCACGTGGTCCTTGTGCGTGCAGATGTAGAATTTAGGATCACAGATCAATCGAAAACAAGTGGCTAAACCTAACTAGAGTGGGGAAAAAATGAAAACAAAAATGAATACTGAACACAAGAACAGACCCTGAACACTGTCAGCTGTCAGAGCTCTTTTCTCTGATAGTTGTGAACAGCACACGGAAATTACAAATAGAAAACAACCACCTGGGCATAAGATACTGAAACTTGTTCTTCTAGCATAAAAAAAACACTGCTAGCTAGTAGTTTGGTATAACCTAGTCATTCATGACAGAAAACGCTTTCAATGCAAATTCACTTAACAATCCAGATCATGTTGGAGTAACCTAGTTCTCACCTTGAATGCAAAGCTACCTGTTATGCCCATGAACCTGAAGTAAGATCAGAATGATATGTTCCTTGATCATTGCTAAGGTCCGGATTTGTCACAACTTTGTAAACCTGCAACACCAAAAAAATTAAGAAGATTAAAACTTTATAATAGGATAATTCAAAAGGTGTAAATGCATATCGATAAGTTTCAGACTAGACTACTAACCGGTGGTGCTACCACTTGAAGAACAAACTTATCTGGAGAGGCAGCACACATCCAGTCCTGAAGGTAAATTAGTGCTTCAACAGTATTTGTGTTTAGCCTGCTCCGGAAGTCACTAACTACTCGCTCACCAGTGCTGAACGCTGACTCAGATGGTACAGTCGTCGCCGATGTCGATAACACATCACAGGCTATCCGAGAAAGAACAGGATATGTTGCAGAATTTGATTTCCACCATCTCAAGATGTCAAAATCATCAACTCTAGGAATTGTATCTTCAGATAGGTATGCACTAAGCTCATTAGAAGACTGAGTCCTTAGCTGAACACTTCTATGTCGATCCCAATCATCAAATGTGTCATCCTTCACATGGTAGAATCTTCTTGAATAAAAGATTAGCTCTCAACAATTCCATCATCGAATTGTTAACTTTGGCATTGTCTAATGTTATACTAAAAAGTTTGTCCTCAATATTCTATTCTTGGATACTTTTTAGTATAACATTAAACATGGCTTGGGCATTGTGTGGTGATTCCATCATTACGAATTTAATAATTCATTTTTGAACCTTCCAATCACTTGAGATCCAATGATAGGTGACACATAAATACCCTAAGGTCTGATTTGAGGTCCACGTATTAGCAGTTAATGACACCTTTGAAATGGAATTCTTAAATATCTCCTTTAGCTCAGACTTGGCATCTTCAAATGTTTTCATACAATCTGATTTAATAGTTGTCCTTGACACCATTTTGAATAAAGGATTCAAACTGGAAACAAACTCTCTAAAACCATCATACTCAACTATAGAGAACGAGAGCTCATGCAATACAATCATACGAACTAATGCTTTGCGAGCCAAATCAGAATCATAAACCCAATTGTCCAGAATATCAGTTTCAGTAGGAGTTGAACTAGCATGCATTCTGTCAACCAACTCAGTGACTCTAGACCTTAATTTGCACCGTTCCAAATGTTTCTTCAGATGACTGGTTCCTATGCCTTGTCTTGCACTTAGATATTCATGACAATGCATACATTTGCCTTTAACTATCTCACCATTTACAATGATAGGTTCAAATTCCTTCCAGTAAATAGATCTCAGTTTTCTAGATGTGTTATTTGCTCTAGAGCCTACATTGTTAAAGTCAAAATTAATAATGCTATCATGTGACCTCTTGCACACAAGCTACAAGAATAGTACTAAAATCAGTACTTCAAGTTTTACTTACCACGTGAATTTCGATGTTGTCGTACTTCTAGGAGACCTTATAGATGGAGACACTTGAATCTGATTGATTATTCCTTAGAGCGGGAGAACCAACCAAACACCTTGCTCTTTTTGTCCGATCAAATCTTGTTGATCCAATTGTTGAATCTCTTGTACGCTTGGATGTTCTAGGACTGCTTGGCATCGGCATTATGACCTCCACTAGTGGGGTTGTAGCTGAAGGAGAAATACCAAGGAAATCGTCTTCAATTGCTGGAGGAGTAGCCACTGGAGAACTCCCCATATTCTGTCAGAAAAGAACAATCAGTTTTAAAGAAACTATAAACTATACTGAAACAATGTTCCAACTATAGATATAAGCACATTCCAACTGTACTGAAACAACATGCAGAAAAAAGAACAGAAAATTAACTAAAAGTTTCACATTCAACTTCTGAAAATTATTAACAAAAGGCATACAATCTGCAGTTTTCAGATACAAGCACATGTAAGAAAAAGACTGATAGTTTGCCGAGCATGGCTCATACTAGATTGGGCTTAAATCTAATCATCTTCTAGCAACAGATGATTGCATATCCTGCAATCTTACATGAACAGGAAAAGACAAAAAGCATGCACACAAGCTTAAATAATTCATTGATTGCAGTTCTAACACTTCTATATCTTAAATCCCTAGCGGCATGCCTGGATGGATGGACAAGTACATCTATAGAACACATGGATCCATGGATCAATGGACTAGTACATCTACTAAAAGAAAGGATGCACCGTACCAGCAGGCAGCAGCATGCCGGAGCAGTCTAGAACGCAAGGATTGTGGCGCAGGCACATAAGAAAAAAACAGTTCCCAACTTTGGTACAAGAGAACCCCATAACCCCAATCTTCGGTTCTCCAAATCCCAAATTTTCCAATCCCTTGATCTGAGGTAAAAGAACCAGAACTAACCTCCACATCGAGCACTGGTTCCAGTGGCGCATCTGAGAGGTGCGGATGCTGCAGGACGCCGTCGCTGACGCGTGACGTAGAGATGAGAGGCCTGGTGAGCTGCTCCGGTGGAGGGGAAGGGGGTTTGGACGGCGGCAGCGAATGATGGGTGGCGACGGACGGGCAACGTCGAGGTTGGGGCGGCGGTGGCGGCGGCGGCGGACGGGCGGCGCGGAGGCCGCAGCCCTCGCTAGAAGACTCCGGCATGACCCAATGGTGTTTTGGGTTACCCATCAAACACAGTAGTGTTTAACACCAAATATAAGTGGGTTGACCCAATGGATAATAACACTAAATTATAACAATTGGGTTATGGGTCAATGGGCCAACCCATTAAAACCTGCATCCTGAGCAGAGGGTTGGTCGCCAAGGAGAAAGCGGGAGGCATCTCCATCCCACCCGGCCATGCGAGGATGACCAGAAAGGAAAGAGGGGACCCACGCCTCGTCGCCCGGGTCAGAAGGACAAATCGCGGGCATCACGGGGACAGGGCACACGTCGCTACAGGACCCCTGTTCTCGGCCGCCCTCGCAACGTCGCCCGAATCCCGAGACGGCCGAACTTGCCCACGCCGCACAGTGATGGACGTACGCTGCTGACGTGCCAACCATTGTACGGATGACGGGATAGAAGCGGCGCACGGCTGTGCCATACCGCGGGCCAGGCGGAGGGAACACCGGAAACGCGGTACGAGGCCACCGCCATCAGCCACAACCTGCATAGGAGATTCTACACCCTTCCACAGGCTTCAAGAAGACGTAGATATTAGCATCCGACCCCCCTTACGTTTCCCCACAATCTCCATCGCGCGCCTTTGTAAGTCTCTGCCCAACCCTTGCAAGTATAAAAGGAGGGCAGACCCACGGTAGTAAAGGATTCCGAACCCCGAGAAACCGAACCACGATCGAGCTCAACAACCCCAACCAATCACCATTCACTCACATACTCATCTAGTTCATCCACAGAGACTTGGGACTTGTCCCTCTCTCGCCCATTTGTATCCCCCTACTACAAATCGAGTGCAGGCGGCATAAGACCGTGAACTGGACATAGGGATTCTTCCTGAACCAGTATAAATCTTGTGCCTCTTTGCAAACCATCCAAGGCTAATACGCATTACTTTTTCATACACCGACAGGTTGGACCACTTGTTGCACTGACTTCAATTGATCGTCCTCCTTGGCTCTCCATTCTTTCTTATGAGGGAACATGGGCCTGTGACTGTTGAAGAATTCGTCCCTCTGCTTCTCCAACTCCTTTTCCCTCCTCTCCTGACAATGCAACCTCTGAAGCTTCCTTCTCTGCGTACGAGTTATACCTGGAGGACACCACTTAGGAAGAAAATATTGAGATTTGCTACTGCTAGCCTCATGATCATTAGCAACGGGAACCACCGGAGCGGACTTCTCAACCGGATTGCCCAAATCAATCTGTCTTTTACCCCCATCTTCAAGAGATTTGTTCATAGTACCAATTTGTATAATTTCAAGCCCAGTAGTCCTCTCTGAGTCTACATCCATCTTCTGAATCACCTCCTCTCTCTGCTTAGGCCGATACACCTGTTTTGGAGGATATGACTTTTGTGCCTGAGACGGGCGGTCTGGACAGCTAGTAACAGGCGGTCTGACCGCCTGGTCCCAGTGTCCCTGACCAGATTGGCGAGGGGCGAAACGTTCATGCATGGGACGTGAAATCCTATCCAGAACATGTCTCACAAGCTGAAACGAGCTGACTCGAGCTCGGTGTCGAGCCGAGCCGAGCTGCCATTTCAGCTCGTTGACGAAACGAGCCAAGCCAAGCTAGTTTATTACTGTTACGGGCTTTCATGAGCCGAGCCGACCCAGCTCGCTGTCCACCCCTACTTGCAACCCTTTCTACAGTATGCCATATCGCTTTCTCACAAACAACCGTTTCTGCTGCTTATTATTGCAACCGGTAAGAGCATCTCCAGCGGAAATCTTTCGTAATGAATGTGCGTTCGGTAACCTCCCACACACACAACCCCCTCAAATTAAATTAGATGTCGAAATTAAATTTTGATTGCACCACTGTTTTCCTCGTGGCAAATTCTTTGGAAAAAGACTACACTTGGATATTTTTAGATAATTTATTTATGGAACATTTTTTTCTTAAGACGGAACAATTTTTCCTTGAACTTGGAACAATGTTCTAGCTTCATAAAAAAAATTGTTCCAGCTTCGGAACAAAAATGTTCCACATAGAAAAATATCTAAACATATCATTGTATTGAAGATCTCGTCATGAGGATTATAGTGATGCAATCAAAATTTTATTTCGATACCTGGTGAGGAAACTATAAAATTTTTTCTTCATATTGAAATGTTTACACGTTTTTTAGAGTTGGGACCCACAGCGCAATGGCTCTCAGGTGAAGTGTGCGTGCGGACTGTTCCCGCACGTTTAGGCGTTACGGACGGGTTCCCCATCTCCGGTCCAAACCCCTATTTAGGCCACTATTCTAGAGCTGACTACACGGAGAGGTCTCTCCATTTAAGCTTAAGTGGAGAGCTCTCTACAGTTTCTATATTTGAAGGATGAGGAGAACTATGAACATGTGAGAGGGAAGAGTGAGGGAGCAGGAGCACCACCGAATGATCGCTGACATCGTATATTTAATGCTTTCTGGAGATTGTGGAAAGACTTACATGGTGTAGTGAAAGTAACTTTCTAGTCCGCTGGTATCTTAAAAAGTAACATTGCAGCTAATAAACATTAGAAAAAGTGCATCTTCACATATTTCACGATGTAAAAAGTAAGTTTTTCTTCTAAAAAAAGTAACTTCGCTATCTTTCAGCAAAACATACTCGGTCGAGATCTTGTTTTGAAGTCTTTAACGAGACGAATATAATGGTGCAGTCTGATTTTCATTTGGATGCTTGCTCGTAAAATTATGACTTTTTAAAACTTTGGACTCCATTTTGCTTGTCGGCCTCTGTTCGGCTTATTAGTTCAGGTAGCAACAGCCAACCATTCAGCAGTGTTTTTCTCTCAGAACAATCAGCCAGTCAGTCGTACTGTACCAGCCAGCCGAACTCAATGGGTATCAGAAAAAGTAACTCTATAATCTATACTATGCAAAGAGAGGCTTACGAAGTCGGCTTCGCTATCGTGACAAAATGTAACTTATGAACGACACACGTGGGTAGAAAGTAACTTTTCGGCATATCTGTGCGATATAGAAAGTAAGTTTCTTTTTCACGAAATGTAACTTCGCCATTTTTCATTAAAACATACTCCACTGAGATCTTGTTTTGAAGTTTTTATCGAGACAAATATAATGACGCAATCTACCAACTAAAAATGGATGTTTGCTCACAAAGTTATGACTTTTTTTTAGCTTTTGACTTCTCCCACCGCATGTGCCCTCCTTTCCATAAATGAAAATAAGACAAAAAATGGAAGGGCTCTTCACCTAAGACTAAACAAAGAGAGCTCTCTGTTTAGATTTTGTCTTCTAAATTTTAGGAATTTAGGTAAAAAATTTAACTTCACTCTGACTCTTAGATGGGCTCCTACCTTTAATGTGCTTTTAAATTATTGTTTCAAGGCCCCACTCCTGTCCACTCGCGCCTCCACCCCCGTACTTGCCGCGCCGGCCGACGCCGCCGGTGAGCACACAGATGGCGGCGAGCCTGAGCCTGACCAAGTTCGGCAACTCCTTCCTTCCACAAGGTCAGGAGGTCCTTCTTCCTCCGCAAGAGGGAGGGCTCCTCGTCGCTGCCGATCACCCGCCCGCTACTGCCGCCCTCGCTCTCACAGCTGTCACAGTCATCGCAGCAGCAGCAGCAGCACCTCCACCACCACCCGCCGCTGCCGCGCGCGTCAAGCAGTCCACGGACAGCCTCGGCCTGCCGCCGCGGCATCCGGCCACACAAGACGCCTACTTGCCCGACAGGCCGTCCAGGGCATGACTCAATTTAGATTACATCGAGCTCCCGCCGCCCACGAGCAAGTGCAGCAGGGGTCAACAGTGTGTGTTTGATTCCTTGGCGTTATAATTCTTGTTCATCCATGTCCGAAACAAAACATCGTCCCTGAATATCTGAACTAGTGTGAGTGAATCAATTGCAGAACTAGATTCAGGAACATGGCTGCAAACTTTCTTCAATGCTAATCATGATTTCAGTAAGCTGACCTTCATTTCAGTAATGCCGATGCTGATTTCAGTAGTACTATTCGTCATCAATGCGTTCAGTTTGTGTTGATTCATGTACAATCGTCACGCCTGAATGTTGTTGGAGACAACCGGCAACACGATGGCTGCCGGCAATCAGGCGAAGCACTCGATCTTCCTTCTCTCTCTAGCAGTGAACTTGATGAACACAACAAGTGAGACACAGGTGTTTTTGGTGCTGTCAAAACTGGCAGCGTTTTCTATATAAGATGCAGGAATATAAAGATGATTACATGCAGATAATGGGAAGTGCTCCTTTCTAAACGCGCGGCACATCGCGCACTAGCGTCGCGGTCACCAGGACGCACTATGAGCCACGCAGGGCCGTTTTATTCGCTGACAGGAAATAACTAGGACTACAAAACATGCAGATGCTAACTAACTCTACTGAAGCTACGGTGAGGGGCTGGAATATGTCAACATTTCTCCCCCTTAGACCATGCCACCGTCACCGATAAACTTAACACCGATTGACTCACGCAGCTCCATGAACCGCACGCGTCCCAGTGCCTTCGTGAGGATGTCCGCCAGCTGCTTCTCTGTTGAAATGTGCCCAAGGACAATCCTGCTCCCATCGATGCATTCACGGATGAAATGAAAACGAGTGTCAATATGCTTACTCCGATCATGGTGGACGGGATTCCTGCTAAGAGCAATGGCAGACTGATTGTCCACCTTTAGCTCGGGTGCTCCAGCTTCCACACCAGTCATGTCAGTGACAAGCCGTGTGAGCCAGACGCCCTGACAAGCCGCTGTTGCAGCCGCGATGTATTCAGCCTCACAGGATGAGAGGGCTACAACCTTCTGCTTGGACGATTGCCAGGTGATGATGTTACCACCAAGGAAGAAGACAATGCCGGTGGTGCTCTTGCGTGTATCAACGTCGCCGGCCATGTCAGCATCACTGAAACCACGAAGCCGGGGACGTCCTTCTTCCTTCCGGTTGTAAAACAGACCATGGGTGCGTGTTCCCGCCACATAGCGCAGCACCCGTTTCACCGCAGTGAGGTGGTCCTCGTGTGGTGATTCCATAAACCGACTGAGGTATCCGACTGCAAATGCCAAATCTGGACGTGTATGAATGAGGTACCTCAGTCCACCGATGATGCGCCGGTAGTTTGTGGCGTCGACCTTCAGACTGGTGCTTAGCTTGCTCAGCTTCAGCCGGGGCTCCATCGGTGTCAGGCTTGCGTTGCATGCCCCAAGTCCGCTCCTGTCCAGGAGTTTCCCTGCATATGCTGACTGACACAGAGTAATGCCAGCCTTGGTCTGGGTTACCTCGATCCCCAGGTAGTAGGATAGCAGGCCGAGGTCACTCATGGAGAATAGACGCCTCATGTCGTCCTTGAACTCGGAGATCGCCTCACCGCTGCTTCCGGTGATGATGAGGTCGTCGACGTACACGCCAACCACCAGCCGTGATGCTCCCCGGGACCGTGTGTAGATGCCGTGTTCCGAACTGCTCCTCTGGAAACCAAGCGAAAGCATAGAGCTGTCGAGCTTGGCATTCCAGGCCCTGGGCGCTTGACGAAGACCGTACAGGGCCTTGCGAAGACGCAGGACCTTGCCACCATCATTGCCGACGACGAAACCAGGTGGATGGTTCACGTACACCTCCTCCCGCAAGTCCCCGTTAAGGAACGCGCTCTTGACGTCCATGTGATGGACCTTCCAACGCTCGTATGCCGCAAGAGCCAGCAGAGTGCGCACTGACTCCATCCGTGCAACCGGGGCGAAGACCTCGTCGAAATCAACCCCGGCGCGCTGGACGTAGCCTTTCGCCACTAGTCGTGCCTTGTGCCTGATGATGTTGCCGACCTCGTCGCGCTTCACCTTGAAGACCCACTTGAGCCCGATTGCTCGGTGCCCAGTGGGCAACTCAGCCGGTTCCCAGGTGCCATTTTCTTCAATGGCACGCAGTTCGTCACGCATGGCTTGTCTCCAGCAGGCCTCCTGCTCCGCTTCACCAAATGAAGTAGGCTCGTCGGCGCTGGTGAACATCAGCTCATCCTCCAGCACCCTTGTGGCAAGGCCGGGCGGTGATCCCGGTCCCAGAATGCTGTCGATGGCACGGAACCGAAGGGGTGCATCTTCGTCGTGGTCCGCATCAAGGTCGTCGTCGTTTGCCGGTGGAGGCGAGACGAAGTCGTTGGGGCCTGCTGGTGCCGGTTCGGGAGTTGCTGCTGGTGAAGTTGCCTGTAGTGGTGAAGGAGATGTCGCCGGTCCAGGTTCCGCCATGTACTCGATGATGAAGGGGTCAGCATCACCCGAAGAGACTGTGTCGTCAGAGCTCTAGTCCCACTGCGCCGCCTCATCAAAGACGACGTCGCGCGAGACCGTCACGCGCTTGGTCACCGGGTCGTAGCACCTGTACGCCTTGGACCCCGCTTCATAGCCGACGAAGATCATGGGAGAGCTGCGGTCATCAAGCTTGTGGAGGCCTGGGCGTGTGGCCTTGACGTGCGCGATGCAGCCGAAGGTGCGGAGGTAGTGGACCATCGGGCGTACGCCGTGCCACGCTTCATAGGGAGTTTTGCCGTTGAGGGCCCGCATCGGAGCCTGGTTGAGGATGTGAACAGCGGTGTTCACGGCTTCTCCCCAGAAGAAACCCGGCATCTTCTTCGCCTTCATGATGGAGCGCGCCATGCCGACGATGGTTTGGTTGCGGCGCTCCACCACCCCATTCTGCTGCGGAGAATATGGGGCAGTGAGCTGCCGCTGGACACCATGCCGCGCACAGTGCTCCCCGAACTCGACGGAGGTGAACTCCCACCCCACGATCTGTTCGGAGCACCTTCAGCTTGCGGCCGGACTCGACTTCAACCGCCGCCTGTAAATTCTAGATCGCCGATGCCGCCTGATCTTTGCTCGACAGAAGATGGAGCCACATGTATCGACTCAGGTCATCCACAAGGAGCAAGAAGTATTTGTTACCGCTGGGAGTAGTTGGCGTGATCGGTCCACATAGATCTCCGTGAACGAGATCCAGCAGATCCTCCGCCCGCCGATGCGCCTGACTCGGGAACGGGGTTCGGCGTTGCTTGCCGGCGAGACAGCTGTCGCACACCTGATCAACTTGATCAAGGTGAGGCAGGCCACGCACCATCTGCTTGTCAACGAGGGAGCGGAGCGACTTGAAGTTGATGTGGCCATACCGGGCGTGCCACCTCCACATGTTCTCCGAGCCGTGCGCCGCGAGGCACACAGGCCGCCCGATCACCAGCTCGAGGATGTACAGGCGAGTGCCGCCACGCAGCACCTTGGTGAGCAGCTGCCGCGACTCGTCATAGATCCGCAGCGCGCCGTCGTACAGGTCGATGCGGTAGCCGGCCTCCTCCATTTGTCCGAGGCTGACGATGTTCGCCACAAGGCGGGGAATGTAGTATACCCCGTCGAGAGTACGGTGCTCACCGCTCTTGAGGACGAAGACGATGGAGCCGCATCCCTCGATCTCAACCACAGAGTCGTCGCCAAAACGGACGGTGCCGCCCACGTTGGTGTCGAGGTGCGCGAACGCCGAGCGCGCACCGGTCATGTGGTTGGTGGCCCCGGTGTCGAGCACCCACCGCCGGGCGTCCTGGTTCCCGCGTGGCCCAAGCTCGGCGAAGACCTCGGCTTCGTGGATCTCCACACGAGTGAGCGGCGGAGTTGAGGTAGCAGACGGCGTGGCGACGGTTGAGGTAGGGATAACCGCGGCCATCATGAGGGCTTCCTGCTCCTCGCCTTCCGCGACATGCGCCTTCTGCTCCCGCTTCGGTTTGCGGCAGTCCTTGGCGTAGTGGCCCTTGATGCCGCAGTTGCCGCACTTGTCAGGATTCCTCTCCTGGGGCTTGCCGTCGCGTGCGCCGCTGGAACCGCCGCCGCGGCCACGACGCGTCTTGCCTCGCTTGCCGCCGCCAGAACCTTCTCCGGACTCGCGCAGCTTGAGCCGGGCCATCCACTCCTCCTCGGTGAGGAGCAGACGACCTTGCTTGTCGACGGTGGACGACGCGCCCGTGGAAGCTGACTTTTTCTTGCGCCGCTCGATGGCGTGCAGACGGCCGACCACTTCCTCCACCGAGAGCTCGTTGACGTCGAGGAGTGTCTCGATGGAGCAAGCGATCTGCTCGAGGTGTTCCGGAACCACCTGGAGCATCTTCTTCACGATCTGGGCGTCGGTGATGTCGTGGCCCAAGGTGCGAATGCTGTTGGCGAGGGACATGATGCGAAGTGAAAATTCATCCACGGACTCACCCTCGTTGAAGCTGATTTCGCCGAACTGTCGAAGCAGGTGCTGAGAGTTGGCCTCCCGCACTCGTTCCACTCCGACTCGGACGGTTTTCACCGCCGCCCACGCCGATCGCGCCATCCGCTTGCGGGCGAGGGAGCCCAGCATGTCGGTAGGCACAGACCGCAGGATGGCGGCCATGGCGAGGCGATCCTCGCGGTACTCGATGAGCGCTTCCTCTCCTTCCTCTGGCTCGACGGCGTCCCAGAGGCCGGCGGCTTGCAGGTTGACCTGCATCAGGAGGGCCCACTCCTGGTAGTTGGAGCGCGTGAGCATCGGGTACTGGACGGAGCCGCTCGACTCCTTGACAACGCGCTCGACGACGACTTCGCCGCGACCACGGCGCCCTCGGCGTGGTGCCGGCGAATGGGAGACTCGACGGCGAGGCGGAGGCGATGGCGATCGACCACCACCACCATGAGCAGGAGCCGACATGGCTGCCCGAGAACGTAACCGCTCTGATGCCAATTGTTGGAGACAACCGGCAACACGATGGCTGCCGGCAATCAGGCGAAGCACTCGATCTCCCTTCTCTCTCTAGCAGTGAACTTGATGAACACAACAAGTGAGACACAGGTGTTTTTGGTGCTGTCAAAACTGGCAGCGTTTTCTATATAAGATGCAGGAATATAAAGATGATTACATGCAGATAATGGGAAGTGTGAAAGGACCGAGTGGCTAGAGGGGGGGTGAATAGCCACTAATGACAAATTAAAAATTTAATGCTCTACACACAAGCTAGACAAGTGGTTAGATAAACAAGCAAGCGAGACAAAGCGCTAGCTCTACTCTAATTATGCAAGCCACCTATCACAAGTCTACTAGCACAAGATATAGCACTCAACCGACAAAGGTCTACACCACCGAGCTATGGGTGTAGATAACAATCCTACGAATAGAGACCAACTCCCCTCGATTCTATGGGGATGGCACCACTAAGAGATAGAGATTGTTATACCTTTGGGTTTGTAGGAGTGAGCTCGATGCCGTGTAGAAGCCAATCACCAAGATGTCCAAGTGAAGACCAATCAACAAGAATACCGGGAAAACCACAAGAGAACCAATCACTCACTCGAAGGTGAGGAAGAGATGAACACAAGGTTTATCCTGTGGTTCACGTGATCGCCGTCACGCTACGTCCACGTTGTAGCACCGGTCTTCCTTGGTGGATTGCGAGCTAGGCCTCACACGCCAATCCCTCACCGGGAGCCGCTCACCAACACAAGAGAAGTGGCTTGTTTGCTACGAGAGTAATCCACTAAGTCGGTTTTGGCGCTCCGCCGGGGATCAACCGCAAACCCCTCACAACAACACGGTGTGGTCTCAAACAATCTCTAAATGAGCTCAACACCGAATCAACCACCACAAGCCGCTAGGAGCCCGGCAAGACTCCAAGAGAACAAGGTCACAGCCTTGGCTTGCCCTCAAGTGCTCTAGAATGCAAATCACTAGCAATGATGCACTTGAAGATCAACTCACTCACTTGATGGATCAAAAGATGCTCAAGAGTGAGAGTGGGAGGCTAGAGAGTGCTCACAAAGAATATGAATGATCAAGAGTGCAAGAGTTAGTCACAAGTGACAGGGAAGGGAGTATAAATACCCCCAAACACTCAACTAGCCGTTATCCTAAAGAATCAACTGAAAACAGCCTGTTACGGGAGCACCGGATGCTGATTAAGTTTGCACCGGACGCTAGCCCCAGCGTCCGGTGTATCGCCCGCTGACACGTGTACTAGCTGTTTGAATTTTCTCGCTGCGCGCCAACTCACCGGACGCTCTAACAGTAGCACCGGACACAGATCACCCAACGTCCGGTGTAGTTCCAGAGAGGTTCCAGAGAGCTCCAATCAGCACCGGACGTGTCCGGTGACCTGTCACCGGACACTCCAGTGTCCGGTGCACTCACCACTTGCTCAGCCAGTTAGCACCGGACACTACACCAGCGTCCGGTGTGATTTTCTCCAGCATCCGGTGAAACTTCACCGAACACACCCGAGAGCACAGGGAACACACCGGACGCGTCCGGTGCACCCTCACCGGACGCCCCAGCGTCCGGTGCACACAGTTTTACACTTTCTCAACAAGTTAGCCACCGGGAAACTTTGGACAAGTTTCCGGCGCACATTTTTACTAAGTGCAAACACCGAAAAGCGCTGAATCCTGCCTCGCAAGCTCGGTAGGAGGGAGAGAGTACCCAAACATCTCTCCACCTCTCAAACTTCACCCCCGTTTCTCAAGTTGCTAACACTCCAAAGTGTATCTCACTTAGGTGCACGTGTGTTAGCCTTTGCAAAAGATTTTTCAACGGGTTGCTCACTAAGTCTCTAGGTTTGAGTTAGATCAATGCCATAAAATGCAACCTAGAGCACTTGAAAGTAATCCAACACATGATCTCCCCTTAATAGTGGGCTATTTATCCTAAATGAGAACACACCCACTAGGTGTCTTGTTCTCCAGAAGAAAAGCCTATGGGGTTATACCTTTGCCTTCAATGGATCACCTCCACTTCACTTCTCCTTCCATGGTTATGCCTCCTTTGATCATCACCATCATCTTGGGCACATCACTCCATGGATGACCAACCTAAACCTTGCATCACTTTGCAACTTAGGTTAGTCCTTAGAATGTCATTAATTACCAAAACCAAACTAGGGCTTTCAATCTCTCCCTTTTTGGTATTTGATGACATCCCGTACAAAGATAAGAGTTAAGTTTGAGTTTTGAACTTATGAACTTGTCCAAGCATTTTATCATGTTTTTGGAATGGACAAGTGCACAAATTCGGTTTGGTGGCTATTTAGCTCCCCCTACATATGTGCATGAGTTTGAATTTGAAGCTTGCACATATGCATAATTAGAGAGTAAATTTCCACCAATGAGTGCCAAGGATGGTTTTGGATAAACCTTTGAAGCGTGATACCAATTGAAATTATCAATCTCAAAAATGAGACCTTCTTATCGAAGTTGCGGAATTTCCATCCTTTAGCACTTTGGTTAACTAGATGATCACAACACTAGAGCATACCCGTGAGATCAACATCAAATGATATTCAATGATAATATGAGTAATGCTCCGTACCAAATGATAATCAATGATATTATGAGTAGTGCTCCGTACCAAATGAAAAAATAACAAATGACAAACACATACACAACCCATGATCATCTAGTTACTACCTATGCATGCTAGTTATCAATTCATCAATCAATGCTTATACTAGCATACACCACTCAAGAACATGGCAATTGAATAGTAAAGACATGTGCAAATGCAACAAACATATGTAAGTGCACATTCCAAATGCATTCAACCAAGTTCATGAGTTTGCTCCCCCTTAAGGTGAGCACAATTAAGTAAAGGTTTTTGAATCCCTTTACTTTGGCCTCTTGCTCTCCCATCATTGGCCTTATGATGGTTCATTGCAAAGCTTAAGTATTCTCTCCTTTGTTATCATGTTCCTTATGATGGTTCATTGCGAAGCTTAAGTATTCTCTCCCTTGTTATCATGTTCCTTATCTTTGTTCTACTTTCTCCCCCTTGGCATCAAGTACCACAAAAGGGTCAAATTAAGTTGGGTAGAGATACTCTTAGTCAAATTTGGTTCAATCTAGCAAATGAACACAAGTTTCTTAACTCGGTTTGAACCAAAGACAAGCTTCTTCACGCCTCATGGGGTTATCTTGCCTATGTTGAGTTAAGCACTTAAATGCACATTTAACTAGATTCAACACTAGGTTTGCATTCCCATGAACAAGTCATATGCCATCACTAGATCATTCAAGCATTCAAACAATAGTGATACCATATGAACTTCAAAATCATTTTAGGCTTTCAATGAATGACCTAGAGAGAACAATTATGCCTATATGATCTAAACAAGTCCTAGCAAAGTATGTATGCAAATGCCAAACAATGATACCTTTGCTTTGCTTGGAGGAGAGGCAATGTCATAAGATTTTCATGAAGACCATCAACACATGTTGGAGTAGTCAAGTATGTTCAATTCATTCCTCAACTTGCTAAATCTTGCTTCATCAAGAGCCTTGGTGAATATGTCGGCAAGTTGATCTTCGGTACCCACACTTGTGATCTCAATATCTCCCTTGGTTTGATGATCTCTTATGAAATGATGCATTACATCAATATGCTTGGTTCTTGAATGTTGTACCGGATTGGTTGTGATCTTCACGGCACTTTCATTATCACATAGCAATGGAACCTTGCTAAATTTCAGCCCGAAGTCCTTCAAGGTTTGCTTCATCCATAGGATTTGTGCACAACAACTTCCCGCACTAATGTATTCGGCTTCGGCGGTAGAGAGTGCAACACTATTTTGCTTCTTGGATGACCATGATACTAGTGATCTTCCCAATAATTGACATATGCCGAAAGTGCTCTTTCTATCAATCTTGCAACCAGCATAATCCGCATCGGCATATCCAATCAAAGTGAAATTTGAGCCTTTGGGATACCACAAGCCAATGTTAGGTGTGCTCTTCAAGTACCTCAATATTCTCTTTATAGCCTTGAGATGACTTTCTCTTGGAGAGGCTTGATATCTTGCGCACATGCACACACTAAACATGACATCCGGTCTTGAAGCAGTCACATAGAGTAAGCTTCCAATCATTGACCTATATTGCTTTTGATCAACCAAGTCACCTTCTTCATCCGGCTCCAAGCTTCCACTAGTGCCCATAGGTGTTGAGATTGCCTTTGCACTTTGCAATCCAAACTTCTTAACCATGTCCTTGATGTACTTGCTTTGATTGACAAAGGTGCCATTCTTCAATTGTTTGATTTGAAGTCTAAGAAAATAGCTAAGTTTACCAACCATGGACATTTCAAATTCCTTGGCCATCATCTCTCCAAACTCTTCACAAAATGCTTGACTTGTTGATCCAAAGATGATATCATCAACATAGATTTGCATGATGAACAAGTCATTTCCAATCTTCTTGGTAAAGAGTGTAGTGTCAACCTTTCCCATCTTGAACCCTTTAGAGAGTAGGAAATCCCTCAACCTCTCATACCATGCTCTTGGTGCTTGTTTCAAACCATAGAGAGCCTTCTTGAGCTTGTAAACATGGTTGGGCTTCTTGTCATCTTCAAAACCGGGAGGTTGTTCAACATATACCAACTCATTGATGTAGCCATTAAGGAAAGCACTTTTGACATCCATTTGATAAAGCTTGATATCATGAGCACAAGCATAAGCCAAAAGAATCCGGATTGCCTCTAATCTTGCTACGGGAGCATATGTTTCTCCAAAGTTAAGGCCTTCAATTTGAGAGTAGCCTTGTGCAACCAATCTTGTTTTGTTCCTCACAACAATTCCATCTTGATCTTGCTTGTTTCGGAAGACCCACTTGGTGCCAATAACATTGTGATTGCTTGGTCTTGGAACTAACTCCCATACTTGATTTCTCTCAAAGTTGTTTAGCTCTTCATGCATTGTATTGACCCAATCTTCATCTTTGAGTGCCTTCTCAATAGTAGTAGGCTCCACTTGTGAGACAAAGGAGTAATGCTCACAAAATGAAGCTACCCTTGATCTTGTTTGCACCCCTCTAGAGATATCACCAACAATTTGATCTAGAGGATGGTCTCTTGCAATGTGAGTTGATTGGAGGATGTGAGATGAACTAGCATCTTGAGCTTGTACTTGATCTTGACTTGTATTTTGGGGTTGAGCTTGAGAGTCACTTGAGTTTGCTTGATTTTCATCATCCACTTGCACAATGGGAGGAATGTCTTCATCTTCATCTTTAACTTGTCTTGGCCTTATATCACCAATGTCCATGTTCTTCATAGCATTTACCAATTGAGTCCCTTTGACATCATCAAGATTTTCCTTCTCATTTTGAGATCCATCGGTTTCATCAAATTCAACATCATGGACTTCTTCAACTATGCCATGAGCCAAGTTCCATACTCTATATGCTTTGCTTGAAGTTGAATATCCAAGTAGGAACCCTTCATCACATTTCTTCTCAAATTTTCCTAATCTTGTGCCCTTCTTCAAGATGTAGTATTTGCAACTAAATACCCGGAAGTAGGCAATGTTGGGCTTTCTTCCATTGAGTAGTTCATAGGGTGTCTTCTTCAACAATGGATGACAATAGAGACGGTTGCTAGAGTAGCAAGCCGTGTTGATGGCTTCCACCCAAAACTCATCACTCACATTGTATTCACTAAGCATTGATCTTCCACCCAAAACTCATCACTCACATTGTATTCACTAAGCATTGATCTTGCCATGTCAATAAGTGTTCTATTCTTTCTTTCCACAAGACCATTAGATTGAGGAGTATACTTTGCCAAGAATTGATGATTGATACCCATATCATCACATAGCTCATCAACTCTCGTGTTCTTGAATTCACTTCTATTATCACTCCTCACTTGCTTCACCCTTGTCTCAAATTCATTCTCACTTCTCTTGACAAAAGATTTGAATGTTTCATAAGCTTCACTCTTGTCAACTAGAAAGAATACCCATGTGAATCTTGAGAAGTCATCAACTATCACAAAGCCATATTTTCTTCCTCCAATGCTTGCATAAGTGGTTGGACCAAACAAGTCCATGTGCAATAGCTCAAGTGGTCTTGATGTACTCATCATGCCTTTCTTGGGATGTGTGTTTCCAACTTGCTTTCCAAATTGACAAGCACTACACAACCTATCCTTCTCAAACTTGACATCCTTCGAGCCTCTAACCATGTCATGCTTCACAAGTCGATCAAGTTGTCTCATACCAACATGTCCAAGTCTTCTATGCCATAACCAACCAAGACTTAACTTAGAGATCAAGCATGAAGAGAGCTTAGCTTCACTATCATTGAAATCAACCAAGTAGAGATTTCCATATCTAAAGCCCTTGAAGATCAAGTTGGAGCCATCTATGCTCACTATCTCAACATCATCAATGCCAAATATGCACTTGAAACCGAGATCACAAAGTTGGGCAACCGATAAGAGATTGAAATTGAGAGATTCAACTAGCAATACATTTGAGATACCCAAGTCATTTGAGATTGTAATCTTTCCCAAGCCTTTGCCTTTGCCTTTGCCATTGTCACCAAATGTGATAGAATCAAACTCTTGAGAGCCACTAGAATTGATTGACTTGAACATACTAGCTTCTCCGGTCATGTGTTGAGTGCATCCACTATCAAGCACCCAATGCCCTCCTCCCGCCTTGTAATTGACCTACAAATGAGAGATCAATTGGTTTTAGGTACCCAAGTCTTCTTGGGTCCTTGGAGGTTAGTGACCAAAGTTTTTGGAACCCAAATGGATCTTCTCCTTGGGTTGCCACTTGGTGTGCCAATGTACTTGGCTTTGACACCCTTCACTCCCTTGTGGAGCATGTAACAAGAATCAAGGCAAATTGAAGTCACACTAGCAAATTTTACTTGCTTGATCTTGTTGGCCATGCAATGTTGCTCATAGTGCCCCACTTGCTTGCATCTATGGCAATACCTACCATTGCTCCTCACAAAGCTAGCCTTGGGAGTAGCAAAGGTGGCCTTGCCTTTCTTGGGAGTATAGCCTAGTCCCTCTCTTTGGTGACTAAATCTTTGGCTACCCAAGCACTTTAGCAAGCGGGCATCCCCACCATAGGCATTGCCTAATGCGTGGGTGAGCTTGTTGACCTCCTCCTTGAGGTTCTTGTTTTCCACCACAAGTGAAGACTTAGAGTCATCAACGTTTGATGGAATAGGAGTGGTAGCGCTATAAGAAGGGTAAGTGACAACAATAGTAGTAGTAGAAGTAGAAGGAATGGACTTGTCACTAAGGATGTCACATGATAAACCCATGTCACATGTCTTGATGGATGCCTTCTTCTCATTTTCGGCCACTAGAGAGGAATGAGCTTTCTCTAGCTTGGAGTGAGCCTTCTTGAGATCCTCATGGGCTTCCATTAGCCTCTCATGGGACTTCAAGAGCTCATCAAAGGATTGCTCAATGGCAAGCTTGCCTTTGTGCAATTCTTTGCACTCCTTTCTCTTGGCCTCAATGTAAGTATTGGCATCATCAAGCATAGACATAAGCTCATCACATGAGAGCTCCTCCTCATCATCACTCTCATCATCGGATTGTACCTTGGATGGCTTGGCCATCAAGCATGTGGATGGAGTGTCGAAGAGTGATAGCTTGTTGTTGAGAGCAATGCTAGCAATGGCCTTCTTCTTGGTGGTCTTGCTCTCATCATCACTATCATCCTCATCGGTGGAGGCATCACTATCATCCCATGTGACACAATAAGATTGCCCCTTCTTCTTCTTCTTGAGCATGATGTTCTTGTTCTTGTTGTCCTTCTTCTTGCTCTTCTTCTTGTCTTCTCCATCTTCATTGTCATTGTCATTGTTTTGTGGACAATCGGCAATGAAGTGGTCCAAGCTCTTGCACTTGAAGCACCTCCTTGGATCTTGCTTGTTCTTGGAGATGAACTTCTTCTTGCCTTGCCCATAGCCCTTTCTCTTCATGAATTTCCCAAACTTGCGCATAAGAAGGGCCATGGCTTCATCATTATCTTCATCATCACTTGAGGTAGAATCTTCAATGACCTCAACCATCTTGCTCTTGCCCTTGCTCTTGGATGGGGTGGCCTTGAGTGCCACACTCTTCTTCTCTTTCTTCTTCTCATCAACCAACTCCCCAATGGTCATATCTTGAGTGATAATCTCACCGAGGATTTGATTGGGCTTCTTTGTGCTCAAGTCTTCTCTTGCAAGCAAGGTCTTGATGATAGCAAATCGATCTGGCAAGCACCTCAAGAACTTATGAGAGAAGTCCTTGTCCTTGATGTCCTCACCCAAGCTCTTCAAGCCATTCACTATCACTTGGAGACGGTTGAACATCTCTGGCACGGACTCATTTTCTTCCATCTTGAATGTGCCAAATTTCTCTCTTAGCACATACACCTTGGCATTCTTCACTTCTTGAGTGCCCTCATATGTCTCCTCTAACCGCACCCAAATGTCATGAGCCAAATCAAGGTCCTTGATTTGCTCAAAGACATGAGACTCTAGGGCAGTGTAGAGTGCATTGATAGCATGGGCATTGCACTCCATCTTCCTCTTGTCGGCATCGGTGGGAGCTTGAGCATTGTCATACTCAAACTTAGTCTCCGTCACCTTCCATACATCGATGTGCATGGTCATGAAGTGCACAATCATCTTGCGCTTTCAATGATCATAGCTCGTGCCATCAAACTTGGGTGGCTTCCCCAACACATTGATTTGAGCCATCTCTCACCACAAGGATGTTAAGCCTTCAAACGGTGGTGATCAAGCTCCGATACCAAATGAAAGGACCGAGTGGCTAGAGGGGGGTGTTGAATAGCCACTAATGACAAATTAAAAATTTGATGCTCTACACACAAGCTAGACAAGTGGTTAGATAAACAAGCAAGCGAGACAAAGTGCTAGCTCTACTCTAATTATGCAAGCCACCTATCACAAGTCTACTAGCACAAGATATAGCACTCAACTGACAAAGGTCTACACCACCGAACTATGGGTGTAGATAACAATCCTACGAATAGAGACCAACTCCCCTCGATCCTATGGGGATGGCACCACTAAGAGATAGAGATTGTTATACCTTTGGGTTTGTAGGAGTGAGCTCGATGCCGTGTAGAAGCCAATCACCAAGATGTCCAAGTGAAGACCAATCAACAAGAATACCGGGAAAACCACAAGAGAACCAATCACTCACTTGAAGGTGAGGAAGAGATGAACACAAGGTTTATCCCGTGGTTCACGTGATCGCCGTCACACTACGTCCACATTGTAGCACCGGTCTTCCTTGGTGGATTGCGAGTTAGGCCTCACACGCCAATCCCTCACCGGGAGCCGCTCACCAACACAAGAGAAGTGGCTTGTTTGCTACGAGAGCAATCCACTAAGTCGGTTTTGGCGCTCCGCCGGGGATCAACCGCAAACCCCTCACAACAACACGGTGCGGTCTCAAACAATCTCCAAATGAGCTCAACACCGAATCAACCTCCGCAAGCCGCTAGGAGCCCGGCAAGACTCCAAGAGAACAAGGTCACAGCCTTGGCTTGCCCTCAAGTGCTCTAGAATGCAAATCACAAGCAATGATGCACTTGAAGATTAACTCACTCACTTGATGGATCAAAAGATGCTCAAGAGTGAGAGTGGGAGGCTAGAGAGTGCTCACAAAGAATATGAATGATCAAGAGTGCAAGAGTTAGTCACAAGTGACAGGGAAGGGAGTATAAATACCCCCAAACACTCAACTAGCCGTTATCCCAAAGAATCAACTCAAAACAGCCTGTTATGGGAGCATCGGACGCTGATTAAGTTTGCACCGGACGCTAGCCCCAGCGTCCGGTGTATCGCCCGCTGACACGTGTACTAGCCGTTTGAATTTTCTCGCTGCGCGCCAACTCACCGGACGCTCCAACAGTAGCACCGGACACAAATCACCCAGCGTCCGGTGTGGTTCCAGAGAGGTTCTAGAGAGCTCCAATCAGCACCGGACGCGTCCGGTGACCTGTCACCGGACACTGCAGTGTCCGGTGCACTCACCACTTGCTCAGCCAGTTAGCACCGGACACTACACCAGCGTCCGGTGTGATTTTCTCCAGCGTCCGGTGAAACTTCACCGAACACACCCGAGAGCACAGGGAACACACCGGACGCGTCCGGTGCACCCTCACCGGACGCCCCAGCGTCCGGTGCACACAGTTTTGCACTTTCTCAACAAGTTAGCCACCGGAGAACTTTGGACAAGTTTCCGGCGCACATTTTTACTAAGTGCAAACACCGAAAAGCGCTGAATCCTGCCTCGCAAGCTCGGCAGGAGAGAGAGAGTACCCAAACATCTCTCCACCTCTCAAACTTCACCCCCGTTTCTCAAGTTGCTAACACTCCAAAGTGTATCTCACTTAGGTGCACGTGTGTTAGCCTTTGCAAAAGATTTTTCAACGGGTTGCTTACTAAGTCTCTAGGTTTGAGTTAGATCAATGCCATGAAATGCAACCTAGAGCACTTGAAAGTAATCCAACACATGATCTCCCCTTAATAGTCGGCTATTTATCCTAAATGAGAACACACCCACTAGGTGTCTTGTTCTCCAAAAGAAAAGCCTATGGGGTTATACCTTTGCCTTCAATGGATCACCTCCACTTCACTTCTCCTTTCATGGTTATGCCTCCTTTGATCATCACCATTATCTTGGGCACATCACTCCATGGATGACTAACCTGAACCTTGCATCACTTAGCGACTTAGATTAGTCCTTAGAATGTCATTAATTACCAAAACCAAACTAGGGCTTTCAAAGTGCTCCTTCCTAGCGCGCGGCACATCGCGCACTAGCGTCGTGGTCACCACGACGCACTATGAGCCACGCAGGGTCGTTTTATTCGCTGACAGGAAACAACTGGGACTACAAAACATGCAGATGCTAACTAACTCTACTCAAGCTACGGTGAGGGGCTGGAATATGTCAACAAATGTCTGAAATGGTTTGGATCAGCTGCAGAATAATTGTCTGGGCGCTTTCCAAAAATATAAAAATTGGCTAGATTCAGGATCATGGATGATAATCACAATAATGCTCGGTCACCTCGGGCAGGTAGGTGGCGTCGGCAGGCGGCGGCCGATGTGGAGGCAGCGGCAGAGGCCTGCGACCTGGAGATGGCGGAGGCTGCAGCGCTAGGGGCGCAGAGGCGGCGGGTGGAGCGGAGTCGAGTGGCAGCGGAGCGGGCAGCCCGGCTGGCCTCTGTGGATGAGGAGGAGCTGGCTACGGCGGAGGCGGCTAGGGCGGCGGCTGCAGCTGCTTCGAGCGAGGACTCAAGCTCGGAGGTTGCGTTGCGGGACCGGAGCAGAGCCTCCGTACACCGGTACTCCCTCCGTCTACCATTAACTTAACTTCTACAGTTCAAAAAAAATCTACAAATAAAAGAACGCGATGGCATCTGGAAGCCACCAGACTGGAACTGTCCGTCAGCAAAGTTGCAGAGGGAAAAAAATAAAAAAAACCATGCAAACCCATCAAGTATTCCTGTCCACACGTTTCCGTCTGAACCAAGGCAAAGAAAAAAATCCCCATCGAGCACGTCGATGTCCATACCCGTGACTCCGTGAGCACGCCTCCGAATCCTACGCCGCTTTCCTTCTTCCCTTCTCAAAAACTTCCGTTCCTTTCCTTCCTTTCCCTTCCTTTCCTCGTTGCTGCGTGACCATGGCTGCGGGTGGCCATCGACATAGCAGGCCAATGCGTGCAGGTGGCAAGATGGCCGGAGCCGTTGGAGCTGGGCTGATGAAGGCCTGCGGCGGGATCCAGGACGGGATCCACGACCTGGTCAAGCCAGGCGCCACTGAATCAGTGGTGAAGCCAAGTAGCGCCGACTCGGATGACGAGGCGTGGATATACGTTCGTGGGTGCCGACTCAAGAGGGATGGCCTGCGCTTCAACTCCCAGGGCGACGTGTACGTCCCTGACTCCGAAGACGAAGAGGAGGCCCTTCAGGTGTCCGCGAATGGGCTACTCGGCGTCGATCTGGGCCCTGCGATGGCAGCGGATGGGGCTGTCGGAGTCGTTCTGATGCCTGCGATGGCCGCCGATGCGGTCGCCCCCGACGGGGCTGCAGGCGTCGATTTGGCCCCTGCGGTGGCCGCGGACGGGGTTGCCTACATAGAGATGAAGCCGGAGGTAGCTGCGCACCTGGCCAAAAAGGTGCTTGGTGAGGACTTGCACCCAAAAGTGGCTGCACTCCTGGCCGAGGTGCTTTCCAAGATGGATCCTTTCTACCACGAATGCTTCATCTACATGTACAAGGTCATGGTGCCGCTGTTCTTCAGCCCTCCCCACTAGTTGGTTTCATGTTGTCTCAAAGTATAAATTGAAATCTCGTTGTTGTGGATATATGCTGTGCTTTTGGTGCTAGGATAAACGGATGCTTGTCGATGATGTAGTGTACATTCTCGCTTTGTGTAGCTGCAGTGCTTTTGTGTACTACTAGGTGTAGGTTGCCTCTATATGTATATGACGTGCTTTTGGTCCCACGAAGAACTGGTGTGACTGTAGTACTGTACTGATGAAATGTGTTTTCTTTTTATAAATTTCTAATTTATGAACTAGTGTGGTATTTAAAACACGTGACCTCAAAAATATGTTATGAAATTACGCAGTATCTTACAATTTTTTGTTGCTAATTTTGCATTGTGGATTGTGATAAATCTGGTTTACTAGCATAAACTACTACACATGATTAACATCACCAAGTACACATTTTAAGGTCTGCTAATTTAGAGCAGTACACATGCCTCACTTAGGAGTATAACATTAGTACAAATTAAACACTTCAAATTTACAGCAGTACCACACATGCAGTTTCCAAATTTACATCAGTAGCAGACAAGATAGCTATGATCAGGCACCCCTGCTTTATTTATAGCATTAGCAGCCATGATTACCACAGCTTTGCTCCCAAAATTCCCCCAAAACATGATATACTTAGTTTTGCAACACTGCGAGCACATCCTCATATAGCTTTCTGTCACAACCAAGGCTTCTAGGGAGCATGCCTAGTGCCTCTAGCCGATCTTTATCCATATGAGGAATTTTGTATTTATTTCCTCCACCATCTTTCATCACCTCAATCATACACCCTTGTAGTGTTAGGAACACCCTATTCAAAGTTTCTGGATCATAATTGTCAAACTCACGTTTAACGTTTGCAATCAGGTCATCCAAGCCCCTAGAGGTTGAGTCATCATAGGTTAACGATTGGAGAGAATTGAAGAACCCTAGGTCTAGCACATTCAAATCTGGGGAATTGGCAGGTTGGTTGATGAGTTTTATGTCCAGCCCTGTTTGTGCTACTGCATCAGCAAACTCCTTATCATTAACTGGCACATGTGAAGGGGCATTGTCTTGTTGAATATAAATGGTTTGTCCTCTAAGTTCCCGTGGCCACCGTCGAACAATAGCGTCCAATACTCTACCAGTCAGATATGACCTCATTGTTGTCCGATCTACGTTGATAGGTTTGGTGACTTGAACCCCTCTTCCTCTATTACGACTTCTTCTTTTTGCTGGTTCCTGTGGTAAATGAAACCAAGTAAGCATCCCAATTTTTAAGCACTATTACTTATTAAAGAAAGTGAAACAAGTGTATATATAGCGTACCTTTCTAACAAATGGCCACACTCCTAGCTTCCCATCAAATAGACAATTCCCTGCATCATCAAATAGTGGTCTTCCTACTGCTGTCAAAAACATAACCTTGCCAATGTGATTCTTATTGTGCACTGTCCTGTGTGGATCCTCCTCTTCTGGAAGCATATAATAAGTCATGTTGGATGTGGTGTTGAACCACTTCTTGTCCATGTGGATGATATTGTACATATCACGGAATTTTGGGTCATTAGGCAATGTCCGTTCATCTAACATGGAAACACACCATCGTAGCCTTTCTTTCTTGTTTTCTTCCCTCAACAAAGGCTTTAGTGTGCTAGAGTGGCGGCGTAACAGGCCTTGCTTGAACAGTTTATGCAGGGTGCTCCTATTTACACCAATAGCTGTTGCTAGAGATCGTATAGTCCTCCTCCTTTTCAAGGGAACTCTAAGAACATTAGATAGATCAATTTGGATCCTTTTCCTACCACAATTTTTCCTTCGTGATCTAACATCTACCGGTATGCCTTGTGCACGTCACTCCTTTGCTCTTCTCCAAACAGCACGCACTTGATACTTACTGACCTGAAACATGCGAGCTACTATGCTCGTTGTGTTCTTTCTTAATTTGCCATTATTACTTCTCTCAAGCAGTGTTTCATATATCTGATGTCGTTCAAAGTCTATCAAATTTCTGCACTTTCGTGAATTATTTCTGTATGTCTGTTCAGCTTGTTCATCATCTGAGTCCTCCAACTCCTCCTGATCAAGGACTATGTCCACATCATCATACACACCATAAGCATCCATGTTATCGATCATGTCTGCAAAAAACAAAAAGAAGTCTGAGATAGCATTCTTTGCACAACCTGATCAATATGTTGACTAGACCAAATCATTTTTTTTCTAAATGACCTTTTTGTTTAGTGACATTTCTTCAAATTTGGATTGTGTGGGATGGGTTTTCGGCTTTGCATAAGGATAGTTTGTATTATATGTACCAAGTAGCATACTACTGACAATTCTTTGCTGACAGGTCAGCTAGCAGAATCATATGCATGCTTTGTCAACATAGTGACTAGTTAGTCGATGTGGTAGCTTCAATGAAATAGTACAAAAAAATATCCAAGTTCCATTGAGGCTTACTGATCATTTGTTGCAGCTCATGGTGTTCATCAGCAGCTTGAAAATTGAGGTCGAAATAATCTTGTTCATGTGGAGCATCAAAGATGATATCTCCATCTTGTTGATGGGCTTCATGAATAGCAAGAACTGCAGTGGGGTGGAGCATAGATGTCATTGATGCCTGAATGGTGTGTTTACATGAAATTTTTGCTTGCTTTTAGTAATGAACGAAATTTTTACTTGCTTTTAGTAATGAGAAAAAAATACCTTCATGAGCTTCTTGTTGTCCCTCAGAAGCAGCGATATTGAGATCTATGGCATGCACAGCACTGTCTTGGGCTTTCTGCAGATAGTGGGATTGACCTGTGAGTGGATGCACTCCTTCGTTGATGATATGAAATTGGTCTTCCTGGAGGTATTGTATTTCCTCTCCTTCATCAGCAAGCTCTTGATTTAGGTCTGGTAGGGGCTCTTGAATTCCTTCCCCTAAAACTATGTTTAGATCTAAGAGCATGGCTGAAGATGGAACATATTGCAGGCCAATGGAGGTTGGTGCTACATTTAGATCAGGAAGGGGCTCTCCATCTCCTTTAAGTGGAACTGTATTTAGATCAATGGGCATGGCTGATACAAAGAATTGCAGGCTGATGGAGGTTGTAACAGATGGAGAATGACGGAGGCCTGTCGTCGGTAGAGTCTTTATACTGGGGGCCAAATGGCGCCCAATTCAAATTTTAGGCTCCAGGCAAAATGGGCGCCAGAATGGGGACCAGAACTTTCTGTACGAGTCGTGGGGCATTCTATTCCTTGTTCAGTTACTGTTGATGTTTTGTCTCTTGTATGTGCTGGTGAAATTAGGACCACACATTTGTGTTCCTGCCTTATGCCACCTCTGTTCGATACTGCACCAATTTGTGTACTGCACCAATGATGTCAGCAGCACTTTTTAGGGGTAGAATCGTAATTTCTCATGTACAGTAAATTTGCAATTTGAATCCTAAAAGTTAAGTTAATGGTAGACGGAGGGAGTACGTAGGACTTGGACGTGCGGAGCGGCCCCACCACGGCGTCATCGAGCAGATCCTCCACCGGAGTGGTACCAGCGAGCGACTCCTTCACCGGATCAGCGTCGGCGACTCTCTCCACCACCGGAGCGGTACTAGATCGGCATCGGCGACCGTCTCCACCACCGGAGCGGTACTGGCGAGTGACTCCTTCACCGGATCGACATCGGCGACCTTCCCCATGACAAGAGCGGCGGCGGGGCGGCAAGCAACCCCTTCACCGGATCGGCATCGTCGGCCTTCTCCGTCCCCAGAGCCTCACCGTCGAGATCCACTCTCCCGGCGGGACTCTGCTTCTCCCCTGATCAGCGACGAGATCGTGTCGTTGTTGTCAGAGACTCCGGCGGTGGCACATCGTGGCCCGTCCTCACCAACATGAACTTAATTCGCTGAGTGGAGCCTAGTCATGAAAGTGAAGTTGAAGATGCGTCGGCTGTGGGAGGCGGTGCGGTACGGTGGCGGCGGTGTCGACCCAGATGAGGACCAGCGGAAGCTTGAAGCTCTCATTGCCGTGGTTCCACCAGAGATGGCTTCCTCTGTCGCTAGCGCAAGATCGGTGAAGGATGCTTGGGACGCCATCACTGCCTCGGAGCATTGGCACGCCAAGGAGAAGGACCGAAAGAAGGGAAGACTTTGAGTACGACGACGACCAAGAACTAGCCTCGCAAGAACGGCAAGGCTCCGCAAGCGCATGGCGGTGCTGTTGGAGAGCGCAAGGCGGCCACCGAAGACATCTGCCACAACTGCAGCAAGGCCGGCCATTGGGCCAAAGCGCAGATGTCAAGCCATCATTGCGGAAGTACAGGAGGGAGAAGAAGACGATGAGCCGGCGCTGCTGCTGGTACACGGGACGGGACTATGGTGCTGAAGGCATCCACTCCGAGCTTCCCGGAGCCTACCAACTCCTCCCCAGGCTTCAATGCATCCATCCCGAGCATCCCAAGCATGGCAGGTCGGCAGCCGCAGCCGAGCTTCACCTCGACGAGTCTCGCGTGTGCCTTCTTCGGCGACGGGTCCAGCAACGACAAGCCCGACGATTGGTACCTTAGACACCGGTGTGACTCACCACATGAACGGCCGGACAGAGATCTTCTCTGAGCTGAACTCCGACATACGCGGCTCATTCAGGTTCGGCGACGCCTCAGCCATGGAGATCAAGGGAGTTGGATCCGTGCTTTTCTCCGCTAAGACGGGCGACCATCGGCTGCTCACCGGGGTCTACTACATCCCAGCGCTCCGCAACTCCATCATCAGTCTCGGGCGGCTAGATGAAGGAGGGTCGCTCGTGGAGATCAACTCCATACTACTTCGCATCTGGGATAGTCGCAAGCGGCTCTTTGTTCAAGTGAACCGGCGTGGGAACTGCCTCTGCATCCTCCATCCTCTGGTGGCCCAGCCAATCTGCCTCACCATCGCGACGACGAGGCGTGGAGGTGGCATGAGCATTTTGGGCACCTCAACTTCGAGGCACTGAAGAAGCTCGGCAGCAAGGAGATGGTACGAGGGATGCCTCGGTCGACCACATCGAGTAGCTCTGCGACACCTGTGTACTGACGAAGCAGAAGAGGCGGCCTTTCCCGAGTCAGGCGAGCTTTCGAGCCAAGCAAAGGCTAGAGATCATCCACGGTGACCTTTGCGGCCCTGTGACTCCAGCGGCTCCAGGAGGCCAGCGCTTCTTCCTGCTTCTCGTCGACGACCTGACCCGCTACATGTGGGCCGTTCTCCTAGACACCAAGTAGACTGCAGTAGATGCCATCAAGCACGTCCAAGCCACTACAGAGGAGTGTGGCTGCAAGCTGCAGGGGCTGCGCACAGACAACAGTGGCGAGTTCACGGCGGCAGAATTTGTAGTGTACAGCGCTGACGAAGGAGTTCAGCGCCACTACTCCGCCGCCCCGTACTCCCTGCAGCAGAAAGGTGTCGTCAAGCGTCGCAACCAAATGGTGGTGGCAATGGCGCGCACCCTACTCATGCAGAGGGGGCTGCCGGCCATCTTCTAGGGAGAGGAGGTCCTGTCGGCCGTCTACGTCCTCAACCACTCGCGGACCAAGGCGCTCGATGGCAAGACGCCTTTCGAGGCTTGGTTCGGGTGCAAGCCGGTAGCTGGCTATTTCAAGATCTTTGGCTGCCAGGCCTACGCCAAGGAGCTGACACACGTCAGCAAACTTGAAGACAGGAGCAAGGCTGGGGTCTTCATCGGCTACGCAGAAGGGTCCAAGCACTACGGGAAACAGGGTCTTTGCCGCCTGCCAGTATCTTTGCCGCCTGCCATATCTAGGGCAGTCGGTAAAGACTATCTTTGCCGACTGCAGAAGACAAAACAGTTGGCAAAGAAAGGCAGTCGGCAAACAAAATCTTTGCCGACTGCCAGTCTGCTCCGAGCAGCTGGCAAAGAAAGGCAGTCGGCAAAGATGGTCTTTGCCGACTGTCAGCTTGCTCCCGGCAGTCGGCGAAGAGAAGCAGTCGGCATACCTGGCAAGGGGCGGGACGGCATCCGTCTCCGTCTTCTTTGCCGACTGTCACACCGTCTAGCAGTCGGCAAAGCTTTTTTCCTTTTCCTTTGAGTCTAGCTCTTGTACCTATGATGTCGCCACTTGCTCCAATCTTTTTGAAATTTTTTTGCTAGCCTCCGCATGTGATAACACCACACCTCGAGAAGTTTCGTGATTTTTTGAGCTGTTTTGCTATATTTCGTTGTTTTATTTTTCCTTGAATTTTCCCTTTATAATTCAAATTTGAAGTGCAGGTGCTTCAAATAATAAAAATTAGCCATTCCGAAAATGATGTTGATGTTGGAGAGTGTATTTTGAGGCCGTGTTCAGAAGCTCACCCAAAAGTTTGAAGTCCTTGTCCATGGAACAGGACTTTTCAGGCGTGGTAGAGGCGCTTTTTAATTATATAAAATCCAAACGAATTCGAAAAATCACGAAACTTGTCGAGGTGTCATGTTACCGCATGTGGAGCCTATGATAAAAATTTTATAAAGTTTAGAGCAAGTTGCGGCGTCTGATATCTAAAACCCACACATCTCCACATGTGATCACATATGATCACATGCGCATATGTCTAGGTTTTGGACATTCGACATCGCAGCGTGCTCCAAACTTCTTCAAATTTTTTTCATAGCGTCCACATGTGATAACATCACACTTCGTCAAGTTTCGTGATTTTTCGACTTTGTTTCGATTTAATATAATTAAAACACACTTCTACCGCACGTGGACGGTAATGTTTTGTGGACAAGACTTTTAAATTTTTGGGTGACTTTATGGACACGGCCTCAAAATAAACTCTCCAACATGAATATCATTTTTCGAATGGCTACATTTCATTATTTCATGCACATGCAGTTCAATTCTGCACTGTGCGGAAAAATTCAAGTAAATAAAAAAATGAACGAAATAAAGTAAACTTTTGTAAAAAAGCTGCAAATTTGAACATGTACTCCTAAACAATATATATGGGTCACAAAAAAAGTTTGAAACCAAAATTCAAAAAAAAATTACTACTTTGCCGACTGCCTCGCCAGACAGTCGGCAAAGGGCCTTTTTGCCGACTGCCGCTTATCTGGCAATCGGCAAAGGAATTTTCTTGGAAAAAAATAAAAAAAATTCCCTAAATTCTAAAGGCCGGCCGCGCGCACGCACACACCCGCACGCACACCACACGCACGCACACACGCACACCACCGCCGCCGCCGTCGCCGCCCCGCCGCCGCCGTCGCCGCCCCACCACCCCCCCGCCGCCGCCGCCGCCCCGCCGCGCCACCCCCGCCCCGGATCTGCCGTCCGCGGCTCCTCCCCGGCCGCCGCTGCCCCCGGCGGCCGCCGCCGCCGCCGCCACCGCCCCTGGCCCGCGGCTCCTCCCCGGCCCTCCCCGGCCACCGCCGCCCCCGGCCCCCGGCTCCTCCCCGGCCGCCGCCGCCGCTGGCCCCCGGCTCCTCCCCAGCCGCCGCCGGCCACCGCTGGCCCCTCCCCGGCCGCCGCCGCCCCTCCCCGGCCCGCCCCGGCCACCGACCCCACCGCGACCGCCCCACCCCCCAGTGGCACCGCGCCCCGAGGAAGGAGAAAGAGGAGCAGGGAGGAGGAAGGGGAAGAGAAGGAGAAGGAAAAGAGGAGGAAGAAGGGGAAGAAGAAGGAGGGAGGAAGAAGGAGGAGAAAGAGAAGGAAGAAGAAGGAGAAGGAGGAGGAGGAAAGGAAGAAGGAGAAGGCCGGAGGAAGGAGGAGGCCGGCGAGGCGAGGAAGGAGAGGAGGAAGGAGGCCGAGGGGGAGATGGAGTGAAGGGGAGGTGGTGCCTCCGCAGCAACGTCTCGTCCCGTTCTCCGCGTGCACGCCTCACCACCACCGAAGGTATAAGGACTGTTTTGAATGTCGGCCTTCGTGCCGTATGCAGATGTCGGCCTTCGTGCCATTTGTGAATGTCGGCCTTCGTGCCGTTATGGTTGTCGGCCTTCTTGCCATTGAAAATGTTGGTCTTCGGGCCTATGTTTTCTGCAGGATTAATTTTGGAACCTCCCCGTGCAGGGGAGGTGCTGGCGAAATTTTCAACTGATTCTAATCTATTGTCTTTTTTTGCAGGACCCGTGCGAGGGACTCGGCCACCCTCATCGGCTTCATTGCCACTGCCCCGCTAGCCTCTCGCCACCGCCGCCTTAGGTATAAATCACCTCCTTTCCTTACCCATTGTCGTACTTAGGTCGCGTAACCGAGTTAGGCGTCTCCCGTCCGAAAGGGATACGCGGTCATTGGTATGCTGGTCAGTGCATATCTGCGACAGTATCTCTTTTGGATTGTCCACGTTTCTTGGACAGCCTGCGGATGCGTAGATGGGTTAGCTTCCATGTTCCACCCCCGTCCGAGCCAGAGTTTCAACAGCACCTGCCCGTTGTTCTCCGGATACACACTCTCCCCAAACCGGGACGTGTATCGGGAGAACAGCGGGGAGGTGCTGCCGAAATTCCGTCTCGGTCGGGAGCAGAGCATGGAAGCTAACCTCATCGTCTACGTATCCTCGGGTGGGATTAGGACCTATCCTTCACCTATTAGATGCTAGGAACGCCGTTTTATTACTCACATACAGTGGCGCATGACAGAAGATGGCTGGCCGTGAGTGGATGTACACAGGTTGGACAGAAAAGAGGAAGAGCGCTGAATGGGTTCACGGGACCAATCAATTCCTGCAGCAAGCATTTGGCCCGGCTGCTCATGGGTCCGATCGGACGCTGTGTCCCTGCAAAGACTGTAAGAACCAAAAAAGAAAAGTAGAGAGGGAGGTATACAAAGATCTTGTCAAGCATGGATTTGTGGAAAACTACAAGAGGTGGATCTTCCATGGTGAAGCGAAAGCGAATGTTAGAGAGGAGGAGGTGAGAGCATGCCTCGATGAGTTTGATGGAGATGCTGGGGTGGTCGACATGGTGGTAGACTATAACGAGGCACGTGGCAATGAAGGATTGGTAGAGGAGGATCCAGAGGAAACCGCAAAGGCGTTCTATGAAATGATGTCTTCGGCACAGAAGCCCCTTCATGAGAAGACAACAATGTCTCAACTAGATGCCATTGGACGTCTTCTAGGGTTGAAGTCGCAGTTGAGCCTTAGCCGAGACGGCTTCAATCTCCTGTTGGCAGTGTTTGGCACAATGCTTCCGAATGACCATATGCTGACGAAGAGCACGTACGAGTCAGTGAAGCTCCTCCGTGCATTTATGATGCCAAATGAGTCGATCCATGCTTGTCGTAACGGGTGCGTCCTATTTAGGGGCATTGAACTAGTGGCAGCAACGCACTGTCCAAAGTGCAAAGCCTCTAGGTATGTGGAGGTGGACGTTATTGATGGCAAGAAGGAACAGTCTAAGATCCCCGAGATGGTCGTACGGTACCTTCCACTCACACCGAGGTTCCAACGGATGTTCATGACAGAGGAGTTGGCGAAGCAGATGACATGGCACAAGGATGGCAAAAGATACAGTGACAAGATGGTACACCCAGCGGATGCTGAGGTATGGCAGTACTTTGACGAACAGTATCCTGAGAAAGCTAGGGACGCTCGAAATGTACGTGTAGCGATAGCAACAGATGGGTTCAACCCGTATGGAACACATGCGGCCCCGTACACTTGTTGGCCTGTGTTCATGATCCCCCTCAATCTTCCCCCCGGCGTCATGTTTGAACCCAAGAACGTGTTATTGTTGCTGATAATACTTGGACACCTGGGCAATAATATGGGTGTGTTCATGCAGCCACTGTGGGATGAATTGGAGCATGCTTGGGAAAAGGGGGTACGGACGTACGACCGAGCTACAAAGAAGAACTTCACAATGCATGTATGGTATCAGTACTCAATGCATGACTTCCTGGCGTATGGCATTTTTTGTGGGTGGTGTGTTCACGGGAAGTTCCCTTGCCCAATATGCAAGGATTCTATGATGTTCACCTGGCTGAAGAAGGGTGGCAAGTACTCTTCATTTGATAAACATCGTCAATTCCTGCCTGAGAACCATGCATTGAGACGTGACACCCAACACTTCACGAAAGGTCTTGAAGTCACTGACCCTATTCCTCAGATTATGAGCAGTGAACAGGTCCTTGCCGAGTTAGAGGCTCTCAAAATTGACAAAGACAAGGGTGGCTTTATTGGATATGGTCAGCAACACATGTGGACACATATATCGGGCTTGACTAGGCTCCCCTACTTCAAGCACCTCCTCCTTCCACACAACATCGATGTGATGCACACAGAAAAAAATATCGCCGAGGCACTTTGGGGAACACTCATGGACATAAAACAGAAGTCAAAGGACAATGTTAAGGCTAGACTGGATGTGGAGGCGATATGCGACAGACCAAAGCTAGTGATGAAGACCCCTGCGCACGGCAAGACTAAGAGAAGGGGCTCGGCCGATTACATCCTGAAAAGGGCCAACAGGAAGGAAGTGTTTGAGTGGATGAAGACGTTATTGTTTCCTGATGGGTATGCGGCGAATCTGAGCAGGGGAGTGAACCCTAAGACCGGCAAAGTCTTGGGGATGAAGAGTCATGACTTCCACATATGGATTGAGCGACTCCTTCCTGCGATGACCCGTGGATACCTCCCCGAGCCAGTGTGGCGCGTTCTGGCAGAGTTGAGCTATTTCTTCCACCAGCTTTGTGCTAGGGAATTATCTCGAGAAGTGATTCGTGACTTGGAGAAACTTGCACCTCTACTGATCTGCAAGTTGGAGATGATCTTTCCACCCGGCTTCTTCCTGCCGATGCAGCATCTGATACTGCACCTACCGCGTGAGGCACGGCTAGGGGGTCCTGTGTAGGCCCGTTGTTGCTATCCAATCGAGAGGTGTCAAAAGATTCTTCGAAAAAAGTGTAGGAATAAAGCCAAAATTGAGGCTTCTGTGGCGGAGGCAGCAAGAGTGGAGGAGGTGTCGAACTTCACAAAGGCGTACTATACCGAGAACCTTGCCAACATGAACCCAGTCCCTCGTTACAAAGAGGACGAGAATTTATCGACTCTGAGCCTTTTCAAAGGACGACAATAGTGATTGTGATGACAGTGGAGGAGGTGATGACAATGGTGATAGTGATGATGAGGACTTCGGTTTCTAGTTCATGTAATACTATATTGTTCTGATTATTATTACTTTGCAATTATGTTTCGTTCATTTTGCATCTCTTTACAATTACTTATTGATTATTTGTGCTAATTGGTTTAATGTTTGTCATTGCAGGCATAGGACAAAATGCCAGGCGGAGGTAGATGACGACAGAAGAGACCGGTGAGAAAGGTCACCTCGCTCTACCGGAGAGAGGAGGAGGAGGTGTTGGAGGAGGAGGAGGCGTTGGAAGAGGAGGAGACTTTGGAGGAGACGCGGGGTAGAACTCGCTCTACCAGACGCCTGTTTGCCCCGGTCGGCGGCGAGGACAGGGGCGGTGAGGACGGGGGAGGCGAGGCTGGGGGAGGCGAGGACGGGGGCGGCGAGGACGGGGGAGGCGAGGACGGGGGCGGCGGCGGCGAGGACGGGGGCGGCGAGGACGGGGGCGGCGGCGACTCGTCTTCCACAGCTTCGAGGAGGCCCTACCAGCGCGGGATAACACGCCTCCCAAGTGCCGCGCCCACGCTAGCCTTCCGTCCGGTGATTCGACCCGACGGGCCAATGTAAGTAACCATTCATGTTTTCACTTAATTACTTGTTCATATGCCATGTTAAAAATTGAACTTCAGGATTAACAGTTCTTCTTAATGACTTGTGCAGCAATTGGAAGCGTGTGGATGGAAACAGAGGTGGACGCCATCCTAATGGCATTCTGGGCCTCCTGATCAAGAAGAATTTCCCTGGCCTAGTCACCATAGACGGGATGGATAAAGTGCCCCAGCACTGGCCAGACTTCTTCAAAGTGGTGCACGGAGACGTCATCCTTGCCGACAAGATCAAGAGGGAGTTCTGGGTGAGTCTTCATCGCACCGCTTTGCCAATACTAAGCATTTGTTGGACGTCCTTGAAATAATGAACTCATAAATGATATATGTATGCAGGAGTATTTCACGTGCGACCCGGGGCACGAGCATGAGGCGTCTGCTAGATCAGGCTCAAGGACATGTTCTATGAGGCACACGTCCAGTGCCTCATCAGCTACCACGCCAACGTACTCAAGGAGAAGCTAGACAAGGCGGATGCAAGGAAGATGATCCAGTGGCCCGAAACTGACATGCCCAGGGAGGCCTACATGCTCGTAAGTAGGAAACAATAATTCTGATTTCATTCCAATTCATTTTCTTGCTCACCTAAATGCACGTTGTAATGCAGGCAGTATCTTGCTGATTGGTGTAAAATGCACATGGACTGCTGGGAGGCGATTGTGGACGGGTGGAGAACGCCGGAGGCTTACGAGACGCGCAGGAAGATTTCTGGATATGCCAAGGTGAAGGCGGGGCCGTCACACCACCAAGGGTGCCGCTCTCTCGGAGAGTACATGGACACATGGGTACCCTTCACACCAATTTGTTTATTTATTCATTGATTGAGTCATTCATTCTCATTATGTGTAATCGTCCTTGTGTTTTCCTCGCAGACCCAGTCGCATGACGGCCAGGTGATCAACGAGTTCACGGGCTATATCCTGTCTCACCAAGGCAAGGCGACAGATCCGGAGAATGTCTATGACCCGGCGAGGGGGCCCGACGGCATCACCAACCAAAACGTCTATGATAAGGTGGTCCAGTACACCGAGGCGGTTCGCACGCGCCATGTTGCCGACTACGACCCGTCGACCGAGCCCCTCGATACGGATGTCCTGATGAGGACGGGAGGAGGGAAGCAGCACGGCCGGTACCTTATTGCCCACAGCGTCATCGACCCGGCCACCGTTCCCTTCCTTCGTGAGGTTCGTCGTTCGGATAGCAGTGCCGGTACCTCCTCCGATGTCCCCATACAACCTTGGCGGGCAAGCTCGTTACAGATGATGGCGGCGCTTCAGGTAACTATTCGTCATTCATTGGTTCTATATATGTTGCCAAATCTTTATGCAATGTTTAAACATCGCTTGTATAATATTGCAGGTCCAACTGGAAGAGATGCGGGCCCAACAGGTGGCCCAACAGGCAAGAGAGGTGGCCCGAGAAGAGGCCTATCGACAGCAGCTAGCGGCCCAACAGGAGGCCCATCGGCAGGCGATGCTAGCTTTCCAGCAGCACTCCCAGCAACAGATGACGCAGTTTGCCTCCTCTATTTCCAGCTACTTTCAGGGCCTGGAGATGCCTAACTACAGACCCCTCCGTTGCAAGTGATGTTCACTCCACCCCCGGTTGTTCTCCCTCCAATCCCTGATCTTCCGCCTATAAGGACTCCGGTGAGTTACTGGCAACCTATGTATTGTTTTCGCTTGTGCAGCCATCCCTTAGGTACTAATGAGATCGCTTCTCCGTACAGCTGCAGTCGGCGGCTTCGAACCCATCTCCGAGAGTTGGACCTTCTCCACAACCGCAGGTCGGACCATCCGGGTGGTCTTCGTGGCCGACAGGGAGCTCCTCACACCACGGTGGTGGCGACTGGTCGCAGGACGAGTGAGTGGCTCGGTGCATGTTGTTGGATAATGGATGTAACTTTGTTATGTTAGACCCTTTTGCAACTTTGTTGGATGTTGGACTTGTGCGACTTGTTGGATGTTGCATTCGTGCGTGCGACTTGATGGATGTTGTGGTTATGTGGATTTCTGTGATATATGTGTGGATTTCTGTGATATATATGTGGATTTCTGTGATATGTACATATATGTGTTTTGGTTGTAGCGATACGTGAGCTAAAGCGGCAAAAACAGCAAAAAAAATTGCATTTTCCCAGCTTTGTCGACTGCCATGGCAGCTGGCAAAGCTGGGAACAAAAAAGCAATACAACCCGCTTTGCCGACTGCCACGCAGCAAGGCAGTCGGCAAAGACCTTTGCCGACTGCTATGTTGGCAGCTGGCAAAGCAATATGCAGTTGATTTAAAAAAATGAAAAAAAATTCCCGACTGCCAACAAAGGCAGTCGGCAAAGGTCTTCAATTAAAAAAAATGGAATAAAATTCTATGCCGACTGCCACCTAGGCAGTCGGCAAAGAAAACTCTAACGGCGGTGCGCGTTTGCTTTACCGACTGCCAGAGTGACAGTCAGCAAAGCCTTTGCCGCCTGGGGCTTTGCCACCTGCCCTTTGCCGACTGCCTCTCAGAAAGCAGTCGGCAAAGCCTTTGCCGGCTATCGTAGCTCCTTTGCCGACTGGATTAAGCAGTCGGCAAAGAGGGCGAATCCAGTAGTGAAAGCCTACAACATCCTCGATCCGACTACCCGGTGTGTGTACACTTCGCGTAACGTCGTGCTCAACGAGGGACACGGTTGGGGTTGGAGCACGGAGGGGGACATCGATTCTTCGTCGTTCGGTGACTTCGACATCGAGTACGTTTACTTCGAGAGAGGTGGGGGAGCTACTTCCCCGACCTTCCCTGCACTGACTTCGACCCCGAGCTTCTCCATGATAGCAAGCGCGACGACCATTCCTGGAAGCCCGGATATGCCGGCAAGCCCAGCGCCCAATCCAGGAAGGTCGACTGCACCAGCAAGCTCGGTGATCGTCCCTAGAAGCTTGGATGCACCGGTAAGCTCGGCACTAGCTCCAGAAAGGTCTGCCACACCAGCAAGCTCAACGCCTACCTCAGCCCCAAGCCTCGGTGAACTGCTTCGACCCCGAGCATCTCTGCTGGCTCGGCTCCCGCTCCCCCAGGCCCTGCTACATCTTTGCCACCTCCCGGTGAACAGTGCATGGTGGTTTTTGTCACACTACCGTCCAATGACGAGGATCGACTCAACGCCTCCTATGGTGGCGAGCCCTGCACTATCGCACTATGGAGAACATCCTCGGCGAGATGGTGGAGCTGAACCTGGCAATTGAAGACGGTGAGGCTCGTTCCTTTGCGGAGGCAGAGGGCGACCCGGCCTGTCGTGATGCTATGCAGCAAGAGATGGACTCCGTCGAGTCGAACAAGATGCGGGAGCTCGCCGATCTTCCAGTCGGCCATCACGTGATCACCCTAAAGTGGGTGTTCAAGCTCAAGAAGGACAAGGCCGGTGCTATTGTCAAGAGCAAAGCCCAGCTGGTCGCACGCGGGTTTGTCCAGTAGGAGGGAGTCGACTTCGACGATGCCTTCGCAAATGTTGCTCGGATGAAATCCGTCCGGGTCCTCCTCGCGCTGGTGGCTCAAGAAGGTTAGACATCAAGTCGGCCTTCCTCAAGGGCGAGTTGAAGGAGGAGGTCTACGTTCGGTAGCCGACGGGCTTCGTCATCCCCGGCATGGAGCGCAAGGTCCTCCGGCTGCACAAGGCCCTCTACGGCTTATGCCAAGCCCTGCGAGCTTGGAACGCAAAGCTGGAGTCAACCTTGAAGTCGATGGGGTTCCAGCAAAGTGCTTACAAAGCTACGGTGTACCGACGGGGTAAGGACGGTAGTGCCCTGCTGGTTGGAATCTATGTCGACAACCATATCATCACCGGCTCCAACGAAGAAGAGGTGGAGGCGTGCAAGGTTGAGATGAAGATGGCATTCAAGATGAGCGACCTCGGCCTCCTCTCCTTCTACATGGGCATTGAGGTGCATCAAGACGACTCCGGCATCACCCTCTATCAGGCTAGCTACGCCAAGTGCATCCTGGAGCTCAGCGGCCTCTCTGACTACATCCCAGCCTCAACACTGATGGAAGAACGGCTGAAGCTGAGTCGGGAAAGCATGGCGGAGGAGGTGGACGCCACCAAATACCATTGAATTGTGGGAAGCCTCCGCTATCTCGTCCATACCAGGCCAGACCTGGCATTTGCAGTTGGCTATGTGAGTCTGTTCATGGAACGACCGACCACAAAGCACCTGCAAGCAGCCAAGAGGATTCTCCGCTACGTCGCGGGCACCCTTGACTACGGTCTGCACTACCCTAGGAATCCTGGCTCCACGCAGTTCATCGGCTACTCCGACAGCAACCATGCGGGTGACACTGATACAAGCAAGAGTACCACGGGTACCTTGTTCTTCCTCGGTCACTGTCTCATCTTCTGGCAGCCGATCAAGCAGCAAGTGGTGGCCTCTCTCTAGCTGCGAGGCTGAGTACATCGCAGCTACTTCTGCCTCGACCCAAGCTCTCTGGCTTGCTCGGCTGCTCAGCGGCTTGCTCGGGAGAGAAGCGGATGCTGTGGAGCTCAGAGTTGACAGCAAGTCAGCTCTTGCACTCGCTAAGAACCCCGTCTTCCACGAGTGAAGCAAGCATATTCGAGTGAGGTACCACTTCATCCGGATTTGTTTGGAGGAGGGGAACATCAAGAAAAGCTACATCACAACTCAGGTGCAGCTTGCCAATCTTCTCATAAAGTTGCTCGGCAGAACCAAGTTCCAGGAGCTACGCGAGAAGATTGGCATGACCCGGATTGTCACTTGAAGACTTAGGGGGAGATTGTTAGATAAGTTTCCAATTGTTCCCTGGGTTTGTCAAGTAGGTCCTTGTATCTATTTATATTACTAGCTAGGGCTAAGTATGGCCCCCTTGTGTAGCCTCAATGGGAATAAGAGAGTTACATGGTGGTATTCTTGCCAACCTAGACACTTAGGATTAAGTTTAACTCTAAGGATCTTTATGTAAATGGGAAATATGGAAGCCAAGCTTCCTCCCCTATATGTACCGCCCCCCACCTTGGGTTTGGGCTACGCCGGTTGGGTGAATGAAACTCAGATCAATTTCTGACCTCACAATGCATGCTAGTGCTGAACACATTAGCGGAATTTACCCTGAACATCAATTACAGTTTCTGAGTCATATTAGCGGAATTTATGCCAAACATAATGCATGCTAATGCTGCTCCCTGTCCAATTTGATTTGCAGCATTGGTGATGGCATTGCTTGGATCTGTCTTCAGAATGCTTGTGGAAGTTTCGAGATCCTAGGTCCTAACTGACCTGAACTTGTAAACTGAATTCTCGTTGTCGTGCTGTCTAACTGAACAAATTATGATGTGACTTAAAGTCGTGTTGGATGTTTTGCATTTACAGGCTTTGATACTCCCATGTGCATGCTATCTCTCCATCAAGAAGGGCGCAGTGCCTTTGTGGGAGGTAACTATTTCTTTTTTGAGAAAGTCGATCTCATTATCTGTCGAATGTTTTTCTCTCCCTCCATTTGTCGCCATCTTCCTCCATGTGGCCTTCTTCCTCTTAGGCGCGGCGGTGGCGGCCATGGCGGACGACGCGTGCGGCGGACATCGCGACAGCGAGCTCATCCTCTAGAAGAACAAACCGGAGGGAGGCCGGCGGGCGGTGGTGGTGGGCGGCGGGTACGCTGTCGGCCGCGGGGGGCGGGAGGCCCATTCGGCTGGGCGGCGGCGGGGCGGGGGCGATGGCGGCGACAGTGGCGGATCCGGCGGCCGGGGGAGCACGGTGACCCACTACTAGAGAAAGCATCATCCGCACCCCTCAAATGCCTCGGCATTATTAAAATCCGGTGCTAATGCACTTTTAGCACCGGGTCTAAAATTTATGAGCTGCCGGAGACCCTTTAGCATCGGTAAGGTAAACACCTTACCAACCGGTGCTAATGCTCTTCGACCCTTTAGCACCGGGTGATGTTACGACCCGGTGCTAAAGGGTCTTTTAGCACCGGTCGGTGTTAAGTAACCAGTGCTAAAGGGTCCTCACGGGCTACTTCAAGAGGGAAACATCTCTTATCTTGTCACATGTGATGTGTAGGTGAGGTGGTAGGGACGGTGCGCGCGAGGCAGTGCACCCCTTTAGCACCGGCAGCTTAGCACCGGTTGGAAAACCCCCAACCGGTGCTAATGTCGCTCTTTCTAGTAGTGACCGGCGGTCCTTCGCGTGATGGGGGACCGTGGGTGGACCTGGCGGCGGGGACGCTGCTCGTCGGTGGGAGGCGGGGGCACCGGAGGTACACGACGGCGGGAGTAGGCGGCGGCGTGGAAGAAGAAGCCGTGAGGTTGAAGAAGAGGCGACGTGGCCCAATAGCAGCTTGACACGTGGCGACAGATGGAAAAATGGAAATTCTGGCGACATATAACTAGCTGCTCCCTTCTTTTTTTTTGCGTCGGGGAGGTAACTATTTCGAGACACAGAGAAATAAACACAGACAGATATAAAAATCTTAACTTAGAATTTTGGTGATCTGAAAAAAGCAATCATTTTTTCAGCAATAAATCTAATTACCGTTTACAAGTGCAGCTGCGTCCAAGTCAGTCGTCAACCAATGCAATTCAGTTGTCAGTCGAGATAAGCTCGGACGGAGAACCGAAGATCGATGGCCGGCGGCGCAAGCGCAAGAGCAGCATCACTGGTGGCGGCGGCGGCGCTGGTGGTGCTGGCTGGTATTGCGGGCAGCCAGGCAGGGCGGCGGTGCACGTGGAGATCGGAGCGCAAAACAAGACGTGCCCGCGGGCGGAGGACGCACGTAGTGCTGGAGGAGATGACGGCCATCCTGGGCCGGTCGCCGGAGCTGGCGGGCCCCGTGCTCCGGCTCTTCTCCGTGGACTGCTTCGTCGATGGCTGCGAGGGCTCCATCCAGCTGGACTCCACGGGCCGCCGCCGTCGTCGAGCACACGCTTCCCGGACAGGGGAATTGATTGTTTCACTTCCAATGGGTCCTACTAGTTTGCAGGCCGAGATTTGAGAGGTGCACTGGAGTTTGGCTCCAATTTAAGCACTCAATTTTTGCAATCTAGATCCCAATTGGATAAATAGGGGCTGGTTTTAGGCCTCCGGCTGGAGATGCTCTAAGGATTTTAGGTTTTAATGTGAGGTTCTGTAGTAGTGCGTCGCCGCACGCTTTGCGTTTTTCAGTTTTGGTGTGCGGGGGGTTCAGACTTGCCTAAAATGAGTGTGCGGACGAATGTGACTCCGCTTGCACGTCCGGGCGTTAGCTCCGTGCGAACACCTGTTACGACGGAGCAAGAATACATAGCAGGTTGCCTATAAAAGGCTAGGCCAACAAAAGACCACATCTTGGAGCGGCACCTCCTATATGGAGGATGTCCCAGTCGTAACCACAAGTAGAGCAGCTCAATTGGGCCCATTGAGTTAGTGAAAATAGATCTATTACTAGAAAAAATAATTATTTTAAAATAAAATGCAAATGTTCTATGATAATTTTTTAAAACATTTTGAATATTTTCTGGAATATTTTTCGAGAACAATTAGAACATTTTTCTGGAACATTTTTCTATAGCATTCTAAATATTTTTCTGGAACTTTTTTTGGAACATTTTCCAGAACAATTTTCCTGAACATTTTGAATTTTTTTGGAATATTTTTTCGAATTTACGGAACATTTTTCTAGAACATTTTTTTTGAAATTTTTTTCTAGAACGTTTTCCAATACAAACTAAATGTTCTCGAGTATTGTTCCGAAATATTTTTTAAAATATTTTTTTAGAATTTTTTTAAATATTTATTTTGCAAAATTATGTGAAGTATTGTTAAAAAATATTTATGGAACATTTTGTTTTTTATAAAATATCTATTTTCTAAAAATATCTGAAAAGGAAAAAGAAAAAAGAAAAAGCCAAACACAAAAGAAGGGCCATCTAGGAAATATAAAGAGGATGGGCTGAGAATAACAAAAAGGAAAAATAATAAGTGAACACATGACATGTTGGTACTGGTTTACTTACACCCCAGAAGAATACTTGTTGTGGGTCACTATTGTTGTCACCACAGCAGTGTAGTCACTATTTTTAGACCAAAAGCCATTTTGGCCGTTCTTCATATGAAAGCAAACAGATTATCTGCTGGGAACACCAGCTTTTACAAGAGAGTTCATAAAGGAGAACTAAGCTCCTATGCAGCAAAATCAGCAGGTGCAATCGTCGGTATATCATTCAGTAGGAACTCACACTAGTAGGGTCTTCCCTACCGATTTGAAATTGCACGCCGAGGATCATCCTTGACTTGGTCTTCTCTAACAGGCGGTCCCCACCAGGCCTCTCCAGCTGAAGCCCCCTTCTGGTCTTGGTACGAGGGGCGCTCCTCGGCCTGGCCCTTCGAACTTGGCCATCCGTCTTGCTGTCGCAGGGCCGCAGCTTCTCGCCATGTGCACTACTACAATATAGATTTTCGGAGGTGTTTTTTTTCGATTTTCAGAGGCGGATTTCGCATCCGCCTCCAAACTGGTGCTTCTGTTAATGGGCTATTTTCGGAGGCGGACATGTGTCCGCCTCTGTTAATCGGAGGAAAAAATAAAAAAAAATCCAAAACCCCAGATGAGCCTGACAAGCCCATCTGGGCCCGCCGAGCCCATCCAGGGCACCGGCGCTAGATCCATAGCCGCCGCCGCCGGATCCGCGGCCGCCGGCGTTCGATCCGCAGCCGCCGCGACTAGATCCGCGGTCGCCTCGCCACCTCGGGACGCATGCTCGACCAGCAGCCGCACCTTACAGAGCAGATGGGCTCACCGCGGCGCCCTTACCTCGCCGTTGCGGAGCCGCGCCGCACCACCGCCTGGAGCTTGCCGTGCCGGATCCGAGAGGAGGAGGAGGCGAGGAAGACGACGCCCAGGAGCTCGCCGTGACCGCCGTCGAAGAAGAGGAGCCATCGGAGGAGAGCCATCGAATGAGAGGCGTCGTGCAGAGAGCCGTCTGGAGGAGAGGAGGCCGGATCCGCCCGCCTGGACCTCCACGTCGCGCCGTCGCTCCAATCCGCGTGTGCAGGAGGATGAGTCGTGGAGGAGGACCGCGGATGAGGAGGCCTGGAGGAGGTGGAGCCGTCTCGGCGGTGGCTGTTGACCAGATCTCCTCGCTGCTGGAGAAGGCGCGGCTGCGCATCCTGAGCTTCCTCTGCTGCCCTGGCGTTCCTCCGCTCCTCGCGTCGTGCGCCGCACGCTGCCTCGCGTCGGACACCGCGCACCACCTCACGCTGGAGAGAGAGAGGTGGAGGGCTGCTGGAGAGAGAGGGGGAGGAAGGGGCCGCCGCCTCCTGGAGAGAGAGAGGTGTGGGTGGAGGAGAGGATAGGTTAGGGTTTGGAAGAATGGAAGGAGTGTTCGTCTATATATTATGAGAGGTTATCGGGCCGAGCAGGACCTGTTGGGCCTAGGTTTTTTTCGGAGGCGGGCCATATAATGTGTCCGCCTCCGAAAATAGATTTACGGAGGTGCACGTCTTAATGCGACCGCCTCCGAAAATAGATCATTTTTAGAAGCGGTTGTGTTAAACGTCCGCCTCAGAAAATCGATTTTCGGAGGCGGACAAAGGAACCGCCTCCTAAAATAAAAATGTCCGCCTCCGTCAATATCCGGCATTAACAGAAGCGGACGGAATTTCTGTCCGCCTCCGACGCCGAAACCCAAGTGCCTCCTAAAATCTGAATTGTAGTAGTGGCGGAGTCCGCGCAAACCCGCGGCTCTATCTTCGTCTGGTGGAGCGAAGACTTGTCGTCAGGTGATCGAAGCGCCAGGTCAGGGCGCTTCGGTCGCTCCTCGAAGCGTTGGTTCCCGGCCCTTCGATTGGAGTGCCTGGAATACTTAGGCAAGAAAGGTCAGATAACAATGATCGAAGGGAGCTGATGCTAGTTCCCAACATCAGCCCCCTTCGGGCGAAAACAGCTCCTCGAGAAGTTAAGGCCAAAGATTTGAACTTGTTGAGGCTCCCTTCGGCTCTCCTTGCGCCCACTTCGCGGGGTGGTTGTTTTTGACCATTGAGCTGTTTTAATTATCACCTGTGTGCATCTTATTATTTTATTTGTACATATATTTTTTGAAAATTTACGGGGGGGTAGGGGGCTATTTGCATTGTTCCAGGCTTGTTTTTGGAATTTGCCACCATTGGGGTAATTTTGCAGCGGCGGTTGGTGCTTCACGCCCCCTCTTGGTCAGGCGGATGCCTATATATAGCTGGGTCGCGGTGATTATTTTCACCGCACCGTCGCTTTCAACTCCTGTTTTTTTGCTGAGTTGCTCTCCGCATTTAGGGTTTCGAAGTGCGGCAGAGGGGAACTGTCGTTGTTTTAGTTAGCATCTTGCTCGAAGCGGCAGTATGTCTTCTTCTGCGGCGCCGGTTGTGTGGTATGATGAATCGATGCCCGTGAGGTCGAAGAAGAAGGGCGCGCTGTCATCTGAGGAGAACATGACCTTCGACTTTCCAGATTCGTTGGTCACGAGTAAAATGCTGAGGAGGCTGGAGAGGGAAGGGTACATCAAATATGCGGACGCGAAGACCAACTGGAAGCAGACAAAGGCAGAGCCTCTGGAGGGCTACTACATGGTCTTCATGGACTTCTTTTCGAAGAGTGGGCTGAGGGAGCCTGTGCATGACTTCGTCCCTCAGGTTCTAAGGTTTTTCAATATCCAGATCCACAAGCTGACTCCGAACGCCGTGCTTCGGCTGGCGACATTCGCACGGGCGTGTAGGTCTAATGACCTACTGCTTAGTGCGAATGTCTTTGGTAATTTTCATAAGCTTCATTACCAGCTGAAGCAAGTGACCTGTACCGACTCAGAGGGGGAGAAGGTCATGAAAAACGCTGTGTACGGCGTGATTAACTTTGTGCCGCGCATCACTGGTGACTACTTCGCCATGGCGACGAAGAGCACCAAATTTTCAAAGGATTGGACAAACTACTGGTTCTACTATAAATTTTCACATGAAGGTATCCGGTCGAAGGTCGGTTTGCTGCGGTACCGAAGCCCTGAGACTACTAGGCTCCTGGGCGAAGAGGCTGCTACTGAGAAGGCGATCCTGAAACTGGTGGAGCAGATCGGCTTTAGTGAACTTGTGGAGGAATGGGCTGCGGCGTGCTGCTACCCATTGTCTACTAAGCTCCCTACCATGACCTTCTCAGAGGGTGAGGCTGGGAACCTTCAGAAGATTATATTTCCGAAGAAGGTTCGGGAGTATCTAATGGAAGGTAAGTGATGTTATTGTAATGCCCTAGATGCGACTGGTTGTTTCTCGTTCTAAGCACCCTGCGTTTTGTTATTTGCAGGGATTCGACTTGACGGGTTGGAGGAGTTTGTGCACGACGTGCTTGGAGGGATGACGCCATTGGAGGCCAAGGACTTGGAGACTCACGGTGTTGAGGGGCGCATAAATCGCGTTCTCAAAGTGGTAGGTCTGGAGGTCGGCAACCGGAAGGAGAGGACGAAGAGGAAGGCTGCGGCTCCTGCCGCTTCAAACGGTCAGGATTCGAAGGCTACGAAGACCACCACTCCTCGGGGGGGCGGTTCCAACATATCTACCGCTACCACTACGCCTTTGGAAAAAGTGGGTGAGCTTGAAGAAGGGGAGGTGGTAAAGGATGTTGGGGCCAAAGCAGTTGATCCCACTGTGACCACTCCAGAGGTGACCAACGAGTCCCCTTCGGCTAGGCCGGATGCTGCTGCTTCGGCGGTGCAAGAACAAGCTGCCCCGGACGCTGTCGCTCCCACTGTGTTCAATATGCTGGACGCTTTTGGGGGAGCCGACGGCGATGACGAGGAGGATGAGGACATTGATTTGGAGGTTGGTGCAAAGGATACGCATGTAGCCCCCACTGTTGACCTATATCTCAGGGAGAAGTCCCCTTCTAATATTGGGGTTTTGGAGAAGGGACTGGACGCTGCTGGTCGGGAGTCGAAGGGGAAAGAGATGGCTGACGCTTCGACTTCGAGCTCTGGAGGCTCCGGTGCTTCGTCCTCGCTGAGTGAAACTAGGAGTTGGGGGAAGTCCATGTACCCTGGTGGTGCCGGTGGTGAGGGCGTGCTTCGCAGAGCCATGCGCCAACCAAGGGCCTTCAAGATCGACTCGAAGGGCCTATCTTTAGAGAACTTCGCCAGCACCTCCGAGGAGGAAAATTTTTATCAAGATATTATGCGCTCATTCTACGCCCCTGAGCTTGAGGAGGAGCTCACAAAGATGGACCCTACAAATGCCTTCACTTCCCTGGAGTGCATGAGTATGAAGGTATGGGTCCTATCAACTGATCTTTCGAAGCGTTGGGTCTATTTTTCTTAAGTGTTTAGATTTATTTAACAGTTGTGGTTTTTGGTGCATACAGACACTTCTGCTTTGTCACACTGCTCGCGCATGTCATTTCAACGATAGCGATGCTATCGTCGCTCAGAAGCGCGAAAATGACAAGCTAAGGGAGAAAACCGAAGCGCTTGAGAAGAGGGTGGCTGAGCTAGAGAAGGAGAAGGAGCGGACGAGAAGGGCGCTGGAGGAGGCCGATGCTGCTAAGGTGGATACCATCACAGCAGCAGAGCTTGAGGCATCAATCTTCGAAGGTCAGATTGCCGATCTAAGTTCAAAGATTGAAGCCGCGCAGAAAGAGAAGGACGAGCAAGATAAGGAGCTTGCGACGCTTCGAAGCGATGCCGGCAAGCTGCAAGGCCTTGTTGCTGCGGCTTGTGAGAAGGCTAGGTCTATGGAGCCCGCCCGCCCTTACTGACGCTTTTGGTCTTGTGGGCTCGGAGGTGGACAAGAAAAAGTTTGCAGATGATGACTTCTTAGACTATCTAGATTGGATGAAGGCCCAGATTGAGCGCTTCGTCAGGCTCACCTCAGGGCATTCCAATACTTCGGCCTATCTTGCAGCTCGCGGGCTATTTCAGGTGCTGAAGAGCCGCGGTTGCAACCACTATTTGTGGCCGGAGGGATTCGTGTTCCTAGAGGGGCTTCCGAAGGTGGATGAGGTGACGAAGGAGTCGGTGAAGGCCTTCGGCGCGAACTATTGGATGCCGAGGAAGGATTAGCTCCTCAAAAAATATTACAAGACTGTGAATGTATGGATATTTATGTGGCTTCTCCTCGTCTTTTCCCCCTTTTGTTTTGTTGTGTTTCGTTGTTTTGGTGCTTATGTGGTTGTTTTCATAGACGTTGACGGCGAAGGAGCGTGCGAAGGAGGCTAGGGCTTCAGGAGCTGCTGCTTCGTCGGCACCAGGTGTAACGCCTCCAGGCTCTAACTCAGGATCGGCGACTGTGGCTAGAGAGAAACCCGACGCTTCGTGATGGGTATGGAAACCCCGGGTTCCCTAAGAAGCTAGATTCCTAGTAAGACTCTACCATGTAATCCTACTAGGACTTCTCTATTGTAACTGACTAGGAGACTTACCATGTAGACCTTGCCCCCTGGGATATATAAAGGAGGGCAGGGGTCCCTAGATCGGTAGAAGGCAACGCCGTCAGGCAATGCACCATATCATCAGTCCAATACAAGATACACCAAACATGACATAGGGTATTACACATATTACGGCCCGAACCTGTCTAAATCGTCTCTTGTCACTTTCGGTTCTTGATCCTCGACGACTTAGCCCTAAACCTCTCTCTCGGGGTACCCCCTCGAGATCCCTGCCGGCATAAAACACCGACACATTTGGCGCCGTCTGTGGGATTTTTGTCGAGAATCCGCCGCTGAATTTGAAGGACCAATCAACTTCATCGCCAACTTCGAGTTCAAATCTGAGGAAAAGCGTCATCTGCATCTTCATCGTCGGCTCCTGGATCTGTATTGCTGATCGTAACAGCGTCCTCCACGTCAACTTCGCGGCCTCCATGGTGCCGATGATTTTTTTTCCATCAGCGCAACTCACTTCGCGTCTCGCCGTGAATAGTTCAAGATGGTCTCGTGTGCTGCACGACAAGTACTCGATGGTGCCGATGATTTTCTTCCATCAGCGCAACTCACTTCGCGTCTGGCCGTGAATAGTCCGAGACGAATCCAAGTTCATGTGCAGCACAAGTACTTGCTTTACTCGGTCACGTCGAGAGCAGAGTCCTTGAAGCAATCGACTTTCTTCAACAAGTCCGACGCAGAGCAGACAAAATAGCTGTAGCTGTGTGACTGTGTCCGATGCATCAAGGGCAGCCATTGGTTGCTGTAGGTGCATGTGCATCCAGAAGCTTACAAATTTGGTGTGAATTATTACTACATGCATGTGCACGTGGACATCACTGGAAGCATTCAACTATGAGCACACAAAGGAAGCTACCAGCAACGCTCAAGCGAAGACTTCGCTTCGACTTCAGCTTACGCGGCTGCCAGTAGTAGAAAAGAGGTTATCGCAGGTGCCTAGAATTTTTTTACAGACGGTTTTGCTTGACGGCCGCTAGTAGAAATTAACGTTATTTTTACAGGCGGTTCCTTAAAAAACTCGCCACTAAAAATCAATTTTTACAGGTGGTTCTCTTAAAGGAACCGCCTGTAAAAATTCACCATTTCTATAGGCGGTTCACTTAAGGAACCGCCTGAACCGCCTGTAGAAATCGATTTGTACAGGCGGTTTCTTAAGTGAACGGCCTGTAGAAATCGGTTCTAATTTTAAAAATTTGATTTTTTAAATGATTTCAAATAAAAAAACTGTCAACATGAAAGTTGTAGATCTCGAAAAGTTATGAAACTTTGTAGTTGAAATTTTTTCATTTGAAATCATCTTGAAGGTGTAAAGTTCGGTCAAAATTTAAAATTTGAAATTTGACTTTTTGAAAGAAGGCTCAGATGGAGAAACTGTCTACATGAAAGTTGTAGATCTCGAAAAGTTATTCTATTTTGTAGTTGACAATTTTTTTTATTTGAATTCATTTAGTGCCTAAAACAATCAATTTAGTCTCGATTTGTTATAATATGTGGAGAACCGAAGTGAGATATAGTCATAAGTGACAGTGTGATGTAGTGGTAGTGGAGGGTACGCGTAAAAGAGAGGTCGCGGGTTCGAATCCCGCCGGCCGTGTAGCGCACGAATTTTGCGCGAAAAATGCCGTGGCTTGCCGATTTCTACAGGCGAAGAGTACAGGCGCGGTTCGCTAAAACGCCTGTAAAAGTGCGTTTCGAACCGCCTGTACAAATGCTTTGTGTACTAGTGTGCCCCGACACATCGTCGACGACGACTTCGACTCGAACAACGCTGGCTGGTGGGACCTCTCCTGGATTTGATTTTTTTTGTTTTGCTATTTTTAAAACCCGATTTCCGGAAATGATTTGTGCAGGCGGTTGCTTATGTCAACCGCCTGTACAAATTGATTTGTACAGGCGGTTCATAAGCAACCGCCTGAGTACAGGCGGTTCACTAAAACGCCTGTAAAAATGCGTTTCAAACCGCCTGTACAAATGCTTTGTGTACTAGTGTGCCCCGACGCATCGTCGACGACGACTTCGACTCGAACAACGCTGCCTGGTGGGTCCTTTCCCGGATTTGATTTTTTTTGTTTTGCTATTGAAAGGATCAAGGATGTCCAAGAGGGGGGTGAATTGGGCAACTAGTAAAATTTCTTCGAAATAACAATTCAACCTATCGAGGATTGCCCAAATTCACCCACTAGTGCATGTGATCAACTAAGCCTAAAACAAGTTAAACAACCTAGAGCCAAGTCCTAGCAAGTATACTACTCTATGAAAGTATGGAACACAAGGCACAAAAGTAGTACAGAATGTAAATACGGAATGTAAAGAGAGAAGGGACAAAACCGATTTTTTCCCGAGGTATCGAGGTGTCGGCACACCCCCCTAGTCCTCGTTGGAGCACCCCCTTTCGAGGGCGTAGCTCCCCCTTGATCACCTGCGGTGACCAAGTGCTCTCTATGGGCTGATCCTTTGCCACTCCGGCGCGGTGGATCGCCCACAACCGCTCACAAGCTTTGATCCGGGTCGCCCACAAGTCTCCAAGCGATCACCGAATCACCGATCACCACCAAGCCGTCTAGGTGATGCCGATCACCAAGAGTAACAAGCTCAAACTCTCACTTGACCCAAAGCATGATCAAAGAGATGGATGGATGCACACAAGTCACTCTTGATCTCTCTAGGGAAGAAGCTCACAAGAATTGGCTCAAATCTCAACCTCCCTAGGGTTCTTGCAATCTCACAAGGTCTCCAAGTATTCTCAACTGTTAGAAGTGGCAAGAGACCTCTCATGGACGAGCTTAAGGAATATAAATACCCCCACACAAGCCCATGACCGTTAGACACAAAATCAGTCTGATTACGGGGGCACCGGACGCTGATTAAGTCCACACCGGACGCGTCCGGTGTCCTGTCCAACGGTACAGTGAACTGGCCTGAATTTGAACACACCGGACGCTACAGCGTCTGATGCCCACGCACCGGAAGCGTCCGGTGACAAAAACCCTCTCTGGAACCTCTCTGGACCATCACCGGACACTGGGAACCAGCGTCCGGTGCTAGTGTCCGGTGCTCAGCCCAACCTAGGGTTAAGCACCGGACGCTCACCCAGCGTCCGGTGAGCCGAGACTCTCTGTCCGCTGCAACAGACAACACACCGGACGCTCAGGTCCAGCGTCCGGTGCCTCAAATTGGCTCAAACTTCGCCGAATCGAATACTTTCCAAAACAAAGTTTGTTCCAAGTGATGCATGGACACTCTCTAGACTCTGAATTGACAAGTGTGCACCACACTACCATCTCATGATCAAGTCTAGATCAAGTTACCCGTTCAAACTCCCCTTAATAGTACGGTTAAAGAGAAAATAAGACCTAAACTACTCTAAGTGCCTCTCCAACTCCAATCGGCACTTAGAACTAGCCTATCTCCGTCTTGTCGTTTATCCCTTTGAAAACCGAATCGATTTCCATCGCTAGTGAAATGAACCTGCATGTTATTATGACCTAACAACTAAATTGTCCTACAAAACACACGTTAGTCATAATAACCTTATGTTGTCATTAATCACCGAAACCCATAGGGCCTAGATGCTTACAGCTATTTTGAAAACCCGATTTCCGGAAATGATTTGTGCAGGCGGTTGCTTATGTCAACCGCCTGCACAAATCGAGTTGTACAGGCGGTTCATAAGCAACCGTCTGTAGAAATCACCGATTTCTACAGGCGAAGAGTACAGGCGGTTCACTAAAACGCCTGTAAAAATGTGTTTCGAACCGCCTGTACAAATGCTTTGTGTACTAGTGTGCCCCGACGCATCGTCGACGACGACTTCGACTCAAACAACGCTGGCTGGTGGGTCCTCTCCCGGATTTGATTTTTTTGTTTTGATATTTTTAAAACCCGATTTCCAGAAATGATTTGTGCAGGCGGTTGCTTATGTCAACTGCCTGTACAAATCGATTTGTACAGTCGGTTCATAAGCAACCGCCTATAGAAATCGCCGATTTCTACAGGTGAAGAGTACAGGCGGTTCACTAAAACCCCGGTAAAAATGCGTTTCGAACCGCCTGTACAAATGCTTTATGTACTAGTGTGCCCCGATGCATCTTCGACGACGACTTCGACTCGAACAACGCTAGCTGGTGGGTCCACTTCCGGATTTTATTTTTTGTTTTGCTATTTTTAAAACCCGATTTTCAGAAATGATTAAGCAACCGCCTGTAGAAATCGGGCGAAGAGTACAGGCGGTTCGCTAAAACGCCATTAAAAATGCGTTTCGAACCGCCTATACAAATGCTTTGTGTACTAGTGTGCCCCGACGCATCATCGACGACGACTTCGACTCGAACAACGCTGGCTGGTGGGTCCTCTCTCGGATTTGATTTTTTTAGTTTTGCTATTTCTAAAACCCGATTTCTGGAAATGATTTGTGCAGGCGGTTGCTTATGTCAACCGCCTGTACAAATCGATTTCTACAGGCGAAGAGTACAGGCGGTTCGCTAAAACTCCTGTAAATATGCGTTTCGAACCGCCTGTATAAATGCTTTGTGTACTAGTGTGCCCCGACGCATCGTCGACGACGACTTTGACTCGAACAACGCTGGCTGGTGGGTCCTCTCCTCGATTTGATTTTTTTTGTTTTACTATTTTTAAAACCCGATTTTCGGAAATGATTTGTGCAGGCGGTTGCTTATGTCAACCGCGTGTACAAATTGATTTGTACAGGCGGTTCATAAGCAACCGCCTGTAGAAATCGCCGATTTTTACCGGCGAAGAGTAAAGACAGTTCGCTAAAACACCTGTAAAAATACGTTTCGAACCGCCTGTACAAATGTTTTGTGTACTAGTGTGCCCCGACGCATCGTCGATGACGACTTCGACTCGAACAACGCTGCCTGGTGGGTTCTCTCCCGGATTTGATTTTTTTGTTTTGCTATTTTTAAAACCCGATTTCTGGAAATGATTTGTGCAGGCGGTTGCTTATGTCAACCGCCTGCACAAATCGATTTGTACAGGCAGTTCATAAGCAACCGCCTGTAGAAATCGCCGATTTCTACAGGCGAAGAGTACAGACGGTTCGCTAAAACGCCTGTAATAATGTGTTTCGAACCGCCTGCACAAATGCTTTGTGTACCAGTGTGCCCCGACGCATCGTCGACGACGACTTCGACTCGAACAACGCTGGCTGGTGGGTCCTCTCCCGGATTTATTTTTTTGTTTTGCTATTTTTAAAACCCGATTTCCGGAAATGATTTGTGCAGGCGGTTGCTTATGTCAACCGCCTGTACAAATCGATTTGTACAGGCGGTTTATATACAACCACCTATAGAAATCGCCGATTTGTACAGGCGAAGAGTACAGGCGGTTCGCTAAAACCCTTGTAAAAATACGTTTCTAACCGCCTGTACAAATGCTTTGTGTACTAGTGTGCCCCGACGCATCATCGTCGATGACTTCGACTCGAACAACGCTGGCTGGTGGGTCCTCTCCCTGATTTGATTTTTTTGTTTTGCTATTTTTAAAACTCGATTTTCAGAAAATATTCGTGCAGGCGGTTGCTTATGTCAACCGCCAGTACAAATCGATTTGTACAGGCGGTTCATAAGCAACCGCCTATAGAAATCACCGATTTTTACAGGCAAAGAGTACAGGCGGTTCGCTAAAACGCCTTTAAAAATGCGTTTCGAACCGCCTGTACAAATGCTTTGTGTACTAGTGTGCCCCGAGGCATCGTCGACGACGACTTCGACTCGAACAACGCTGGCTGGTGGGTCCTCTCCCGGATTTGATTTTTTTGTTTTGCTATTTTTAAAACCTGATTTCCGGAAATGATTTGTGCAGGCGGTTGCTTATGTCAACCGTCTCTACAAATCGATTTGTATAGGCGGTTCATAAGCAACCGCCTGTAGAAATCGTCGATTTCTACAGGCGAAGAGTACAGGCGGTTCGCTAAAACTCCAATAAAAATGCGTTTCGAACCGCCTGTATAAATACTTTGTGTACTAGTGTGCCCCGACGCATCGTCGACGACGACTTCGACTCGAACAACGTTGGCTGGTGGGTCCACTCCTCGATTTGATTTTTTTGGTTTTGCTGTTTTTAAAACCCGATTTCCGGAAATGATTTGTGCAGGCGGTTGCATATGTCAACCGCCTATACAAATCGATTTGTACAGGCGGTTCATAAGCAACTTCCTATAGAAATCGCCGATTTCTACAGGCGAAGAGTACAGGCGGTTCGCTAAAACGCCTGTAAAAATGCGTTTCGAACCGCCTGAACAAATGCTTTGTGTACTAGTGTGCCCCGACGCATCGTCTACGACGACTTCGACTCGAACAACGCTAGCTGGTGGGTCCTCTCCCAGATTTGATTTTTTTGTTTTGCTATTTTTAAAATCCGATTTCCGGAAATGATTTGTGCAGGCGGTTGCTTTTGTCAACCGCCTGTACAAGCGGTTTATAAGCAACCGCCTGTAGAAATCGCCGATTTCTACATGCGAAGAGTACAGGCGGTTTGCTAAAACGTCTGTAAAAATGCATTTCGAACCACCTGTACAAATGCTTTGTGTACTAGTGTGCCCAGACGCATCGTCGACGACGACTTCGACTCGAACAACGCTGGCCGGTGGGTCCTCTCCCGGATTTGATTTTTTTTGTTTTGCTATTTTTAAAACCCGATTTTCGGAAATGATTTGTGCAGGTGTCAACCGCCTGTACAAATCGATTTGTACAGGCGGTTAATAACCAACCGCCTATAGAAATCGCTGATTTCTACAGGCGAAAAGTACAGGCGGTTCACTAAAACCCCTGTAAAAATGCGTTTCGAACCGCCTGTACAAATGCTTTGTGTACTAGTGTGCCCCGATGCATCTTCGACGACGACTTCGACTCGAACAACGCTGGCTGGTGGGTCCTCTCCCGGATTTGATTTTTTTATTTTGCTATTTTTAAAAACCGATTTCCAGAAATGATTTGTGCAGGCGGTTGCTTATGTCAACCGCCTGTACAAATCGATTTGTACAGTCGGTTCATAAGCAACCGCCTATAGAAATCGCCGATTTCTACAGGCGAAGAGTACAGGCGGTTCACTAAAACCCCTGTAAAAATGCGTTTCGAACCGCCTGTACAAATGCTTTGTGTACTAGTGTGCCCCGATGCATCTTCGACGACGACTTCGACTCGAACAACGCTGGCTGGTGGGTCCTCTCCCGGATTTTATTTTTTTGTTTTGCTATTTTTAAAACCCGATTTTCAGAAATGATTTGTGCAATCGCCTGTACATATCGATTTGTACAGGCGGTTCATAAGCAACCGCCATACAGGCGAAGAGTACAGGCGGTTCGCTAAAACGCCTTTAAAAATGCGTTTCGAACCGCCTATACAAATGCTTTGTGTACTAGTGTGCCCCGACGCATCATCGACGACGACTTCGACTCGAACAACGCTGGCTGGTGGGTCCTCTCCCGTATTTGATTTTTTTGTTTTGCTATTTCTAAAACCCGATTTCTAGAAATGATTTGTACTGGCGGTTGCTTATGTCAACCTCCTGTACAAATCGATTTCTACAGGCGAAGAGTACAGGCGGTTCGCTAAAACTCCTGTAAATATGCATTTCGAACCGCCTGTATAAATGCTTTGTGTACTAGTGTGCCCCGACGCATCGTCGACGACGACTTCGACTCGAACAACGCTGGCTGGTGGGTCTTCTCCTCGATTTGATTTTTTTGTTTTGCTATTTTTAAAACCCGATTTCCGGAAATGATTTGTGCAGGCGGTTACATATGTCAACCGCCTGTACAAATCGATTTGTGCAGGCGGTTCATGAGCAACTGCCTGTAGAAATCACCGATTTCTACAGGCGAAGAGTACAGACGGTTCGCTAAAACGCCTGTAAAAATGCGTTTCGAACCGCCTGAATAAATGCTTTGTGTACTAGTGTGCCCCGACGCATCGTCTACGACGACTTGGACTCGAACAACACTAGCTGGTGGGTCCTCTCCCGGATTTGATTTTTTTGTTTTGTTATTTTTAAAATCCGATTTCCGGAAATGATTTGTGCAGGCGGTTACTTATGTCAACCGCCTGTACAAGCGGTTCATAGGCAACCGCCTGTAGAAATCGCCGATTTCTACATACGAAGAGTACAGGCGGTTCGCTAAAACGTCTGTAAAAATGCATTTCGAACCACCTGTACAAATGCTTTGTGTACTAGTTTGCCCCGACGCATCGTTGACGATGACTTTGACTCGAACAACGCTGGCCGGTGGATTCTCTCTCGGATTTGATTTTTTTGTTTTGCTATTTTTAAAACCCGATTTGCAGAAATGATTTGTGCAGGCGGTTGCCTGTACAAATCGATTTGTACAGGCGGTTCATAACCAACCGCCTATAGAAATCGCCGATTTCTACATGCGAAGAGTACAGGCGGTTCGCTAAAACGCATGTAAAAATACGTTTCGAACGGCCTGTACAAATGCTTTGTGTACTAGTGTGCCCCGACGCATCGTCGACGTTGACTTCGACTCGAACTAACGCTGGCTGGTGGGTCCTCTCCGGGATTTGATTTTGTTGTTTTGCTATTTTTAAAACCCGATTTTCGAAAATGATTTGTGCAGGCGGTTGCTTATGTCAACCGCCTATACAAATCGATTTGTATAGGCGGTTCATAAGTAAGCGTCTGTAGGCGAAGAGTACAGGCGGTTCGCTAAAACGCCTATAAAAATGCGTTTCGAACCGCTTGTACAAATGCTTTGTGTACTAGTGTGCCCCGACGCATCATCGACGATGACTTCGACTCGAACAACACTGGCTGATGGGTCCTCTTCCGGATTTGATTTTTTTGTTTTGCTATTTTTAAAACCCGATTTTCGGAAATGATTTGTGCAGGCGGTTGCTTATATCAACCGCCTGTACAAATCGATTTGTACAGGCGGTTCATAAGCAACCGGCTGTAGAAATCGCCGATTCCTACAGGCGAAGAGTACAGGCGGTTCGCTAAAACACCTGTAAAAATGCGTTTCGAACCGCCTGTACAAATGCTTTGTGTACTAGTGTGCCCCTACGCATCATTGACGACGACTTCGACTTGAACAACGCTGGCTGGTGGGTCCTCTCCCAGATTTGATTTTTTTTGTTTTGCTATTTTTAAAACCCAATTTTCGGAATGATTTATGCAGGTGGTTCCTTATGTCAACCGCCTGTACAAATCGATTTGTACAGGCGGAGTATAGGTGGTTCGCTAAAACGCCTGTAAAAATACGTTTCGAACCGCCTGTACAAATGCTTTGTGTACTAGTGTGCCCCGACGCATCGTCGACGACGACTTCGACTCGAACAACGTTGTCTGGTGGGTCCTCTCCCGGATTTGATTTTTTTGTTTTGCTATTTTTAAAACCTGATTTCCGGAAATGATTTGTGTAGGCGGTTGCTTATGTCAACCGCCTGTACAAATCGATTTGTACAGGCGGTTCATAAGCAACCGCCTGTAGAAATCGCCGATTTCTACAGGCAAAGAGTACAGACGGTTCAATAAAACGCCTGTAAAAATACGTTTCGAACCGCCTATACAAATGCTTTGTGTACTAGTGTGCTCTGAGCATCGTCGACGACGACTTCGACTTGAACAACACTGGCTGGTGGGTCCTCTCCCGGATTTGATTTTTTTATTTTGCTATTTTTAAAACCCGATTTCCGGAAATGATTTGTGCAGGCGGTTGCTTATGTCAACTGCCTGTACAAATCGATTTGTACAGGCGGTTGATAAGCAACCGCCTGTAGAAATCGCCGATTTCTACAGGCGAAGAGTACAGGTGGTTCGCTAAAACGCCTGTACAAATGCTTTGTGTACTAGTGTGCCCTGACGCATCGTCGACGACGACTTCGACTCGAACAACGCTGGCTGGTGGGTCCTCTCCCGGATTTGATTTTTTTGTTTTGCTATTTTGAAAACTCGATTTTCGGAAATGATTTGCGCAGGCGGTTGCTTATGTCAACCGCCTGTACATTCTCTTTTGAGACTTAGTCAACCCTCCAGGGCACCATTGGGGCAATTGCTCTTGCTCTGGATGAATCGGCCTCTTGGGAATCGGAACTCTTTCAGGATGTCTACGCATCGGTTCATCATCAGGAACTCGATCGTTAGCCATCTCCTCCAATCTCTGATTCATCGGAAGCCTGCCCCCCAGTCGATCAGACATATGAACCCTGGGACCAAGTCTTTCATGTACAGGGATACGTCGAGACTCAAAATGTTGATCTCTGATGATAGGTCGATCCCTGGAGTCATTGAAACACGGCCTTTTATTTGACCGAGTCCAACCTTGCCCATTACACTCTAGACAATTTTCTGGAGTAGGAAGCTTAATGCCTTGCTCCCAACAGTAGATGAAAAACGGGCACCTCCAATGATTTGCATTACGCTGCCTCATCTCATCTCTGCGTTCAGCTTGTTCGTTCTCTCTCTGGAACTTGTAGATCAGATCTTGGGAAGTCATACGCCTTTCATTAACTTGCGAACTTTCTCCATGTTCGATCTTTCCTTTGAACTTCAGATCAGACAATGACACTTGAACTCTTGGATCTACAGCCCCTTTATTTTTGGCCGAATCAGAAGTCAACACTTTGGTAGGCTTCGCAGCATCCACCATGTTAACTGGAAACGGATGCCCATCAATTTTCATCTGTTTATTAGCTTTCTTGGGCACTTCAAATTTGATTCGGCCTTACTCGATGTGATTCTGCAACTGCTGTCGGAAAACCTTGCAATCGACGGTATTATGAGATGTAGCATTGTGGAACTTGCAATATACCTTCTTTGAGCAGCATATCGAATATTTTATCGATCTTAGTCACATCGAATCCAAACTTCTCTGGCTCTTTCTTTGCATAAGGGCACGAAATCAGCTTTTTATTCTTTACCCATTCAGCAACTCAGATTTCAGCATCTTCATCTGAATCTGACTCAGAGGAATATCCAGCATAGTTAACCTTCTTCTGATAGCTCCTTCTTGGCTCGTAGGATCGATTCCCCTGCCCTGACATCCTTTGCACAATATGACTTAGGCTCTCAAACTCCTGTGATGCATATTTTTCCTTCAAGTACGGTAGGAGCCCTTGGAAAGCTAACTCAGCTAACTGTGCATCGAATAGCATCAGACTATAGCATTTATTCCTCACATCCCTGAACCGAGCAATGTATGTAGCTACTGACTCATCATTCCTCTGTCTCATGCTTGTCAGATCGGATAACTTCTTTGAGAATTTTTACAATAGTTGAAGAGGCGAAGAGAGGCGATTGGTGAGTCTATGGTCGGTGGGTCCAAAACATGAGAAGCGATGAGAGGTGATGAGGAGAAAGACGATGAGAGGCGATTTGTGTGTCTATGGTCGGTGGATCCATATGTGTCATGTCGCCTCCAATCGCCTTCGAAATCGAGGAGTTAGGATAACAAAAAATAGGCATGGTAATTCTAATTTTGTAGTTCTTTTTAATAAAGGATAGAAGCCTACATAATCAATTACAAGAGGAGTAATATAGTTGATCTATATAATTGAAGTATTTTTTTCTAGGGTTTGATTCTAAGCTGCAACCGACGCGACGAGGCAGGTTCCAAGCCGCCGTAGCAACAGTGGAGTGGAGTCGCCGAAGCTGGTCATCCCGTCCTTCGCGTTCACCTGCCAGCGCATCGACGGACTGAAGCGGCGCGTGGCCTCCAAGGTCGCGGATGGATAAGTGCATGCTGATCTCTTCAGATGGATTAATTACTAAGAGCCTAGAGGTTTAGTGTGTTGCAGCTGATCTCTTCAGATGGATAAGTGGAAGACCAGAGAGTGCATGCATTGTAACACTAGTACACAAAAGCTCAACGGTGACACTACTATTTTATTTCTACAGGCGGTTTCAGTTACCGGACGCCAGCGGAAAAAATAGGTGGGGCTAGAGAAAAGAACCGCTAGTGCAAATACGTTTCCACCGGCGGTTCACTTAAGGAACCGCCAGTAGAAAGCCCGCTATAAATACCCCTTCTTCCTCCCTGAGCCGAACAGTAACTCACAGCCAACTTCCATAGTTGGCGATTTTGGTGGTCTAAACTTCACCAAATACAAGGGGAGAGGTTTTGATCTTGATTTCTTTGGAGGAGATTGCTAAAAAAGATTAGTTTACCTACTTCTAACCTCGTTTTAACCATTCTTTGCTCCATTTAGCTAAATTTTGGATCTAGAGTTTGACCATGAGCTAGTTAGAGGAATAGCTTGGCTATTGTCTTTTTTTTTAAATGAGCTAGATAGATGAAGTTTGCCCTCTCTCACTATCTTGATTGCTTCTTAGTATATATAGTTTCTCCCTTTCTTAACATGATTAGTTCACTTTCATTAATGGTGTGTTATATGCATGAAGAAAGATAAAAATAATGTCTTTTATTAATTTGTTAGTATATTTTTGTTTTTACTCCTTGTTTCTGTACTTTTATATATAACTTTATATTATTAGTTATGTTTTAATCATATATTTATTTGTTCGGCACATATTAATTATTCTTAATTATATATTAATTATTTATTTAGTTGTATGACTTTGCATATTAATTATGTTTTAATCATTTACTAGATTTGTAATTCTTCCTCCCCGATCTAAACAGAACTCACAGCCAATTTTCATCAGAGGCCATTTGGAACATGCATTTCACCCTCCACTAGGGGTAAGGTTTTCATCTTCATTTTTTGGGAAGGAGATTTCTAAAAAAAGGTAGTTTATACCTCTCCCATCTTTTTAACATAATTCTTGCTCTATTTAGCCATTTTTTATCTCGGGTTCCACCATTATTGTCTCTCTTATCATTTATTTGTTATTTATAGGTGCTGATGGAGAGGTCATACTGGATGTATAAGTTACCAAGAGTCAATCCATCATATATAACTCAGCTTAACAGGTTCATTGATGCCGCTAAAAGCCATGCTAGGAGAACAGACATGAAGCACATATATTGTCCATGCACCGACTGCAAAAATATTGTTGTGTTCCATGACACAGAGCCAATCCTTTCTCATCTGGTGAAAGGACCTAAATGGCTAGAGGGGGGTGAATAGCCTAATAAAAATTCTACAACAACACTTGACAAAAGGTTAGTAACAAAAGCAAGCGTAATCAAGCGCTAGCTCTACTCTAACTATGCAAGCCTCCTATACAAGTATACTACACAAGTCAAGCACTCAACAACTAGCTAGAAACAATTAAGAACTACAAGAACCAACTACACAAGCTAGCTACACAAGTAAGTGTAAGAAGGAGAGAGTACGAAAAGGCTATACCACCGAGGAGTGTAGAGGATGAACCAATCACCGGGATGAATACCAATGAAGTCCAATCCAACAAGAAATCCACTCGATGGTGGAGAAGAGAGACACCCGGGTTTTTACCGAGGTTCACTAGCTTGCCGGCTAGCTACGTCCTCGTTGTAGCGATACACCCACTTGGAGGTTCACGCGCTAATTGGCATCACACGCCAAACCCAACTAAGGGTGCCGCACAACCAACACAAGATGGGGATCCACAAGCTACGAGCAATCCACTAGAGATGCCTTTCGCGAACTCCCGCGGGGATAGGCTCAAGGACCCCTCACAATACCTCGATCGGAGGCGGAGAACAATCACCAACTCCCCTCAATGACCTTCGCTGCTCCAAGCCGTCTAGGAGTCGGCAAACTCCAAGAGTAACAAGAGAATCCGCAGCGAAACACGATCTCCAAGTGCCTCTAGATGATCACAATCAACACAATGCACTTGATGCTCTCCAAACTCACCAAATGATGCTCACAAGCAAGTAGGATGAGTGAGAGTGGAGTGGGAAGACTCTAGTGTGATTAGGAATGATCAAGAGTGCCAAGAGTACTTCCCCAAACCGGCCAAGTCCCTACTTATAGCCCCCACTCAAGAATCCAACCGTTACTCACTGTTTTTGGGGGCACCGGACGCTGATCAAGTTTGCACCGGACGCTGCACCCCAGCGTCCGGTGTATTGCCCGCTGACACGTGTACTAGCCGTTTGAATTTCTTCGCTGCGCGCCAACTCACCGGACGCTCCAACAGTAGCACCGGACGCTCCGACGCCAGCGTCCGGTGTGGTTCCAGTAAGGTTCCAGAGAGCTCCAAAACACACCGGACGCATCCGGTGCTCAGTCACCGGACACAACCTAGCGTCCGGTGCTCTCACAGCTGATCAGTCAGTGGCACCGGACGCTAGGCCAGCGTCCGGTGCAAAATCCTTCAGCGTCCGGTGAAAACTTCACCGAACCAACCCGAGAGCACAGGGATTGCACCGGACGCGTCCGGTGCTCTCTCACCGGACGCTCCAGCGTCCGGTGCACACTGTTTTGCACTATTTCAACAAGTTAGCCACCGGGAAATTTTGGCAAATTTCCGATGCACATTTTAGCTAAGTGCAAACACCGAAAAGCGCTGAATCCTGCCTCGCAAGCTCGGCAGGAGGGAGAGAGTACCCAAACACCTCTCCACCACACAAACTTCACCCCGTTTCCAAAGTTGCTAACACTCCAGAGTGTTTCTCACTTAGGTGCACGTGTGTTAGCCTTTTTAAAAGAGTTTTCAACGGGTTTTGTTAGTGTCACTAGCATCTAATGCAATGCAATAACCATGAACACCTAGTGGCACTTGATAACCGAATTTCATCCATGAATTCGCCCCTCTTGATAGTACGGCTATCTATCCTAAATGTGATCACTCCCTCTATGGAGTCTTGATCACCAAAAGCAAAGAGCCCCTATAGGTTATACCTTTGCCTTGAGCTCCTAGCCTTTCTCCATGACTTGATCATCCTAGTGGTCATCAATGGGGTTGGACTTACACCAATTGCTCGGATGCCGTCATTGCCCTCCACCGATCAAGTCCTTGCTCCATCTTGTTTGCTAATTAGAATCTCATGAAACACTTAGAGCAAACCATTAGCAAACTAGGTTTCATCAATTACCCAAAACCAACAAGGGCTTTCAGTCCGTCGAGGATTTATGCAGGACTATTTGATTTGGACTAAGCATGGAGAGGGTAGTTCTGCACCTTATTTAGTTGAAAACTGTGAGAACATCGGAGCCGATGGCCTAGATAAGTTTGTACGAGGGACACATCAGACTAGTACCCAGAGTGAACATGTAGTGCCAACTGTTTTTGACCATGATTTTGTTGGAGGAAATGTAGACGATAGAACTGATCATGTCCTACCAGATGCTGAGGAAGATGCAGAATTCTTAGACGCAATGTTGCGTCGTCATACTGATCCATCAATGTTCTTCTTGAAAGGTATGAAGGCGATGAAGAAGGCAGCAGAAGAGACTTTTTACGATGAGTCAAAGGGATGCACGAGAGAGTTCACAACCCTACGTTCCGTGATGAAGTTGTTGATGGTAAAGGCTAGATATGGCTTTTGTGATGCTGGGTTCGATGCGTTCTTGAGTATTCTAGCAGACATGCTTCCAAAGGAGAACAATGTGCCAGCTAATACATACTATGCAAAGAAACTAATCAGTCCACTTACTATGAGTGTCGAAAAGATCTATGCCTGTAGAAATCATTGCATCCTTTATCGAGGTGATGATTATAAAGACTTGGATAGCTGTCCAAATTGTGGCACAAGTAGGTACAAGACGAACAAAGACTATCGAGAGGAAGAGACTGTAGCCTCTGTGTCTACAGCAGGTAAGAGAAAAAAGAAAACCCAGCAGAGTTCAAAACCCACAAAGAAAGAAAAAAGGGAAGTAGACTACTATGCGCAGAAAAAAATTCCAGCTCTAGTGTTGTGGTACCTTCCTGTGGTTGATCGATTGAGGTGTTTGTTTGCAAACCCTGATGATGCCAAGCTTTTAGGTTGGCATGCTTCTGAGGAGCACAAAGACGATGGAAAACTAAGACATCCAGCTGATGGCAAGCAATGGCAAAATTTCAATGTAAATCACCTAGATTTTGCTAATGAGCCAAGAAATATTAGGTTTGCTTTGAGTACAGATGGAATGAATCCATTTGCCGAGAGGAGTAACAAGCACAGCACATGGCCGGTGATCCGCACCATATACATCCTTCCTCCTTGGTTGATGCAGAAGCGAAAATACCTTTTGCTACACTTCTTATTTCTGGACCTACACAACCTGGAGTCGACATGGATGTCTTTCTTGTGCCCTTAATGGAGGACATGAAAAAATTATGGGAAGAAGGTGTCGAAGTGTTGGACGAATACCGCAAAGAGACATTCACACTTAGAGCGATTATATTTGTTACCATCAATGACTACCCTGCTCTATTCGTGTTATCAGGGCAGTTCAAGGGGAAGGTTGGTTGTGTAATATGTATAGATGAAACAGCTTGTGTATACCTAGATGAATCAAACAAGCTAGTTTACATGAGGCACAGATGTTTCTTACCGAAAGGACACAAGTTCCGATTGCGTAAGATGGATAAGTACTTCGACAATATGGATGAACTACATTCTACTGCTCCATCAGGTAATCTTTTGCTCATTGGTTCGTGATAATGTTGAACATATACAACAATATAGTAACTCTTCTACTACTCAATCAGGTAACAGCCAAGGTAAAAGAGTTTTTGAAATTGTCAAAAACATCAAGTTCGCTTTCGGGAAGAAGACAAAAGAAGGAAAAGCCAGGAAGGATGTCAAGCCAACTCCCGGGGCTACATTTAAGAAGATATCAATTTTCTTCAAGTATCTGCCATATTGGAAAGAGTTGGACGTACGACACGCGATCGATGGCATGCACGTTCAGAAGAATGTGTTTGAAAGCATAGTTGGCATCTTGCTAGACATGAAGAGTAAGACAAAGGAAGGACTGAGATCACGATTAGACATGGTCAACTTAGGCATAAAAAAGGAACTTCACCCTATTCCTCTTGAAAATGGGAAGTACCACCTCCCAACAGCAAGCTACAACCTCAACAAAGATGAGCAGCATGCGATATGTGTGTGCTGGAAGAATTTGAAAGTTCCATCTGGATTCTGCTCTAACTTAAGAAGTATTGTTTCAATGAAAGACCTTACGCTCACCAACTATAACTCACATGATTGTCATGTCATGTTGACAACCTTCCTCCCTCTTGCCATCAGGGCTATAAAGCCAGTGTACTTAAAGATGGCAATCACACGGTTGTGCTACTTCTTTAACAAGATCTCACAGAAGGTAATTGACCGCGATGAGTTGCCTTCTTTGCAAGAATTCATAGTGGAGACATTGTCACAGTTTGAGATGTGTTTCCCCCCATCTTTCTTTGATATAATGGTACACCTCGTGGTGCACTTGGTGGGACAAGTAGAAGCATTGGGCCCATGTATTTGCATGAAATGTGGACATATGAGCATTTCATGTCAATATTGAATGGCTATGTTTCAACTCGTGCTCGTCCTGAGGCATCCATGATAGAGGGGTACTTGACCGAAGAGGCCATAGAGTCTGGAGGCCCTTTCTGCAATAATGTCCTAAAAGACCAGATTGCAATAGGTTTGCCTCCCACACGACATGAGGGTAGGCTGCATGGACGCGGGAGGATGGGACAGAAATCATTCATCCCTTCAGATTACAAAATAGTCCTTGAGTCACACCATAGCATCCTACAACGGCTATCATTAATTGACCCTTTCATCGAGGAACACATTAACGAGCTTCGAAACCAAAATCCTGGATGCACAGATGATTGGGTAATGAAAGAACACAAGCAGTGGTTTACCACATGGCTAAGTGAGAAGAACATTCCAAATGGGGAATCAATTGAGGAAAAAACCATCAAGATATTGGTAGCGGGACCATCACGCCAGGTCACGACATGGCAAACATATGATATTAGTGGCTTCACATTTTGTACCAAATCGAAGGACCAAAAGAGTATGTCTCAAAATAGTGGTGTTCGGTGCGAGGCCTTGGATGACGAAACTGGTGAAACCACTACTTACTTTGGCTTCATTGAGGACATATGGGAACTAGATTATGGTACATTTCAGATCCCCGTGTTTCGATGCCAATGGGTTGAAGACAAACATGTCACAGTGGACAACTATGGACTCAGAGTCCTTGATCTAAGTAAAGTAGCTTACAAAGATGACCCATGGATCCTTGCTAACCGTGCTGCACAGGTCTTTTATGCCGAACAAGTCCTTTCCAAGAATGAGAAGAAAAACACCGACAAGCCGAAACATGTTGTTTTTCCTGGAAAACAACACGCTTTAGGAGTTGACGATGTAACTGATCTAGAGGATTTCAACCAATTTGATGAAATGAGTGTCTTTAAGGACCATCCAACCAAGATTAAAAATGTTGAGCGAAACATCCCACAAACTGCACTGCCATGGGTGCGCCACGATGGAGAAGGAAGAACAGTAGCAGGATAGCTAGCTAGCTAGGATCATTTGTCTTGTACTATTTATGAGTCTTATAATTCATTTGAACATGCATATGATCTTCCCCAACATCATGTGTGACAATATGCCAATCGACGCTATCTTATCTTAACCCTACGTGAACCATATCTTAACAACCATAGGTTAAGCCTAAGAATATATGTAAATATATGTATATTATATATAAAGGTTAACCCTATCAATTTGAGTATGTTTAAATACTTAAGTTAAGATACTTCAATTCTTAATATGCAAAATTTTTTCATCATATTATATATTTTTGAATATATTTTAAATATATTACTAAAATACACTACTGCAGTAGTATATTAAAAAGTATAACTATATACTATATAAAAAATAAAAAATATGACCACATACTACTCCAGATGGTTTAGTATGACCATATGCTTCATCCACATATATTTTTTTAATCATAGATGATTTAAATCTACAAATATAGATATAGGAGTAACTACTCCCTGGAAGTAGAAAAGCATTTCCCTTATATATTATATATTATATAATATATAATATATAATATTAGAAAAATAACAAAAAAAAGAACCTACACTTTTCAGCATATAAAACCAAAGGTATGAATATCCAAAGATATTCTGAAAAAATATACTGGAGGCATTTGTACTGGCGGTTCTCCTAGACAACCGCCTGCGCTGCCCATTTGTGCAGGTGGTTGTCTAAGAGAACCGCCTGCAGTGTTGATTTCTGCAGGCGGGTTTCTTAGAGAACCGCCTGTAGTGCCTATTTGTTCTGGCCGCCAGTACAAATGCATCCAATATATATATCCCGCGCTCGAGGTCTAAAATTTCGCTAAGTGTCGGAGGCCAGCGCATTTGCACATACGCCTTCAGGCTGCCGGATTTTTCACCTGCCGCCGGCCATCTCCGCCGTTGAAATCCGTGTGCCGCCATCGCCGGTAGGTGCTCTCTCTGACCTCCCTCTCTCGCGCGACGGTGTGTGGTGGCGGTGTGTGGCGGCGGGTGGCGGCGCTGTGTGGCGGCGGGTGGTGTTGGCGGGTGGCGGCGGCGGGTGGCGGCGGTGTGTGGCGCCGGGTGGCGGCGGTGTGTGGTGTGGCGGCGGGTGGCAGTGCGGTGGAGCTCGTGGCCGGCGGTGGCCGGCGGTGGTGGCCGGCGGCGTTGGGCGCGGGCGGCGCCGTGCGCGCTCTGCTCTAGTGGGCCGGCCTGCTAGGGTTGGGCCGCCTTTTTTTTAGTTTTTTAGTTAGTTTTTAGTTAGATTTTTAGTTAGTTTTTAGTTTGATTTTTAGTTAGTTTTTAGTTAGGTTTTTAGTTAGTTTTTAGTTTGATTTTTAGTTAGTTTTTAGTTAGGTTTTTAGTTAGTTTTTAGTTAGATTTTTAGTTAGTTTTTTTAGGTAGGATTTTTAGTTAGGGTGTTGTATTAGCTAGGGATTTTTTTTAGTTAGGGTGTTGTATTAACTAGGGTTTTTTTTATTAGTTAGCTTTTAGTTAGGGTTTTTTTAGTTAGGTTTTTTTAATTAGCTTTTTAGTTAGGGTTTTTATTAGCTTGGTTTTTTAGTTAGCTTTTTAATTAGGGTTTTTATTAGTTAGGCTTTTTAGTTAGCTTTTTAGTTAGGGTTTTTATTAGTTAGGGTTTTTATTAGTTAGGCTTTTTAGTTAGCTTTTTAGTTAGGGTTTTTATTAGTTAGGGTTTTTATTAGTTAGGCTTTTTAGTTAGCTTTTTAGTTAGAGTTTTTATTAGTTAGGGTTTTTATTAGTTAGCTTTTTAGTTAGGGTTTTTTAGTTAGGTTTTTTTAGTTAGGTTTTTTAGTTAGGCTTTTTATTTACGGCTTTTTAGTTAGGTTTTTATTTTGTGAATGATTTTTTACATAATTGTTTCTTTTTGTATATGCTAGAAACATCGACATGACTTCGCAAACGAACCAAGGACAAGCAGGGTCCTCTCACAACGACACGTCTTCTACTTCGAGATGGGAAGCCTCATACCACACCCCTAGCGATCCGTGCCCTAGCATCGATAGGGAGGGTCGCCGTGAAATGCAGCATGACCCAGATACTATCCGGAAAATGATGAGGTAAACACACATCCATGATTAACTTACCTTGCATGATTTCATATGTTTACTATTTCATTTACACCTTACCTTCATGATATAGGAGGTGATGTCTCAATTCCATCAAATTGCTGAAGAAGAGACAATGACAACTCGAGACGTCGCACTAGAACCAACCGAGACAACCACCGAGACTGGTGGTTCAAGGAAAAGAAAGCACAGTGATCGAGCAAGAGGTGATAGGGGAGTAAACAAGTGGCCGGACAAGACATATAGGGTTACAGAAGTCAATGCCAAAGGACAACCTGTAGCTCCTCAACCAGTGCCAGCTAAGTTTCAAAATGCAGTTGGTTTCTTAGTTAGAGATATGCTAGACTGCACAATATCTAATTGGAAGGATGTGCCAGCTGATACAAAGACGGCCATGTGAAATAAGCTTTGCACGAGGTTTCTTTTTCCTCAGGGTTCAGAAAACCTCGTTAGGACATATGCCATGAAGCAGATTGCGATATCGTTCCGAGGTTGGAGGTCAGAGCTCAATGTAAAATATCTGAAGCTCGGGTTGGACCCGACAACGAAGTACAAGATCACGGCAGGTCAGTGGACTGTTTTTCAAGAGCAAAAGAATCGGCCAGAATTCCTAGCTATTAGCCACCAATTAAAAGCAGTGTCGCGTCTATGGCCACCAAGGTTCGCTATCCAGTTGATGACATCACAGGGCCAACGCCTTGTTCCTTAGTCATAAGGTACGGTTTCAATAATAATCGTACAAGGGAAGTGGCGAGTGGCTATGTTATCCCAGGACGCAAGTACCATAACAGCGACATTCCAGATGACTACTGCAAGGTAGAAGTCTCGGCGGTCGTCCAAGGATATGAGGACGACATGCTAGACATTCCAGGGCCAGATGATGTTGAGAAACTCGGCCAGGCTATCAAAAATTTTATCCTGTAGCCTCGCCGAGATGTGCAGTTGACTCAGCAGCATCCAATAATAAGTAAAGAGTCTACACATGTGCAGTCATCACAACTTGACCCACCATCACCTCGTCATCCTGACCCGCCATCTCCTTGTCTTCCTGACCCACCATCACCTCGTCTTCCTGACCCACCATCACCTAAGCAACAAACCCCTCCACCACCGCTGCCTCTCTTTTCTCCACCAGCCAAAGAATCCGAACAGTTGTTTACGACCCCGCCAGATCCATCGCCGCCTAAGAAGAGGAAATTCCCGGTACCCAAATTGGTTTCCCCTTATGAGCCAAAGAAAAAATTTGCTGGCACGGCTCTGTTTATGAAAGGAATTGGTCAGTCTCGCACCACACGTGTCGTTGATTTGGGTGAGCACGAGAAGGAAGCAAAACAGCAAGTCATACAGATCAGGAAGCCAACGAAGAAGGATTATGAAGATGTCCCGGATGAATATGTGTTCACCAAGCCTCTTCTCAGTTGGAAGCGACTAACAAGCATCCCAGCTGGTATAAAAATGATGCACGACTGGTACATGAGAGCTTCTCAAGCTGGCATTGACTCAATAACTGTAAGTATACCATATGGGGCTTTTCTTTATCCCGAGGGTACGACGGCTTATATCAGCTTCGAGGACATCTGGTTGATGATGAATCTCAAAAGACTTGATGTACAGACCGTCACATTGTTTGCATTGTAAGTGTATGTTTGTGTGTCATTATCATGGATTTGTTGTGTTGTGTGAACAAGTTCGATTAGGATCTCTGACATTGAAAAAATAATCCTCTTACAAAATGCAATATGATGAGCAGCAAAATCATAAGGAAAGAGACATCAGTAAGTTGGTTGGGTATCTTTCTCCGATGAAATTGTGCGAGGAGCAGCATATATTAAGGATCAGGAAAGAACATGACGAACTAAAGGGCTTGAGTGAGGAAGAAGCTTCCATAAAAATAATGGAGATGCGTAAGGACCTTGAAGCCAAATATGCCATTTATATTGGGAACGCGCTGAAGCAATGGAAGAACAGAAGAGTCATAATGGCGCCGTACCACTTTGGGTAAGTATAATATATATACTATCTGTGAGCTTAATTGTGTGTATTACAACCCTGATGATGCCAAGCTTATGGATTCACAAATTTGATTTATGTAGGGACCACTGGATCTGCTTTTATATTTATCCAAGGGATGGACGGGTGGTGGTCTTTGACTCCGCAAACTACTTGCCCTCCAAATATGCAACTGCCTTGGTTCTCATAGAGCGGTAAGCCAATTTTTTGAGTATACATGCATATATAGACTTTTGTCGATGTGTGATCGCTTGAGATATTAATTAATTTGGTGATGATTATTTCGAGTTATTATATATAGCGCTTGGCGGTGGTCCAAACTAGAAAAGAGAAAGGAAAAGAAAAAAATCATTGGAGAAGATTCCTCGAATTGATATAATTTATGATTACCCGGTATGTATACCTTATTATATATGCCATACACATGGCACACAATATAAGAAGTTGGCAACTTAATTATTTGTCTTTTATATATAGTGCCATAAACAACCGCCTGGATCGGTCCACTATGGATATTACGTGTGCGAGTTCATGAGAGTCAATGGACGATACGTCAACAACCCTCAGGTAATTAATGCACAACTTCATATAGCCGACAAGTCATAATTAATATGTAATAATGAAATTAAAAAAATTATTGTTTACACAGGGACAAGGATGTCAAATAGAAAGGGCCGCTGACATGTCGGAATAAACTTTGCTGGGCATCGTCGAGGACTTGTGCAATTTCATGATGAAACATATCATATCATTCGACGGCAACTATCACGATCATGCCGGCACCTTAGCACAGCCCAAGTATAGAGCGCTGACAGATATTGGAAGCTTAAATCTTCAGCGTGAAGATTACTAGCTAGCTAGAGCATAAAGAATGTAAAAACTTTTGATGGATGCATATGTATTTGTATATATGTATATCTGGATAGCACATATGATGTAAAAATTTATAAGTACTTGTAAATATAATTAATTAAGTAATCAATTGCATGTTTGTATATATAAATGTATTAAAAATAATTGTATAATAGGACATAGTATATTTAATATTATATCGTATTGTAATTATAATATTTAAAAAAGTGTAGAACCTGCAAAGGGGGAACAAAAATACAGGCGGTTCACCTTAGGAGCCGCCTGTAGAAACCATGTAGGTTTCTATAGGCGGTTTCTAAAGAGAACCGCTAGTACAAGGATTTCTACTGGCCTTTCCCGCTGGCGGTTGGGTGAAACGCATGTAGAAATGCGTTCCCAACCGCCAGTAGAGAGCTTTTGTGTACTAGTGTAACGCCCCAGAGTCCAAACGGAGAGCAAACCATACCTACAATCATCTCACTTAAGATTTCGTCCTTGCTTCGCTTAAAAGAGTTAACTCGGGGATGGTAGATGGACTCTAGAAATCTTATATGTTGGTCTAACCACCTTCTACAATCAAGGTGGTACTAAACCGCCACTACAAGTCGCTACTTGCACATGGGCCACTATGAGCCAAATTTCAAATTGGGCCGGGTGTTAGGTGAATACTCTGAAGTCTGAACAAACAAACAAACCCTGACTTGCAACCGTTGGATCAGCGTCTAAGATAATTGCATCCTTGTTTTAAAGATGAATCTAGTACATGCCTTTGCACGTAATCACTTTGTATTAGTTAACTAGTTATGAAGGTTATTATGCTCTTCCCCTTCCCCTGATGGTGCCCAATCATGGGAAACAGATTTATAGAATTAGATTGGGAGCAGCTTAGAAGAAGACCCGTAACGTGCGTACGTCTGACAACCCGAGTTATACTGACTAACAACATTAATCTTCTATATACAACAAATCTTCATAGAACGACTTGCGATCCAAATGAATAAATGAATGAACGGAGTCAACAACTAGGTACGTATAGCAAGGAATCACAAGGTTAACTAGTTCGTCATCTGCAGATGCAAAGTTGACTAGTTCCTTCTTACTTGTCTCTAGCAGCAAGATACGGCTTCACATGCGCCTGATTTTGAGAGCTCTCCACATCTGGGATTTGTGACCATTGCTGTCCTACTATTGGCATATGAACGGAAGTCTGAACTTACATTCAGCTAAAGCACTATTTATCCAGATAACTGAAACATTCAACTGGGAAGCAAAAGACTACTCCAACATTTAGATAGCAGTGCATTCATGATCCAAAAAACATTCAAGATCCAAAAAATGCATGTGGGTGTGGATCTTTATCCAAACTGGTGGAGAGGCTGCCACCAGTTGAAGCAGAGCATCTGATCGGTGGCTTTAAGACAATTCTGGGCAACTACCTTTAGATGATGTACTAGGGCCATCAGAATCTCAATATTTCTCATTTCTAACTGGAGTTCATATCAGCACAAATACCTGAAAAAATAAAAGGGCAAACAAAACGTAAATTAACTCCAGACTTGCTAAAAAAAATTCAGCATTAACACTTTGATCATGTGGATCCACGTGGCCTCAGCCATATTTGATATGGTCACTGGTTGAACTCACATCATCTCATTGGCAGTGAAAATGACATGTATATGTAGCTAGCAGTATTGTGCATTATGGCAGACTTAAGTTCTTTACTGTCCTGACAGTGTACTAAATTCCAATCTAATACTAACAAGATAAAAACTTACCAACTAGCCCAAGATCTATCCAACTATGAATGCCAGGATGTTAAATGGTACTATAATATGTCCTGCACATGATCTATCCAACTATGTAACACAAATAAGCAAACAAGCCAGAGAATTTCAATCTTCAGATCATTCAACTTAGGAAATTGAAAAGAAAGCATAACATAGTGCTGTCTTAAACGCATAGAGGAAAGAAGCTACAGAAAAGCAGACTCAACTTAGATGCGAGCTAAATCTGCCCCATCTGTTTATTCTTAAGCCAAGATCAAGCATCAGGTTATTCTCAGCTAAATCTGTCCCATCAGTTTGGCATAAGGCAATCTTAGATGCGAGCTACCAATCTGAACTTTCTTCAAGTTAGATGAATAGAGCTCGACTGCAATTTTTCACAGCCCAACTATCCTTCCTGCTCTACCCAAAGTCCCAAACCCAGGTATGCTCCTCCCAAACCCAGGTATGACATACTGACTACTAAAAGTGCTTAGCTGCTTCAGATAATAAAGCCCAGTACATAGCATTTAAAAGAACAAGGATAGCACAATGAAGCCAGCACTATGTGTCAATCACCATTCACTACGAGGAAACAAACAATTCAAAATACAGAATATACTGAAATTCGACAATACTTAAACATGATTAGATGGAATAGTTTGAGTTACCAGAATGCATCAATTACACAAATCTGAGTCATGATTATTACAAGCCAAATACTTGCTCTTGTTATTCCAGGCATATAAACTCATGAGGCATCAGTCTTGATAACAGACAGAGATGGATAATACAGAATACAAAGATGCATCAATCCTACTATCAGCAAGATTCAAACCAAGGGCCTTCCTTGTACTGACAGTAACACACACTTAGCAGGGGAATCATGTAAATAGGGTAAAGGGTAGGGAAGGAAATGGCGTACCAGCTGTGCCGCAGGGCCGCTGCCTCCACCGTCGGGATGCTCGCTGCCTTCGTGCTGAAGTCGCGCCGCCTCCCCTGTCGGGATGCCGCACCGGATGCCGGGACGCGTCTCTGGACGTCGGGGTAGAGGAACGCCGCGGCCAGGTGGAGAGGGGAGCGGCGCTCGGAGAAGAGGGAGAGGGATACGGCGGCAGGGTGGGAGGGGCGCGAAGGCCGGGGGAGAGGGAGAGGGGCGCGGCGGCCGGCGCGAGCACGTCGCGATGGTGCAGGCGAGGCGGCGCGTCGGTGGGGGCGGCTGAGTCGATCTCTTTTTTTTTCTTTCTTTTTTTCAGTTTTTAGATCGGAGAGGAGCCGAGGGAGTGAGGTGGTAGGTGAGATAGAGACATATGCAATGACTATAATACCCTTGATTAATAAAATCAATCAGTAAAATCTATTTTTTAAGGCGATGGGAGGCAATAGAAAGCGATTACAACCACTGTAAAGGTAAAGGGTCTCAACTTCTTTTCGTGAGTACCAGAGAAGAAATATTGATGAAACTGCCTCTCAAAATCTACCCAACTTGTAACAGAATTAGGAGGCAACGTCATGAAAGAGAAAGCTGCACCAGATAAAGAGCTAGAAAACAATCGAACCCTCAGCGAATCAACATTAGCAGCCTCTCCACACTGTATCAGGAATCGACTAACATGCTCAACGGTCGAAACATCATCCTGACCAGTAAACTTGGTGAACTGTGGAACCCGATACCTTGGAGGATATGGCAACATGTCATAGTGTGAAGGATATGGAGTTCGATACATCACATTCTGAACTTTAGGTTTAAAGCCAAATTGATTCTGCATCACATTAGCTATCTGAGAAACCAAATCTGGCTGATCCTGATTACGAGTAGCCGACTGTTCGATGGGTTGATAATTCGATTGAGCCGGCTTTTCAACGGGCGCTGTATGTTGCTGCGGTGTACCTTGCGTTGAATAGTTTGGCAGCTTCTGAGCATTAGGCGGTATCGGAAGTGGAGTCCGATATCCCTGATTTTGATGCGCCGATGGAGACGGCGGAATCTGATCTAGCGGTTGAGGTTCATTGGCAGTCGAATGAATCACCAACTGATTAGCCTGGTTAGATTGATTCTGTCCAGATCCATCAGTCAGCCTCCTCCATGTTTTCAGCCAAGCTCCATGAGTTTTCTCATACAGAGACCATGTCACCCCATCTGAGTGTGGCATCCAAACAACATTATACTCTAGGCAACCAACTCCTGGGGAATATGAACCTGGTGGCATACCAAATCCAGTTTCCGGATTATACTTTCCAGTTCCAAACGAATTTTTCGATCCAGAACCAGAAGATGAGTACAGAGGGGCACTCTGAGTCTGTGACGAGCCAAGCGAATTGTTAACCATCGAGCCTCCAGTTCCTTCTGTCGAAGTAAATGTTGGACCAGATCCAGACATTTGGTTAGCAGCAACGGTATCTGATGATGATATTGCAGTGGCTCCTTCAGTAGCCGATGCATTAGCTGTAGCACCGGCTGTACCAAGTCCAGTAGTTCCTCCACTTGATCCTGGGGCAGATGCGAACATTGATGAATTGCACCCAGTCTTCGGATTCCCATACTGTGAAGGATGGAAATAAGCAGGACGCTTCATCCCAAGTGATGGATCTTCACGCAAAGCTTGGATGACAGAGTTGTGCACGGTGTTGTGCAGGACACCAGATTGATTGATCAGAGCTTTGTTGACAGCTCCATCCACCATCTCCTGAAGCATAGCAGCTGATTCTGTGAAGGTGACTTGACGCAGCGCAGGAAGCTCAGCTTGTTTAACAGCAGTTCCACTCCTACTTGTCCTGTATGAAGCCAAGCAAGCGTTGAAGTAATTGGCTTGATAAGCATCGAACTACTTCTTCTGCTCTTCATCCAGGTCTTCATACTTAGTGAGGAGGATGTTATCCTATTCAGTACCTGTCTTGGGTGCCATTGGTGAAAGAACTTCGTGTCCCACTAGGCATGCCAAAAGTGTGTTGACGCAAAAATCAGGCAACGACTCTTGCAAATCAGCACATGAAAAGGCGTAGCCTTGATCGAACTAAACGTGCCAGTCAATCTGACCTGTTGAATGACAAGGACAAATCGAAGTAAGAAACAGCAAAATAGCCGATTCTCTGTTAGGTGAAATCGAACAGATATCCGATTCCGATAGGTAAAGAAACCAGTCGAAAAAGACCGATTCCGATGGTCGAACAGCTGAAAGTCGATCGAAAGCAAAGCAGTACTAGAAAACAGAGTAATCCGATACAGCTATGCAGAGTAACACTTAGAACAGTTTAATCAGCTATCAATATATATGATTTGATCGAATGATAACAGAGACGATTATAGCCTATTCTAAGCTGGATAGATGGTGATAATTAACTAAACTTAAACAAGATGAAACTTGCAGAAACTTAGTTAACAATCGATAAATTGGTGAATAAACTAGATCAAGACGATCTAATCTACTCGATAACTCTTAGGCAATCTAAACAGAACCACAGCGATGCGCCGGTGATTAAAGCTTAGATGATACCAGGTAGACTCGGAACTTACGAGCAAGCCTTGGAGATCAGGATCGCCTCAACTCGCCCAGAAGAACTCGTAAAGCAAAAGGGTGGCAAAGTCGCCGACTTGAAAGTAGAGTACGTAAAAGTAGATGCGAAAAAGAGTAAAGTTTTGTTGTATTGATTGTGTTGGGGGGTTTTCCTCGAGCCCTGGGGTTTATATTTATACCCTGGACACACACCAACTCCTAGCCGATTATGGCAACTTACATGACTTGAAAAACAAGGAAAAAACTCCTAATTCTAGCGAAATTCGGACTCTAACACCTAAGAAGATACAAAGAGGCCAACAAACGGCCCATCATAAGCCCATCAAGCCCGCGACGCCATCTTCCTCTTCATCGAATCGAACTCCTTTCTATCGAAAATCTCTGCTTCGATCGAATTCCCCTTCCAGTCCTCCATTCGATTCCGATCTGAAGCACACTCTTCAACACTTTTAATCTCCCGACGCCGGCTACGAACACATGTCAAAAAATGGTGTCAACAGAAATAAATCCAAAATCCCACCAAATTTGAGCCATTTTTTATTCCAAAACTACAACTCAAAATTTTATTACAGATCTTCAAAATCTGTCCAAAAGAGAGTTGTTTAGTTTTGAATTTCATCTAGGGTTACTGTTTTGAGTTCTCCTGCTTTTGCAGTTTAGCCCCTCAAAAATCCAGAAAACACCCCAAAACCTCCTGTCCAATTTAGCTCATTTCAGAGCTAAAATTGTTCAATTTCATGTAAACCAAAGCATGGTATTGTGTCCCATTTCATAGAGCCCAATCCTTAGTTTTGAAATTCTTGAAGTTTAGTTCAAATTTTGGGCGCCATTTGGATTTGAACTTGGGCCAATTTTGGCCATTTCCATGCTCATGGCCGCGGCCACCTTTGGCTCCCGAGCTGCCGCCACTGCGCCGCCGACCGCCGGCTCGCCGTCGAGCCGCCCCTGCACCACCGTGGTACGTCGGTGGTTGGTCCACGTCATCTTGGCACGTCTCCCCCATCCCCAGCCGCGAGCCGAGCCGAGCCGAGCCGAGCCGGCGACGCCGCGCCACCGACGCTTCCCGCTCGCACGCGCGCGTGCGCAGAGACCACGCGACACGCGGCGCGCAAGGGCCGAGCTCGCACTCATGTGCGCCTACACATGCCCGCCTCCGCCTGAGCCTCCCATTATGCCTCCCAGTCGCCTCCCACCGGCAGAGACGCGCTCTCCTCACTCTCGTGCTCGCCGTTGTTCACAACTCACGCCGCCAAGCCGCCTCTCGCCGCACCATCGTCTTCACCGCCTCCCTCCACCCACGGTCACCTTCTAGAGCTTCTCCTCCACCTCCTCTAGCCGGCACCAAAGCCCCGGAGCTATGCCGTGAGTTTTGGCCCTAGAAACTGAGTTTTTCCCCGACATTGCCGCCGCCATGGGGTCGCACATCGCCGCCCTCCTCCAGCCATTCCCAGCTTAAACCAACCCCGCCAAAAGAATCCCCACACCCCATTTCTACTCTCACCCAAATCCTAGATCCAACCGTGAAGGAACCGGCGAGAAATCGCTCGCCGGAGATCCCATTTGCGCCGTCGCTCTGCTCGCACGGCGATGGCTCCCTGGGTCCCATTTCGCTAGCAGTGGGGTGGTTGAGAAGCTGCGCCTCATCATGCTGAAGCTTGCTGGCCATTTCTTCCTCCTTCTTCACCGACGCGACGCCGCGACGTCACCGGACTTACTGAAAGATCCTCATTTGGGTTTTGGTAATTGATGAAACCAAGCTACTAACCTAAGTGCTAAGCATGTGTGTAGCAAAAGAGATTAGTGGGGGAAGAAGGACATGAGCTATGATGGAAGATCAAGGAGAGATGAAGAGAAGGGACTTGGAAAGGATTCTAGAGGCCAAGGTATAATTTGATATGGCTTTTCTTTCGGTGATCAAGACTCCAAGTGGGAGTGATCACATTTAGGATACATGGCCGACTATCAAGGGGAGACCTTAGTCCTAGGATTACATTCAAGTGCTCTAGGATTCATCTCACATGCATTGATCTAACTCTCTTTGAAAATATCTTGAAAAACCTTGTAAAATGATTTGAAAAGCTAACACACCGTGCACAATCGTTAGATGCTTTGGTGTTAGCACTCGTGGAAGCAAGGGAAGAAAAACCGACTTGAACTTAACTATTTTCAGAGCATCGAAGGCAAACAGAGGTGAGCATCGGACAGTGAGGTGTGTCCGACGGTCACTGTGTGCTGACTGTGCTGAGCAGAGCGTCGGGCGCTGGGCAAAAAGGCGTCGGACTGTCCGACGGTGAGCGTCGGACAGAGTTTTTCGGGGCGTCGGACGTTGGACTGACACATCCGACGGTCCAGTTCACGACGTGAGTGTGCCGTGCGCGCTATGACCGTGGCGAGTGCGCGCCGTGGCGCGGCTTGGAGGTGTCGGACGCTGATCGTCGTCCGACGGTCAAGCGTCGGATGACCTGTCCGATGGTTCAGAGGTTTCTGTCTACTGTTGAAAGGACCGAGTGGCTAGAGGGGGGTGAATAGCCGCTAATGACAATTTAAAATTTAAGCCACTACACACAAGCTAGACAAGAGGTTAGAATAACAAGCAAGCGAGACAAAGCGCTAGCTCTACTCAAATTATGCAAGCCTCCTATCACAAGTCTACTAGCACAAGATATAGCACACAATCGACAAAGGCCTACACCACCGAACTAAGGGTGTAGGTAACAATCCTAGCAAAAAGACCAACTCCCCTCGATCCTATGGGGATGGCACCACTAAGGGGTAGAAGATTGTTATACCTTTCAGATTGGTGAAGAGTGCTCGATGCCGTGTAGAAGCCAATCACCAAGAGATATCCAAGAGAAGACCAATCAATCAAGAAAGCCAGAATACCACAAGAGAACCAATCACTCACTCGAAGGTGAGGAAGAGATGAACACAAAGTTTATCCCATAGTTCATGTGATCGCCGTCACGCTACGTCCACGTTGTAGCACCGGTCTTCCTTGGTGGATTGCGAGCTAGGCTTCACACGCCAATCCCTCACCGGGAGCCGCTTACCAACACAAGAGAAGTGGCTTGTTTGCTACGAGAGCAATCCACTAGATCGGTTTTGGTACTCCATCGGGGATCAACCGCAAACCCCTTACAATCACACGGTGTGGCCTCAAACAATCACCAAATGAGCTCAGCACCGAATCAACCCCCGCAAGCCTGTCACACCCGGTTTTAAGGACAAAACCAGATATATATTATATGTGAAATAAACAAGACAAATCTCACATATAGTCACAGATAAGGTAATATCAAGAGACAAAATGCTTAAATAACGTATTAACAATTAAACATCACCTCAGAGTAAAATGTGGAAAATGACTTCACGCCAGGTGTAGACTTCACTCCGCAGGAACAAACTGACTAGTTGACCACAAGTCTAAACTTCTCCTGAGGTGTGGGGAAATAGCAAGAATGAGTTCATGTCGAACTCAGCAAATATAACGACAAGGTACTGATCTCATATACTCATGATCAATGTAAAGTAAATAAGGTAAAGCATTAAACAATTAATCAACAACAATACTTTCTATTCCATGAGGATTCCAGGCCACCCATGACCGAGGGCGCGGCTAGTATACCAGTTTTACACTCTGCAGAGGTTGCACACTTTCACTACGAGCCGTGGTTTACCCTTTTTCCCGAGGTGATCAGCCTCTTGACCCTCTGCCAAGGAAGGCCGGCAGGGTCCACTATGAAGTCTTTCAAAAGTCTTATCCAACATGTCACGGCCGCTATTGGTTTCATCAGTCAATCCGTGATACACCGCAGCGATCCACGGTCGCTTTCCCCCATTTGCGCCACACGGGTAACCGCTAACAATGCCAGAAAGAACTTCATACTTAACTAAAACCAGAGCCCATTAGCACTCATAGTTGCGCGGTTTTCCCGGGGGATCTCTTACGGAATAAAGTTATCTTTTAAAGTTTATTACTTTCCCGTTAGTCAATTCACATGATCACGATCATAGAAATAATACCCAAAGCTATACTTGCCTTAATTTGCTTTTCACACCACAGTGCTCAGAAAACCTTCGATGAATCCCTGGTTCACCTTCTTCTTCTTGATCTCCAACGCAACTCTCAGCGACTGAGCGCGATCATATAGCACCACACAAGCATTTCATACATACATGCATAGCAAAGATAATATTCTATTAGAACAATACACCAATCAATGAAATAGAAATAAAAAGGATTATAAAATGAATCTACGCATTGCTACGAGCTCCCAGACGCGAAGATCACGCTAATCGGAGCTAGGGTTGGGAAGATAGGATTACCGGAGGGATTGCTTTTATTTAGAAAGAAACTATAAAGAATATATAAATAAATACATTATAATAAGTTTTCAGAGAATATTACTTTTATTAAAGTCATATTATATTAAGAAAACAAATTAAAGATCAATTATAGTTATTATCAAAAGGTAAGGTTGAATTAGCTTTATATATAAAAACTAGTGGCTTTATGAGTTTATAAGATAACATTTAATTCAAACTCTTCGAACAGTTTTGAAATCACTACGAAACTGTTCTACTCGTTCCAACAATCGCGTCAATATAAAGATCACGAAAAACAGATTTAAAATGCAAAAGATATGAATTTTCCAAGCTTTTCATGCATTTCTAGGAATTAAATAATACTTGAAAATAAAAAAAATACTATTAACATAGACAAAAGTTATATCACTGGAAAGAGGGTAAAATTATGAATCTAATGCAATTTGAACGGCTCAAATCGGAGCTAAAACCTGCATTTTACAAACATTTGAAAAACAGTGGCAAAACTGTAAATAACAGAAAACGTCTTTCTCATTTGAACCGAGAAAAATACATTTTTGAAAACAGAAAGCGTAAACCGGTGAAAGGCGCAAAGGCTGCACGTTGAACCCGCTGACTGCCACATGGCGGGTTCCGGTTGGATGAAGGTGATGGACCGGGTGCACCGCGCAGTGGACGGAAACAATGGACCTAGTCCATACTGCACACGTAGACCGAACCGGTATGGGCGCGTCGGATCCGTCCGATATAAAACGAGCGGCCACGATTAGACCAGAGGGGGGAGGAGGGGATCCGGCCGCCGGAACAGGGCACCGACGGCGGCTCCATTGCCGGCGTCTCGCCGGAGACGGCAGATCTGAGCTTAGGGGGCTTGGTTCCGCACGGGAAGAGCACCAGGAGGTGAAGAGCTCTAGCGCGAATACGATAAGGCTCTTGGGGAAGGCTACGATGGGCTAGGGTTCGCATGGCGTGCTCGGTGGCGGCCGACGCACGGCGGCGATGTCGCGGGCGGCCACAGGGAGGGAAAAAGGAGCAAAAGGGGTCTCGGTGAGCTTCATTACCACGTTGTGAAGCCCCAGGACTGGTTCAAAGCGGCGGGACGACCTCGTGCGCGGGAGCTCGACGGCGGCGGCGGCTCTGCCTGCAGCGAGAGGCAAAGGGGAGGCGCAGCAAGGATCCGAAAAGGGACAGGGGGCTGCTTCCTCGGTTTAAGTAGCCTCGGGGAGGCTCCTACCGAAGGAAAGGAGAGGATTGAGGGGCGGATTTGCCAGCAGACGGCTAAGGAAGGCTGCGAGCTCGATTCGGGAGGGAGAGAAACGGGGCTGGTTACTGACGCGAGGGACCGGCTTGCGGGTGTCGCCGAGAGAAGAGAACGCGCGGCCGAGCGCACCTTGGGTGCGGATTGGACCAAGAGGCGGGGGAAGCCGGCGCTGCTCTGCTCGCGCTCTGATTCGGGAAGGAACAGAGGAAGGGGAAGGAAGGAGGGGAGGGACTGCTCTGTGGGGTCCGTTGGTCAGCGAGAGAGGCGCCAGCGCTGCTGCTTCTGGGCTTGGCGTCTGGTTTGGGCCAGAGCGCGCGCGTGGGGGGGAGTAGGAGCTGGGCTCTGGCTTCGGCCCAAAGAGGGAGAAGAAAGGGGGAGAGGGGAGGAAAGCCGAGGGGAGGGGGATTGGGCCTCTCGGCCGAGCAGGCTGAGGGAAAGGGCTGGGCTGCTGCTGCTCCCTTCTATTTTCTTTCTAATTTCCAAAATGGTTCTCCAAATAGATTTTCAAATATAGTTTTGAATATTGGGAGAATCAAGCAATACCCAAGCATTACAAAAATAATAATGCACCAGCATGAATGCAACATTCCAAGTTTTTGACCTAGGTTTTATTTTATTTTCCCCAAAAATATTATTTTCTCACAGTTAAATTGATTTTCCTCTATTTTTTCCAAATAATTTCCAAGTCCTTTTCAAAAGCTATTTAAATTTATTTTGGTTTTTCATTAAAATAATCCATTCCAATAAATTATTTTAAGGACTTAAGGGCCCAAACATTTTGCAAAGCCTTAATATGAGCCTTTATTTAAGTCAAAAAATTATTTTCCTCACTTTAACGTGGGCACAAAATACCAATTGAAATCATTTTATTCCTTTTTATAAAATACCAAATTTTAGGGTGTTACAAAGCCGCTAGGAGCCCGGCAAGACTCCAAGAGAACAAGATCACAGCCTTGTCTTGCCCTCAAGTGCTCTAGAATGCAAATCACTAGCAATGATGCACTTGAAGATCAACTCACTCACTTGAATGATCAAAAGATGCTCAAGAATGAGAGTGGGAGGCTAGAGAGTGCTCACAAAGAGTTAGAGTGAATTAAATGTGCAAGAGTACTCAAGGTTCTGCCCACAAGTGACAGGGAGGGGTGTATAAATACCCCCAAACACTCAACTAGCTGTTACCCCAAAGAAATCACACAAAACAGCCTGTTACGACCTCACCAGACACTAATTAAGTTTGCACTGGGTGCATCACCCGCTGACACGTGTACTAGCCGTTTGAATTTCGTCGTCACACCGGATGCTACAACAGTAGCACCGGACACAAGTGCCCAGCGTCCGGTGACCATCCAGTAAGGTTCTAGAGAGCTCTAATCTTCACCGGACCGGACACTGTAGTGTCCGGTGCACTCACCAAGACAATTTCCACCAACTCACCGGACGCTCGGTCAAAACTCACCGGACGCTGTGCCAGCGTCCGGTGCACACAACACAGTTAGGGTTAGCCACCGGACACTCAGCCAGCGTCCAGCGCAGCGTCTGGTGCAGCGTCCGGTGCGTGTTTCACCACTGAAAACACCACCGAGACACTGCGACTTTCAACCTTCGCCCCGTTTCTCATGTTGCTAACACTCCAAAATGTATCTCACTTAGGTCACGTGTGTTAGCCTTTTTCAAAGAGTTTTCCACGGGTTTCACACTAAGTCTCTAGGTTTAAGTTAGATCAATGATATGACATGCAACCTAGAGCACTTGAAAGTAATCCAACACATGATCTCCCCTTAATAGTCGGCTATCTATCCTAAATGAGAACACACCCACTACGTGTCTTGTTCTCCAAAAGGAAAGCCTATAGGGTTATACCTTTGCCTTCATGGATCACCTCCACTTCTCTTCACCTTCCATGGTTGTGCATTAGTGTCCACCATCATCAACCTTTAGCACATCACTCCATGGATGACCAACCTAAACCTTGCATCACTTAGCAACTTAGGTTAGTCCTTAGAATGTCATTAATTACCAAAACCAAACTAGGGCTTTCAATCTCCCCCTTTTTGGTAATTGATGACATCCCATACAAAGATAAGAATTAAGTTTTAAGTTTTGAACTTATGAACTTGTCCAAGCATTTATCATGTTCTAGGAATGGACAAGTGCACAAATTCGATTAGGTGGAGCTCCCCCTTCATATGTGCTCAAGTTTGGATTTGAAGTTTGCACATATGCATAATTAGAGAGTAAATTTCCACCAATGAGTGCTAAGGATGGTTTGGATAAACCTTTGAAGCGTGATACCAATTGAAAATTATGTCTCAAACAAGTGAGACTTTTCACGTCGAAGTTGCGGAATCTCCATCCTTTTGCACTTTGGTTAACTAGATGATCACAAAACTAGAGCATACTCGTGAGATCAATCATTATAAGCAATGCTCCATACCAAATGAAAGCAAATGAGACAACAAGTAAGCTCCATACCAAATGAAAAAAAAACATGATTATCTAGCTACCACCTATGCATGCTAGTTATCAATTCATCAATCAATACTTATACTAGCATACACCACTCAAGAACATGGTAATTTGAAATTAAAGACATGTGCGAATGCAACAAGCATATGTAAGTGCACATTCCAAATGCATTCAACCAAGTTCATGAGTTTGCTCCCCCTTAAGGTGAGCACTTAAGTAAAGGTTTTTGAATCCCTTTACTATGGCCTCTTGCTCTCCCATCATCGGCCTTATGATGGTTCATTGCGAAGCTTAAGTATTCTCTCCCTTGTTATCATGTTCCTTACTTTGCTCTTTTCCTTATCTTTGTCCTTTTTCTCCCCTTGGCATCAAGTACCACAAAAGGGTCAAATTAAGTTGGGTAGAGATACTCTTAGTCAAATATGGTTCAATCTAGCAAATGAACACAAGTTTCTTAACTCGGTTTGAACCAAAGACAAGCTTCTTCACGCCTCATGGGGTTATCTTGCCTATGTTGAGTTAAGTACTTAAATGCACATTTAACTAGATTCAACACTAGGTTTGTATTCCCATGAACAAGTCATATGCCATCTAGATCAATCAATCATTCAAGCAATAGTGATATCATATGAACTTCAAAATCATTTTGGGCTTTCAATGAATGACCTAGAGAGAATGAGTATGCCTATATGATCTAATCAAATCCTAGCAAAGTATATATGCAAATGCCAAACAATGATACCTTTGCTTTGCTTGGAGGAGAGGCAATGTCATAGGATTTTCATGAAGACCATCAACACATGTTGGAGTAGTCAAGTATGTTCAATTCATTTCTCAACTTGCAAAATCTAGCTTCATCAAGTGGCTTAGTGAATATATCGGTAAGTTGATCTTCGGTGCCCACACTTGTGATCTCAATATCTCCCTTGGTTTGATGATCTCTTATGAAATGATGCCTAACATCTATATGCTTGGTTCTTGAATATTGAACTAGATTGGTTGTGATCTTCACGGCACTTTCATTGTCACATAGCTATGGAATCTTGCAAAATTTCAGCCCATAGTCCTTCAAGGTTTGCTTCATCCACAAGATTTGTGCACAACAACTACCAGCACTAATGTATTCGGCTTCGGTGGTAGAGAGTGCAACACTATTTTGCTTTTTGGATGACCATGATACTAGTGACCTTCCCAATAGTTGACATGTGTCGGAAGTGCTCTTTCTATCAATCTTGCAACCGGCATAGTCCGCATCGGCATATCCAATCAAAGTGAAATTTGAGCCCTTGGGATACCACAATCCAATGTTAGGTGTGCTCTTCAAGTACCTCAATATTCTCTTTGTAGCCTTGAGATGACTTTCTCTTGGAGAGGCTTGATATCTTGCGCACATGCACACACTAAACATGACATCCGGTCTTGATGCGGTTACATAGAGTAAGCTTCCAATCATTGACCGATATTGCTTTTGATCTACCAAGTCAACTTCTTCATCCGGCTCTAAGCTTGCACTAGTGCCCATAGGTGTTGAGATTGCCTTTCCACTTTGCAATCCAAACTTCTTCACCATGTCCTTGATGTACTTGCTTTGATTGACAAAGGTGCCATTCTTCAATTGCTTGATTTAAAGTCCAAGAAAATAACTAAGTTCACCAACCATGGACATTTCAAACTCCTTGGCCATCATCTCTCCAAACTCTTTACAAAATGCTTGACTTGTTGATCCAAAGATGATATCATCAACATAGATTTGCATGATGAACAAGTCATTTCCAATCTTCTTGGTAAAGAGTGTGGTGTCAACCTTTCCCATTTTGAACCCTTTAGAGAGTAGGAAATCTCTCAGCCTCTCATACCATGCTCTTGGTGCTTGTTTCAAGCCATAGAGTGCCTTCTTGAGCTTGTAAACATGGTTGGGCTTCTTGTCATCTTAAAAACCAGGTGGTTGTTCAACATATACCAATTCATTGATGTAGCCATTAAGGAATGCACTTTTGATATCCATTTGATATAGCTTGATATCATGAGCACAAGCATAAGCCAATAGAATCCGAATTGCCTCCAATCTTGCCATGGGAGCATATGTTTCTCCAAAGTCAAGGCCTTCAATTTGAGTGTAACCTTGTGCAACCAACCTTGCTTTGTTTCTCACAACAATTCCATCTTAATCTTGCTTGTTCCGGAAGACCCACTTGGTGCCAATAACATTGTGATTGCTTGGTCTTGGAACTAGCTCCCAAACTTGGTTTCTCTCAAAGTTGTTTAGCTCTTCATGAAATTGCATTGACCCAATCTTTATCTTTGAGTGCCTTCTCAATAGTAGTAGGCTCCACTTGTGAGACAAAGGAGTAGTGCTCACAAAATGAAGCTACCCTTGATCTTGTTTGCAACCCTCTAGTAATGTCACCAATAATTTGATCTAGAGGATGGTCTCTTGCAATGTGAGTTGATTGGAGGATATGAGATGAACTAGCATCTTGAGCTTGCACTTGATCTTGACTTGCTTCTTGAGATTGAACTTGAGGATTACTTGAGCTTGCTTGATTATCATCTTCCACTTGCAGAATGGGAGGAGTATCTTCATCTTCATCTTCAACTTGTCTTGGCCTAATATCACCAATGTCCATGCTCTTCATAGCATTTACCAATGGAGTCCCTCTGACGTCATCAAGGTTCTCTTTCTCATTTTGGGACCCATCGGTTTCATCAAATTCAACATCATGGACTTCTTCAATTATGCCATGAGCCAAGTTCCATACTCTATATGCTTTGCTTGAAGTTGAATACCCAAGTAGGAACCTTCATCACACTTCTTCTCAAATTTTCCCAATCTAGTGCCCTTCTTTAAGATGTAGCATTTGCAACCAAATACCCGGAAGTAGGCAATGTTGGGCTTTCTTCCATTGAGTAACTCATAGGGTGTCTTCTTCAACAATGGATGACAATAGAGACGGTTGCTAGAGTAGCAAGCCGTATTGATAGCTTCCGCCCAAAACTCATCACTCACATTGTATTCACTAAGCATTGATCTTGCCATGTCAATTAGAGTTCTATTCTTCCTTTCCACAAGACTATTAGATTGAGGAGTGTACTTTGCCGAGAATTGATGCTTGATACCCATATCATCACATAGCTCATCAACTCTTGTGTTCTTTAATTCACTTCTATTATCACTTATTACTTGCTTCACCCTTGTTTCAAACTCATTCTCACTTCTCTTGACGAAGGATTTGAAGACTTCATAGGCTTCACTCTTGTCAACTAGAAAGAATACCCATGTGAGTCTTGAGAAGTCATCAACTATCACAAAGCCATACTTTCTTCCTCCAATGCTTGCATAAGTGGTTGGACCAAACAAGTCCATGTGCAATAGCTCAAGTGGTCTTGATGTACTCATCATGCCTTTCTTAGGATGTGTATTTCTAACTTGCTTTCCAAATTGACAAGCACTACACAACCTATCCTTTTTAAATTTGACATCCTTCAAGCCTCTAACCATGTCATGCTTCACAAGCCGATCATGTTGCCTCATACCAACATGTCCAAGTCTTCTATGCCACAACCAACCAAGACTAGATTTTGAGATCAAGCATGAAGAGAGCTTTGCTTCACTATCATTGAAGTCAACCAAGTAGAGATTTCCATGTCTAAAGACCTTGAAGATCAAGTTGGAGCCGTCAACGCTCACTATTTCAACATCATCAATACCAAAGATGCATTTGAAACCGAGATCACAAAGTTGGGCAACCGACAATAAGTTAAAGTTCAAGCTTTCGACTAAGCACATTGGAAATGCTCAAGTCATTAGAGATTGCAATTCTTCCCAAGCCTTTGACTTTGCCCTTGCCATTGTCATCAAATATGATAGAGTCAAACTCTTGAGAGCCACTAGAATTGATTGACTTGAACATACTAGCTTCTCCGGTCATGTGTTGAGTGCATCCACTATCTAGCACCCAATGCCCTCCTCCGGCCTTGTAATTGACCTACAAATGAGAGATCAATTGGTTTTAGGTACCCAAGTCTTCTTGGGTCCTTGGAGGTTAGTGACCAAAGCTTTAGGAACCCAAATGGATCTTCTCCTTGGGTTACCACTTGGTGTGCCAATGTACTTGGCTTTAACACCTTTCACTCCCTTGTGGAGCATGTAACAAGAATCAAGGCGAATTGAAGTCGCACTAGCAAATTTGACTTGCTTGTTCTTGTTGGCCATGCAATGTTGCTCATAGTGCCCCACTTGCTTGCATCTATAACAATACCTACCGTTGCTCCTCACAAAGCTAGCTTTGGAAGTAGCAAAGGTGGCCTTGCCTTTCTTGGGGGTATAGCCTAGTCCCTCTCTTTGGTGACTAAATCTTTGGCTACCCAAGCACTTTAGCAAGCGAGCATCCCCACCATAGGCATTGCCTAATGCGCGGGTGAGCTTGTTGACCTCCTCCTTGAGGTTCTTGTTTTCCACCACAAGTGAGAACTTAGAGTCATCAACTTTTGGTGAAATAGGAGTGGTAGAGCTACAAGAAGGGTTAGTGACAACAATAGTAGTAGTAGAATGAATGGACTCATCACTAAGGGTGTCACATGATGAACCCATGTCACATGTCTTGATGGATGCCTTCTTCTCATTTTCGGCCACTAGAGAGGAATGAGCTTTCTCTAGCTTGGAGTGAGCCTTCTTGAGGTCCTCATGGGCTTCCATTAGCCTCTCATGGGACTTCAAGAGCTCATCAAAAGATTGCTCAATGGCAAGCTTGCCTTTGTGTAATTCTTTGCACTCCTTTCTCTTGGCCTCAATGTAAGTATTGGCATCATCAAGCATGGACATAAGCTTATCACATGAGAGCTCCTCCTCATCATCACTCTCATCATCGGATTGTACCTTGGATGGCTTGGCCATCAAGCATGTGGATGGAGTGTCAAAGAGTGATAGCTTGTTGTTGAGAGCAATGCTTGCGATAGCCTTCTTCTTGGTAGTCTTGCTCTCATCATCACTATCATCCTCATCAGTAGAGGCATCACTATCATCCCATGTGACACAATATGATTGCCCCTTCTTCTTCTTCTTCTTGAGCATGATGTTCTTGTTATTCTTGTCCTTAGAGTCCTTCTTCATGCTCTTCTTCTTCTTCTCATCACCATCTTCATTGTCATTGTCACTATTTTGGGGACAATCGGCAATGAAGTGGTCCAAGCTCTTGCACTTGAAGCATCTCCTTGGGTCTTGCTTGTTCTTGGAGTTGAACTTCTTCTTGCCTTGCCCATAGCCCTTTCTCTTCATGAGTTCCCAAACTTGCGCACAAGAAGGGCCATGGCTTCATCATCATCATCTTCATCATCACTTGATGTTGACTCTTCTAGCTCGATGATCTTGTTCTTGCCCTTGGACTTGGATGGGGTGGCCTTGAGTGCCACACTCTTCTTCTCTTTCTTCTTCTCATCAACCACCTCCCCAATGGTCATATCTTGAGTGATAATCTCATCGAGGATTTGGTTGGGCTTCTTCTTGCTCAAGTCTTCTCTAGCAAGCAAGGTCTTGATGATAGAGAATCTTTCCGGCAAGCATCTCAAGAACTTGTGAGATAAGTTCTTGTCCTTGACGTCCTCACCCAAGCTCTTCAAGTCATTCACTATCACTTGGAGATGGTTGAACATCTCCGGCACGGACTCATTGTCTTCCATCTTGAATGTGCCAAATTTCTCTCTTAGCACATACACTTTGGCATTCTTCACTTCTTAAGTGCCTTCATATGTTTCCTCTAACCGCATCCAAATGTCATGAGTAAGATCAAGATCCTTGATTTGGTCAAAGACATGAGACTCTAGGGTGGTGTAGAGTGCATTGATAGCATGGGCATTGCACTCCATCTTCCTTTTGTCGGTGTCGGTGGGTGAAAGGACCTTGTTTGGTTTTGGTAATTGAGTGATAACTTAGGTGGAATAATATGTGGTTAAGTGTTGATTACACAAGTGATTAGTCCACAGGTACATGTGTGTGAGCATCTATGCCATGGAGGTAGATATGGCGTGTTGAGTGTTGCCTAGCTCACACATGTGGTGATGAAGGAGCCTAAATGATGAGACATGACACGGAGTCATGTGGCTAGGTGGAGAAGATCAAGACGAGGCTTCGCGTCGATGGACCGGGTGCAAGTGTGAAGGGCAAGTCGGGTGATGGCTTGGCGCCGATGAACCAACGCAACGGTGAAGAGCAAGCAAGTCGAGGATCGATGAACCAAAAGCCACGTGATGATATGAAGTGGATCATATCATTCATGAGGTATTGGTGCATGTGTTGCACCGGCATCAATGGTGTCGGAGACGGAGATGAAGACGGTGATCCGAATGGAAAGCGCAAGGCAAAGGTATAACCATAGGCGTTTCCATTTCACCGGTCTAAGGTTGAGTAGAAAAGTGCTTGACCGGCTTTAGGATAGATGGCCGTACTATCAAGAGGGGCAAACTTGTTTGCATATCGGTCATCTAGTGCCACTTGAGTGATCTAACATTACATACGTGCTAGGATCGAGTGGCGCGGTGAAAAGAGAGAAAACCTTTGTGAAATATTTGTGAAAAGCTAACACACGTGCACATGAGGTTGAACACTTGTGGTGTTAGCACATTTGCAAAGGTGAAGGTGTTTGGTGGTGGAGTTGTGAGCTAGAGAGTGTGGTTCTCTCTCTCCCTCCTGCCGAGCTTGCGAGGCAGGATTCGGGCGTTTTCGGAGAAGTTCAGGAGCGTCGGACGTTTTGGTCTAGGGCGTCGGATGATTGGTTTCTGTCCGACGGCTTTCCCTAGCTCAAGTGAGAGCGTCGGACGTTGGTGCTGAGGAGCGTCGGACAGTGGGCCCTGTCCGACAGTGGCTCGGGCTGGTTCTCGACTGTGAGGGTCGGACAGTCCGACGGTGCGTGGCTGGAGAGCGTCGGACAGTGTGTTCTGTCCGACGGTTTGAGACGCAGGGGCATCGGACAGTGTTTCAGCAAGCGTCGGACGCTGGGCTAACATGTCCAACGCGTGTCGTGGTGAGTTCGCGGCGTGGTGAGAGCGCGGCATGGCGCGCCGCTGTGAGGCGTCGGACAGTCCGACGCTAGGCGTCGGACTGGTCGTCCGACGGTTGGGGACAGTCCGACGGTCGGGCGTCGGACCGTCCGACAAGGTGGTTTCGCGCGTGAATGAGTTAGCCGTTGGGATCTGACGTGCGACGTCAAACGGCTAGTGACACATTGCGAGCTTCGGAGGCGTCGGACGTTGGCCACTGTCCGACGGTGAGGCGTCGGACAGTCCGACGGTCTTGTCCGACGGTCGGTTTGGGTTGGCAACGGCTCTATTTGGCTTGTGGGCTATAAATAGAGGCTGTGGTTAGCCTTGGTGAAGTGGGGAGCACCCTTGGGCCTGTGTGGCTTGTGTAGGTGTGCTTGGGAGCCCTCTAACTCACTAGTGTGCTTAGTGTTCATCCGATTGATCGCTAGTGAGTGATTCTAGTGCGTTGCATCGAGAGATTGCATCGAGTGGCACTAGGTGTTCAAGTTGCAAGCTGGTGGTGCTTGTTACTCTTGGAGGTCGCCACCTCCTAGATGGCTTGGTGGCGGTTAGCTCCGTGGAAGCAAGCAAGGAGATTGTGCTTGGCTTCGGAGAAAGCTTGTGAGAGGTTGGAGCTCACCTCGTGGGAGACGCGAAGAGCATCGCTAGTAGAGCAAGACATGAAGAGCGACAAGTGGTCCGGTCGGATCAAAGAGCTTGAGCTTGCGGGCGCCCCACGTGGGGGAAGTGACCTGTGGAGGGTCACTCAAGCTAGAGGATCGGTGGCAACCTTGGAGCTTGTCTCAACGGAGGACGTAGCTTGTGGCGACAAGTGAACCTCCAGGAAATACATCACCGCGTCAACATCTTCCCATCTTTCGTGGTGGTTTGCATTTCCCTACACAAGTTCTTATTGTTGTTAATTCCTTTACTTGTGTAGTTGTAATTGCTCTTGTGAGATCGGTTTGCTTGTGTAGCTTGCCACTCAGCTTGTAGTTGCTCTTGTGAGACCGGTTAGCTTGTGTAGCTTGCCACTCACCTTCTTAGCTTGTGTAGCTTAGAAGTAGTTCTTGTTTAGTTTGTGTAACTAAATAAGTTGCGCTCCTTGATTAGGATTGTGTATCCTTGTCATTAAGCAAGTAGTGAGCTTAGGTGCTTAGTGCGCTTTTGCTTGCTAGTTGATAGAGTTTCCCCCTTGCTTAAAGTACTAGCGCTTAAGTTTGTTTGTGCTTGCGCTAGAACGGTTTAGGGAAGCTCTTGCTAGACTTGCACCTTTGCTTCTTTGTAGGATCTTTTGCAAGGTGCTTAGAGTCTTAGCTAGAGGGGTGAATTGTCACTAGAAACCGAATAGGTTTTATTTTCCGCTGCGATTTATTTTTGTCGGACTATTCACCCCCCTCTAGTCCACCATCTCGACCCTACAGTGGGAGCTTGAGCATTCTCATACTCAACTTTGGTCTCTGTCACCTTCCACACATCGATGTGCATGGTCATAAAGTGAACAATCATCTTGCGCTTCCAATGATCATAGCTTGTGCCATCAAACTTTGGTGGCTTCCCCAATACATTGATTTGAGCCATCTCTCACCACAAGGATGTTAAGCCTTCAAACGGTGGTGACCAAGCTCCAATACCAAATGAAAGGACCGAGTGGCTAGAGGGGGTGAATAGCCACTAATGACAATTTAAAATTTAATCCACTACACACAAGCTAGACAAGAGGTTAGAATAACAAGCAAGCGAGACAAAGCGCTAGCTCTACTCTAATTATGCAAGCCTCCTATCACAAGTCTACTAGCACAAGATATAGCACACAATCGACAAAGGCCTACACCACCAAACTAAGGGTGTAGGTAACAATCCTAGCGAAAAGACCAACTTCCCTCGATCCTATGGGGATGGCACCACTAAGGGGTAGAAGATTGTTATACCTTTCGGATTGGTGAAGAGTGCTCGATGCCGTGTAGAAGCCAATCACCAAGAGATATCCAAGAGAAGACCAATCAATCAATAAAGCTGGAATACCACAAGAGAACCAATCACTCACTCGAAGGTGAGGAAGAGATGAACACAAAGTTTATCCCATGGTTCACGTGATCACCGTCACGCTACGTCCACGTTGTAGCACCGGTCTTCCTTGGTGGATTGCGAGCTAGGCTTCACACGCCAATCCCTCACCGGGAGCCGCTCACCAACACAAGAGAAGTGGCTTGTTTGCTACGAGAGCAATCCACTAGATCGGTGTTGGCACTCCGCCGGGGATCAACCGCAAACCCCTCACAATCACACGGTGTGACCTCAAACAATCACCAAATGAGCTCAGCACCGAATCAACCTCCGCAAGCCGCTAGGAGCCCGGCAAGACTCCAAGAGAACAAGATCACAGCCTTGGCTTGCCCTCAAGTGCTCTAGAATGCAAATCACTAGGAATGATGCACTTGAAGATCAACTTACCGATTAGCCACCGGATCACCGGTTGAAGTTGACACAACGTGGATGTAGCGTGCCGGTAAGCACGCGAACCACGGGGATAAATCTTGGTGTTCATATTGCTTTCCTCACCTTCGAGTGAGTGATCATTGTTGGATTTTCCCGGTGATTGGCTTCACCCACAAGGCAAAGGTATAAGGTTCTAAGCACTTCTTCTCTACTTGTGCAAAGTAGTGTATCTAGTTTCTCTTATGCAGTACTATCTTGTTAGCTAGCTTGGGTGCCTTAGAATTAGTTGCTACTAGACTTGTGTAGGTGGCTTGCATAAGTTAGTTATTGCTATTGCATTGCAATTAGCCATTTGTTATACTAACCTTGTTGTCTAGTGTACTTGTAGAATTTTAATTGTAGGCTATTCACCCCCTCTAGCCATACTAGGCCCTTACAAGTGGTATCAGAGCCGAGGTCACATTTGACAAGGCTTAACATCCTTGGTGCAAGAGTATGGCTCACATAATGTTCAACCATGTTGGGGGAAAACCACCTCACTTTGATGGAACAAGCTCATTTGATTATTGGAAGAGGAAGATGCGGATGTATATTGGCACCATTCATGAGAAGGTGTGGGAGGCCACCGAGAAGGAATACATTATGCTTGATCCCGCAAGCCCCACACCTAGAGAGCAAGAGAACAACCAATGCAACACAATGGCTCTCAACACCATCTACAATGGCATTGACTCCAAGGTGTTTGAGCAAATCAAGGACTTAGATAGAGCTCATGATGTGTGGTCAAGGCTAGAGCAAACATATGAAGGCACTACAACGGTAAAGAGTGCCAAGATGTACATGCTCAAGGAGAAGCTATCAAGCTTCAAGATGGAAGAGAAGGAGAGCATCCCGGAGATGTTCTATAGGCTTCAAGTGATTGTCAATGATTTGAAGGCCTTGGGCATCAAAACAAATGATGAGGACTTTTGCCACAAGTTTCTCATGTGCTTGCCCAAGAGGTTCAAGACCTTGAGGACCATCCTATTCCGGGGTGGCTTGAAGAATGTCACTCCAAATGAGATTCTTGGTGATGTGATGACCGAGGATCAATACAATGAGAAAAGTGATAATGAAGAAGTGAAGAAGGAGGATGACAAAGGCATGAAGACCATGGCATTCAAGTCCACCACCTCTTCTTCCAAGAACAAGGGCAAGAGCAAGAAAGTAATATCAAGTGAAGATGATCTCTCAAGCCTTGATAGTGATGATGATGAAGAAATGGCTCTCTTCGTGCGCAAGTTTGGCAAATTCATGAAGAAGAAGGGCTATGGTGATAGAAGAAGAAGAGACAACACAAAGGGCAAGAACTTTGTGAGGAAGTGCTACAATTGCAAGAGCACCGATCACCTTGTAGCCGATTGCCCTCAAGCTAGTGATGATGAAGATGATTACAAGAAGAAGGGCAAGAAGGACAAGGGTGAAAAGAAGGAGAAGAAGAAGTTCAACTTCTCCAAGAAGAAGGGTGGCTCCTATGTTGTGACATGGGATAGTGATGCTTCCTCCGATGATGACTCAAGTGATGATGAGAGGAAGACATCCAAGAAGAAGGCTATGGCATCCATTGCTATCTCCAAGAAGCCTTCATCACTTGATTCTTCATGCTTCATGGCTAAGTCCACCAAGGTGAGACACTATGACACAAGTGATGATGAAAAAGATGCTAATGATAGTGATGATGATGATGGTGAGCCTAGTGTAGCTCAACTCATGGACATGTTAGAGCAAGCCGAATACTTGCTTAACTGTAAGGTGAAGAAGTGCAAAGAATTGTCCAAGAAATTAAAAACTCTTGAGCAATCCTTTGATGAGCTAAGTGCTTCTCATGAGTGTCTAAAGGAAGACCATGAGGATCTCAAACTAACTCACACTAAGCTTGAAGAAGCTCACTCTTCACTCTTGGAGCTAAGCAAAGTTGAGGATGTTGCTATAACATGTGATGTGGGTGTAACTTGTGATCTAATGAATGAACCAACTAATGAAACACTTGTTGCAACCACACCTAATCACACTAGCTCCTCATCATCATCCACCTCCACTTCTACCATCACCACTAGTGTTGATCCAGCACTAAAGGTTGAAAATGAGAAATTAAAGAAGGAGGTGGACAAGCTAACCCGCGCATTAGGCAATGCCTATGGTGGGGATGCCCGCTTGCTACAATGGTTGGGTAGCCAAAGATATAATCACTCTAAGGAGGGACTTGGCTACACTCTCAAGAAAGGCAAGGTCATCTTTGTAACTCCAAAGCCTAGCTTTGTGAGGAGCAATGGCCGGTATTGCTACAAGTGCAAGCAAGTAGGGCATATTGAGGCAAATTGCATCACTAACAACAAGAACAAGCAAATAAAATTTGCTAGTGCTAAATCTATTAGGCTTGATTCTTGTTACATGCTTACCAAGGGTGAGAAAGGTGTCAAAGCTAAATACATTGGTACACCTAGAGAGAGCCCAAGGTTGAAGGCTATATGGGTACCAAAGGCTTTGGTAACTAACCTCCAAGGACCCAAACAAGCATGGGTACCTAAAAAGCATTGATTTGTTTTGTAGGTAAATTACAAGGCCGGAGGGAGGCATTGGGTTCTTGATAGTGGGTGTTCTCAACACATGACCGGAGATTCAAGAATGTTCAATTCTCTCAATTCTAGTGGCAATGAGTATGATAGTATCACATTTGGGGACAATAGCAAAGGCAAGGTCAAGGGTCTTGGCAAGATTGCAATATCCAATGATTTGAGCATCTCCAATGTGCTACTTGTTGAAAGCTTAAACTTCAATCTCTTGTCGGTGGCTCAATTGTGTGATCTTGGTTTCAAATGTATCTTTGGTGTTGATGATGTGGAAATCATAAGTGTTGATGGATTCAATCTCATTTTCAAGGGCTTTAGATATAAAAATCTCTATCTTGTGGACTTTGGTGCAAGGGAATCTCAATTGTCAACATGTCTCCTCTCAAAGTCAAGCATGGGTTGGTTGTGGCATAGAAGACTTGGTCATGTTGGAATGAAGAAATTGAACAAACTTGTGAAGCATGACTTGGTTAGAGGGCTCAAGGATGTGGAATTTGAAAAGGACAAGCTATGTAGTGCATGTCAAGCCAGAAAGCAAGTTGGCAACACTCATCCTAAGAAGAGCATGATGAGCACATGCAAGCCATTTGAGTTATTACATATGGATCCGTTTGGTCCCATAACTTAAGCATTGGCGGTAACAAGTATGGATTGGTGATAGTGGATGACTTCTCAAGATACACATGGGTATTCTTCATGTATGACAAGAGTGATGTCTATGGCATATTCAAGTCTTTTGTCAAGAGAAGTTGCAATGAGTTTGAAACCACCATCAAGAGAGTGCGAAGTGACAATGGGAGTGAATTCAAGAATACAAGAGTTGATGAACTTTGTGATGATCTAGGAATCAAACATCAATTCTTGGCCAAGTACACTCCTCAATCCAATGGCCTAGTTGAAAGGAAGAATATGACTCTCATTGATATGGCAAGATCTATGCTTAGTGAGTACAATGTGAGTCAATCATTTTGGGCCGAGGCAATCAACACGGCATGCTACTACTCCAATAGACTCTATTGCCATCCTATGCTAGAGAAGACACCATATGAAATCTTGAATGGAAGAAAGCCAAATATTGCATACTTTCGGGTCTTTGGTTGCAAGTGCTACATATTGAAGAAGGGTGCTAGATTGAGCAAATTTGAGAAGAAATATGATGAGGGATTGTTGCTTGGCTATTCCACAACTAGCAAAGCTTATAGAGTTTGGAACTTGGGAAGTGGTCAACTTGAGGAAGTACATGATGTTGAATTTGATGAAACCAACAGCTCACAAGATCAAGATGAGAACCTAGAAGATGTGAGTGGACCTCAATTAGCAAAAGCTATACAAGAGATGGACATTGGTGACATAAGGCCTACTCAAGTTGTTGACATTGATGATGACAAAGTGTCACACCCTAAAATTTCAATTTTGGGATGTGACTTAGAAAACACTAAAGAACATTAAGTGGTTTATATTTTTATTAAAATTTGCCAACTTTAGTTAAGTTATTGATATTCTAGATAGTGGAAAAATGTGAGTTTTTAAAATTTTTGCAACTCAATTTAATGGTCTATTGCATTCATGCCCTTGTATAGTGTTTATGTTTGAAAAAAATGAATTTAAATGTTTTTAAATACGTCTAGGTTTGATCCCAACCATATATCTCCAAATATCAAATCAATATCTAGAACTCCAATAAAATCATTTGTCAGTATTCTACAAAAATCTAGCATAATCCATTCTCTCTTTCAGCTATTCGTCGATTTTGTGTCCATGAATTTGTCGAGCCAATCCTTTCATCTCCCTAATTTGTTGGTACAAACCAATCTATATTTGGGCTAACTTATAACAATCCATGACAGCCCTCCATCCTCACCTTGCTATGGATCAAATCCTGTCCCACTAAAGTTCCTTCCAATTTGGGCCATGTTAAACGTGAACCCACACCTTCAAAATTCAATCATCATCTTGGCCAAATCCAAACCTGCCCAAGCTAATACTCGGCTGAACTATCTACCCATTTCATGTGGACGTGCAGCGCTCTCTCTTGTTGTCATCCATCCACTCTGGCTTATTTCAAAAATAATAAGGATAGCATATAATTGTTCCACCATCAATATTATTCTTGCCTCTTCATGTTCTAGGACCAGACCTGAATATTGTAGATATTATATCACCATACCATCTCACTCATTCAAAGACATGTATATCTTTCCTTTAATCAAGACTACATAGTCATTCCCATGTGATCTTGCCCTTAATTAAATCTCTATATGCTTACTTTATTGTTCGTAATGCCCTATCCATATTGTATATAATCCTCTGATCATTTACCCTTCATCCGTGAATCCTTGTACTATCTTAACCTTTCAATTTATCCCACATACATCCTATCTATTCCATCAAACCTTCCAGCTTCTACATTTGAACTCCATGTCTTTTAAAATGTATTTCCTGTTTTAGTAGTTTTTGCGCTCAAGCGACCATGTTTACAAGCCCTATGTATTTTAAAACATTTATATCTTATTTTTGTTATGCTAGGTGTACTGTTTTAGGCTTCTTCTTCGTGCTTTATGATCATGGCTAGTCGGTGAGATTTACGTGGACAATTCGAGGAGCAATCAATTGAAGATTTGAACTAAAGAAAGGGGCTCAAGTTTAAGGCAAGTATAGCTTGGGTTGTATTATCATGATCATGTGACTTGATTAATGTTTTAGCATTGAATGATAAAATGGTTATTTTTAGCATCTTGAGAAATTATCTGTAAGAGAACCTCCGGGATTGACAGTACAACTGTGAGGGCTATATGGCTCTGGCTTTAGCTCAGCATGAGGACCTTTTCTAGCTTGTTAGAGGTTACCGAAAGGCGCAAGAGGGGTTTGCCGAGTGGGGTCACGGATGTTCCCGCCTCGTGTATGGTGCTGCGACCACCTACACTTGTTTTATGAGATGTTTATGAGATGATGTTATTTTGAGGGGGATACGTCTGTGCACACTTGCCATTGAAACCTCGCGGCCCTAACTTGTTAGACGAACCTTTGAAAGGCTTCATAGTGAACCCTGTCGGCCTTCCTTGGAGTGGGTTAAGAGGTTGATCACCTCGGACAAAAGGGCAAATCACGGCTCACAGTGAAAGTGTACACCTTTGCGCAGAGTTTATTAAACTGGTATACTAGCCTTGCTCAAGGACACGAGCGGCCTTGGAATCCTTATTTAAGATGGTTACTTTTGATAGCTAATATGCCCATTTTTACCATTCATGCACTACATTATTTATGTTACATTGATCATGAGATTACTATACTTGCTGAGTCCGACATGGACTTACCCTTGCTATATCCCCACACCTCAGGTGGTTACAGATTGCTAGAGTTTGAAGGTATTAGGCTTGTGATCAACCAGTCAGCTGTGTCCCTGTGGAGATGGCGTCTACACCTGAAGATTCGGAGTGTCTCCCCGCTGTTTGCTGCTTAAGGTTATGTTATTACGTTATGTATTTGAGCTTTGTCTTTTGATATTACCTTATATTTGTGGCCATATGTGTGATTTGACTTCCTGGGATCACATATGGTGCACATCTGGTTTTATCCTTAAAACCGGGTGTTACACAAAGATCAAGTGCAAGCTCCAACAAATGAAGAAGCTAGTGACTCTCAAGCTCAAGATCAAGATCAAGAAAACTCATCTCAACCAAGTGCTCAACCAAGCTCAAGTCATCAACCTAAAGTGCTTCAACCCACAAATGTTGCAAGAGATCATCCATTGGATCAAATTGTTGGTGATATTCAAAAGGGTGTCCAAACAAGATCAAGACTAGCTTCATTTTGTGCTCACTACTCATTTGTATCATTTGAAGAGCCGGAGAACATTGAGAAGGCATTGGAAGATAGTAATTGGGTGAATGCTATGCATGAAGAGCTAAATAACTTCCAAAGAAATGAAGTTTGGGAATTGGTAGAGAGACCAAGCAACTACAATGTCATTGGCACCAAGTGGGTATTTAGAAACAAGCAAGATCAAGTTGGTGTAGTTGTGAGAAACAAAGCAAGATTAGTGGCACAAGGGTACACTCAAGTAGAAGGCTTGGACTTTGGTGAAACTTATGCTCCGGTTGCAAGATTGGAGGCAATAAGGATTCTTCTAGCCTATGCTTGTGCTCACAACATCAAGCTCTACCAAATGGATGTGAAGAGTGCTTTTCTCAATGGCTTCATCAATGAGCTAGTATATGTTGAACAACCACCCGGATTTGAAGATGAGAGGAAACCAAACCATGTGTACAAGCTAAAAGGCTCTCTATGGATTGAAACAAGCACCAAGAGCATGGTATGAGAGGCTAAGGGACTTTCTCCTCTCTAAAGGTTTCAAAATGGGCAAAGTGGACACTACTCTCTTCATCAAGAAAGTTGATGGTGAATTGATGATCATGCAAATCTATGTGGATGATATCATATTTGGATCAACAAGCAAAGCTTTGTGTGTAGAGTTTGAGAAGATGATGGCCAAAGAATTTGAGATGTCAATGATGGGTGAACTCACTTACTTCCTTGGACTTCAAATCAAACAAATGAAGAATGGTATATTTGTGAGTCAAGGCAAGTACACAAGAGACATGCTCAAGAAGTTTGGAATGCAAGATGCAAAATCAATTAGCACTCCCATGGGAACTAGTGGAAACTTGGATGAAGACAAGAAGGGCAATATGGTTGATCAAAAGGCATATTGGTCACTAATTGGAAGCTGACTCTATGTCACCGCATCAAGACCGGATGTCATGTTTAGTGTATGCATGTGTGCTAGATATCAATTATCTCCTAGAGAGAGTCATATGAAAGCCGCAAAGAGAATCTTGAGATATTTGAAGCATACACAAAATGTTGGACTATGGTATCCCAAGGGTGCAAAGTTTGAGTTGATTGGCTATGCCGATGCGGACTATGCCGGTTGCAAGATAAATAGAAAGAACACATCGGGCACATGTCAACTCTTGGGAAGATCTCTTGTCTCATGGTCTTTAAAGAAGCAAAATAGCATCTCACTTTCCACCGCCAAAGCCGAATACATTAGTGCGGGAAGTTGTTGTGCTCAACTCTTATGGATGATGGCTACTTTGAAAGATTATGGCATCAACTTCAAGAAAGTGCCATTGCTATGTGACAATGAGAGCGCCGTCAAGCTAACTCAAAACCCGGTTCAACACTCAAGAACAAAGCATATTGATGTGAGACATCACTTCATCCGGGATCATCAACAAAAGGGTGACATTGACATTCAAAGCATTGGAACCGATGATCAATTGGCCGACATACTCACCAAGCCACTAGATGAGAAGAGATTTCGCAAGCTAAGAAATGAGTTGAACATCCTAGACTTCTCCAATATGATTTGAAGATCACCCCCACATATATGACATACCTCTACTCCGACAAAGCAAAGGTAAAATTGTATGGCATAACATCATATTTGCTAGGATATGCTTAGATCATGTAGGCATACCTGCATCTTTGGGAGCATTCATTCTAAATCAAATAGTTTGATGGATATATGCTACCACTATTGTCTTTTTGATGCTTGTTTGAACTAGTGGTAACATATGCCATGCATGTGTGCTTATCTCCCTAGTGTTCAATCTAGATCACATGTCACAAGGTGTATAACTTAACATGGGCAAGATAACCCCTAGTGGCGTGAAGAAGCTTGTCCTTGGATCAAACTTAGTTATATATCCTAGACAAGTGCACTAGATTGAGCCAAAATTGACTTAATTACCTCTCTTTCTAAAATCAAATGAACTTGTTAACTCTCTACTCCACCTAACCTTTTTGGAAATTGTTGACAAAGGGGGAGAGAAAATTACAAAAGAAAAATAAAGATTTGGGGGAGAGAATGAAAGAAAGGTTTAGGAGAGAAAAGTTTCGCAATGAACCATCATAAGGCCGATGATGGGAGAGCAAAAGGCCAAAGTAAAGGGATAAAATTTTCAAAATAAAAAATCCTTTACTTAAAAGAAGCACACAAGTAGGGGGAGCAATCACATATGCAAGTTGTTGCATTTGATTGTGCATTAATCATATGATTTCTCTTTGCATTTGTACTTACCTTCATATACTTGCTTGTGTGTGGTGTATGCTAGTTATAAACTTGAATGGTGAAATGAAGTACTAGCATGCATAGGTGGTAGCTAGATGATCTTGTGCTTATTTGTTCTTTTCAAGTAGCACAAAACTTAGTTTGTTTTTCAAGTGGTACGGAGCTTTATAATGTTGATCTCATGAGTACACTTGAGTTTCTATGATCATCTAGTTAACCATGACGCTAAGGATGGTGTACATGGCAACTCCGATGGTATCACACTTTAAAGGTCCATTCTATACACCTTAGCACACTTTTTGGTAGAATTACTCTCATTCACTTATATATGTGCTACCTCTTTTACCCAAATTCTATGCACATATATAGGGGGAGCTAATACTACCAAAATGGAACTTGTGATGATTGTTCAAATCCTTTCATGATCTACTTATGAACAATCTTGACGAGTTCAAAAGCTTATTGCATATTTCTTTTGTATGAAAGGGTTGTCATTAATTACCAAAAAGGAGGAGATTAAAAGATCCTCATTTGGGTTTTGGTAATTGATGAAACCAAGCTACTAACCTAAGTGCTAAGCATGTGTGTAGCAAACGAGGTTAGTGGAGGAAGAAGAACATGAGCTATGATGGAAGATCAAGGAGAGATGAAGAGAAGGGACTTGGAAAGGATTCTATAGGCTAAGGTATAATTTGATAGGGCTTTTCTTTCGGTGATGTGGGAGTGATTACATTTAGGATAGATGGCCGACTTTCAAGGGGAGACCTTAGTCCTAGGATTACATTCAAGTGCTCTAGGATTCATCTCACATGCATTGATCTAACTCTCTTTGAAAATATCTTGAAAAACCCTTGTAAAATGATTTGAAAAGCTAACACACCGTGCACAATCGTTAGATGCTTTGGTGTTAGTACTCGTGGAAGCAAGGGAAGAAAAACCGACTTGAACTTAACTGTTTTCAGAGCGTCGGACGCTAACAGAGGTGAGAGTCGGACAGTGAGGGGTGTCCGACGGTCACTGTGTGCTGACTGTGCTGAGCAGAGCGTCGGACGCTAGGCAAAAAGGCGTCAGACTGTCCGACGATGAGCGTCAGACAGAGTTTTTCGGGACGTCGGACGTTGGACTGACACGTCCGACGATCCAGTTCACGATGTGAGTGCGCCGTGCACGCTCTGACCGTGGCAAGTGCACGCCGTGGTGCGGCTTGGAGGCGTCGGACGCTGATCGTCGTCCGACAGTCGAGCATCGGACGGCCTGTCCGACGGTTCAGAGGTTTCTGTCTACTGTGCGCTTGTTCTTCACGAGAGCGTCGGACTGTCCGACGCTGGGCGTCGGACCGTCCGATGACTAACTTCGCGCGCTGTGAACAGTGACGACCGTTGAGATCCAACGGCCGTGGTTTGAACTGTTCTGACACGTGGCGAGAATCCGAGCGTCGGACGTTGGGTCACTGAAAGGTTCTAAATGGCTAGAGGGGGTGAATAGCCTAATAAAAATTCTACAACAACACTTGACAAAAGAGATCCACTCGATGGTGGAGAAGAGAGATGCACACTCGATTTTTACTGAGGTTCACTAGCTTGCCGGCTAGCTACGTCCTCGTTGTAGCGATACACCCACTTGGAGGTAAACGCGCTAATTTGCATCACACGCTGTAACAACCCTAAAAATCCACACAATCTAAAAATCCCAACCAATTAAAATTTTTCATTTATTTATTGTGAAAACCCATTTTTCTTGTGCAAGCATATAGGTTTCATTATGAAATTGGTAAATAATGGAGTGTAGTTTGCATTTTAATTCCATTCACATAGAATAATAACTTATGCATCACATTTGGGATTTATTGCAACTTATGTTTGTATTTACTCAATAATTAAAATGGGCAATATATGTATATATACACTAAAATGAAAATAGAAAAGGAGAAAGAGAGTTAGGCCAGCCATTCGTTTCGGCCAGCCGGGTCGCTAAGCCAGCCCCAGGCCCGCCCGACCTTCCTCTCCTCATCTCACCGCGCGCGGCCCACGTCGCGGCTCGGCAGCTGCACGCGCGCGACCGGCACACACGCGCTCGCGCTCGCGCTCGCTGCCAACCCGGCCCCGCCTGTCAGCCGCTCTCGCCCCCCCCACTGTTCTTCTTCCTCACGAAGGCGACGCGCCTGCCGGGGGTGTCGCGCGAATGGCGTGACCCCGGTCCCACAGCCGACAGCATGGCAGAGCCCTGACCCCGCTGTCCCCCTCCTGTCCCCTCCTTTATTGGCCGCCAAGCGAACCCGCGCCCATCCGGAGCCCTAGATCCACTCGAGCCACGGCCCTTCGATCGGCCGAGCTCAATCAGGACCGTTCGCCATTGGAGCTGGCCAAGCTCGCCTATAAATTGGAGCACCCCGAAGCCCTACCCTCATTTCCCCTCGCCGCCACCGCAGCACAGACCGGCACACCGCACCAAACCGAGAGAGAGAGCGTAGGAGAAGGGCGGAGCAGAGGAGGAGAAGCTGCCGGAGCGCCGCCGCCGCGGAGCACGCCGGAGCCGGACACGGAGGAGAAGCCCGAGCTGCGGACGAGGAGCGGCACGGCACTGCGATCGCTCTGCACGGCTCCGACTCGCCACTGCACCGCCATCCTAGCTTCACCGACACCACGGTGAGCCACCGCACGCCATGTCCGAGCCTTGCCCTGCTTTTGCCATGGCGTTCCACCCTCGGGACGCGCAGGCACGAGCCCTTACCGGCTCGGGAAGATCACCTGCACCATGCACTCATTCGACCGGCCGAAACCCCCGGACTACAAGCTTGCTAGACCGAGAACGCAGCACGACGCGTTCTCGGCGGAGCGCGCTCACCACCGACGCGTTCCGACGCCGAATCACCCGTTCCGAGCAATCCGACTAGCACCCGTATAGGTTAGAGCATCGTGGAGCACCGCCACGACCCCCTTGAGCTAGCTACGCGGATCTAAGCGCTAGAGGAAGCCTGAATCGCCTTGGCCGCGTGCGCCGCGACCTTACCGGAGCGCCGCCGCGAGCCGTCGCCAAAAGAAGGTCATGCCATGGCTAAAGTTCGCCATCAGTGTGTTGTATGCCTCTCTGGCCTCACCAATTTGACAAGACCGCATTCGATTGAACCAATACTTGGTCGTAGCCGCGATGCCGCCTTCCGCCGTCGTCGGCGACACGCCGCCGCCACAACCGAGCACCTTGGAAAGCTCGGTAGCCAAAATTGGTAGTTGGTATACCATCGCCATAGACCCTGGACGCGTATACATCTCCTGGAAGACCTCCTTAGCCCCACCAGAACCTCACAGTCGCGACGACATCGCCGCCGACACGTTCCGCCTCGCCTAAAATCCGTTCCGAGAACCCTCGGTCGCCTCGCGCTGCGGAGAAATGCCGCCGAGGTTCGCCAAGTCTGCCTCGGCACCGCCGCTAGATAGCCGAGCCCCGAATCACGACTGTCGCCTTGGCTACGTGCGCCTCCACCTCGTCGGAGAACCGCCGTATGCCGAGGAAGAGAAGGAGGCCATACCACGACTCTAATCCGCCACCATCTGGTCGGACGACTGCCTGAGCACGCCAATTGGGGAAAGCCGAGCCCTGTCTTGCCGAAATTTGGCCATCGCCGCCCTGTCACCGTCCGCCGCACCGGAGAGACACCGCCGCCTTGAACAGACGCCCTGGAACCCTGCTAGCACCGAATCTCCGATTCGCCCGAGCCTCCCCAGGAGAGCTCGGGAGAGCAGCACCCTCGGCGCACCAAATCTCCGATTCGCCCGAGCCTCCCCAGGAGAGCTCGGGAGAGCGGCACCCTCGGGCGCCCAAATTTCCGATTCGCCCGAGCCTCACCGGGAGAGCTCGGGAGAGCAGCACCCTCGGGCGCCCAAATTTCCGATTCGCCCGAGCCTCACCGGGAGAGCTCGGGAGAGCAGCCCCTTGGGCGCCCACATTTCCGATTCGCCCGAGCCTCCGCGGAGACCTCGGGAGAACGGCACCCTCGGGCGCCCAAATTTCCGATTCGCCCGAGCCTCCGCGGGAGACCTCGGTAGAACGGCACCCTCGGGCGCACCAAATGTCCGATTCGCCCGAACCTCCGCGGGAGACCTCGGGAGAGCGGCACCCTCGGCGCCCCGAATCTCCGATTCGCCCGAGCCCCGCCGAGCTAAACCGAACTACGCCGAGCACCGCCAAGCTACCCCCGACCACCGCCGAACTATGCCGAGCTCCGCCGAGATACCCCAACCACAGCCGAGCTACCACCGACCACCGCCGAGCCACGCCGAGCTACGCCAACTCCGGCAACTCTCTGGAACCAGCATCGAACACCTGGTGGGCGACCCTCGGGTCTGTGTTCTGTTGAGGCACCACTTGCCGCACTACTGGACCCGCGCGCCACGTGGATCAATCCCAAGCTGCCCCTGATTAACCGACCAGTTTTCCCATTTTCAGAAAATAGGATAATCTTCGGAAATTCATAACTTATTCATACGATGTCCAAAAATTGCGCACCATATATCAAAATTCTCAGAAAAATGAGATCTACAATCTAAGACTGTGTTTGTGTGCATTTGGCTCTTTATTTTATTGGATTTTTCTGAAATACTCTATAGGAGTCGCTGACGCGACTATTTCGTATTCGATTTCAGAGCCGGAGGAGGATCTGACTAAGGAAGACGACCACGAGTACTTCCAAGAGCTAGGAGACGACTACGAAGGTGCCACGTCCCACCAAATCCTTAGATCCTATTACGCATTGCAAATGACATTGTTGCTATTGCTTTATGATTATGTATGGATTGGTTGCATGGTAGTATATTTGAATTCCCTGCCTTGATAAGACTTTACCCTGCTATCCGCTGTTAGGTTAGCTGCTGCTTAATTTACTGTTACTCTTCCACTACTTTCTACTTGCTATATGCTATGTGGTGGAATTGGGACGGTGTATAACTGATTATAACCACTGGGAGAGAGTGCTGCGTGCGTCTTGGGTGCGTGGTAAGGGTTGATGTCGACCAAGTGGGATGTGAGACAAGCCCATGGGGCAAGTCGTGCCGGGGGTGCAACCTGGGCATCCCCAAAGTGAGATACCTATGGCGGGTAAAGTTGTTGAGGAGGTTCCGGGTGGGATAGCCTTGGTGGTTTGAAGCCCGTGGACGGAGGTGCTGTGATAGCACGGGGAGAGTATCCCCTAAGTGGAGATGCCTGCTTGGTCACAACCTAGGATCTGACTAGTGACCGGAAACATCTGGATTCCCTTGCTACTCGCTCGCTTCTGATGGGCGGGAGACGGCTGGACTACTTGGTAGGGCGGTGCCACTACTGCTAGGTTGAGAGGTGATAAGGGTGGACGGTGACGGATGGCGGATTCCCGTACCGTTCTAGATGCGCAGTACCACTGATGGGGCCCGGTACTGCGTCTCCCAGTCTCAGCATGACGGTGTTGGATCCGGAATATCCTAGGGCTGAGTGGTAGGGTGGCATCGACCTAGGCAAGCAAGCACCCGGAATTCTGCCTAGATGTTTGTACAGCATCGATGATGGCTAATCTTGTGAGTAGTAAAACCTCTGCAGAGTGTATGGTTGATCGATCGATACATAAGTCAACTTGTTGGCTATGGACCTTTCCTAATGTTTCTGCAACCACTATTAGATGAGAGCATATTCTTTTCTCCCCCTGGATGACATTTTTCCGGCAGTGTACCCGTTGTGGTAGTGTGCCGCTGAGATAGGCCCGAGAGGGAGTTGGGCCTGTCGAATGAGAGTGAGGTGTGGGTATGTGAGGTGTGGTGATGGGAAAAGGGATGATGGTGTTAACTGGTGATAAAACTTGACTAATTAAACATTGATTACAGCTGCATAGGAAAACCTCAGCCTATAGGTCTGCTTGTATAGCCTTGCATCCACTTTCCACAAAGCAAATGCTGCATAGGTGGGCTCCGTGGCCAGTACAAATCGTACTGATAAATTTGCTGTCAGGTGACGAGAATGAGTACGACTTCGAGGGAGATGAAGACGAGGAATAGGGTCACGTGCTACACTCAAGTTGGCCGTGAAGGATGAATCGCTTCCGCATCTTCTAAAGCTTCTCTGATTGTTGATTCCGCCAGTGTGGCGATGTAATAAATATTTATGTAAGACTTAATTATCGTTGTATGGATCCTGGTGTCAACTGAGATATGGGTAATTTCATGGATTGTCCCAAGCAATCTGTTGAATTACAATTCGAGCCTGTGGATTTCCCTTCGTGGAAATCGAGGTCGTTTCAGTTGGTATCAGAGCCATACTTGACTGTAGGACGAGACCCATAGAGAATGGACGTTAGAATAGGAAGCCAGACTCTCTTTCGGTTATATTACCGACCTTGCATTCACTTTTTATGCAATGGCTTATCTAATACAAGGACCTGCTAATCCGTTTCTTGAAAAATTCACAGATGACCAGCCTTGGACCACCACTTCGTCCACTGCGCGATGGCATTATTGAGATCCCGATCAAATGGCCATTGACCTTATGCACCAGTAGCTTATGGGACCCTGCGTGGCCCTTAGACTAGTGATATCATGAGTTATCCTGTCATTGGCTATCTGCGCATAGCACGATCTTCTTAGCAGCTAGGAACATCCTTTATATAATAATAACCATGTGATGAGTGACATTTGGATCTTATGCTTCTTATGGATCTCTATGCTTCTTTGGTTGAGTGTAGGATAGCATGAAAAATGTTTTAATTCATTTAAATCGTTGAAAACATCTAACTCCTACTTAAACCACTACAAGATTATTACTGCACTAAGCACGTACCTAATAATTTCAGATGTCGATGAGACGTTCTGCGCGTCTGGAGAACCGCCAGCCCTCCCCTGCGCCTGCGCCAGGACGCGGGCGTGGTCGCAACCGTGGACGCCCAGCTGGCAGACGTGCTGGAGTTAACCTGGAAGAAGAGCTACGCCGGGCAGAGGATGCACCACCGGTGAACGATCCGCCACCACAAGGCGAGAACGTGCCTCCGCCACCGCCACCGCCGCCACCACCGACGTTGGCGGAAGTGATGGCTCAGCAGACCCAGCTGCTGAATGCCATAGCTGCTGGGATGAACAGGCACCACGGGCCACCCCAGAATGACTTCCAAAGGAAACTGGAGGGTTTCCTGAAGCTGAGGCCACCTACCTTCGACGGGACCGACAGCGATCCCCTCGCTGCCGACGATTGGCTTAAAGAGATGGAGAAGAAGCTGGACCTGACCACTTGCTCCGACGAGGAGTGTGTTGGGATTGCTAGCCACCAGCTGACCGGTGCTGTACGAGCATGGTGGGACAACTACACCAGCGCTCACGAGGACCCAGCCCGCATTGACTGGGATGAGTTCACCGAGGCTTTCCGTGACCACCACATTCCTGAGGGAGTCATGGAGGCCAAGGAGAACGAGTTTCGCAACATCTCCCAGGGAGCTGACCGGATCCACGAGTACACCACCCGCTTCAACTGCTTGCTCCGCTACGCACCTGCGTCTTGCGTGAGTTCCGAGAAGGAAAAGATGTACTACTACAGGAAGGGACTTCAGACCAAGATCAGGTTGGCTCTGTCAGGGAACAAGAGCTACACTCTGCGTGAGCTGATTAACCGCTGTATTGAGATTGAGAAGGATCGCATGGAAGCACGACTGGAATTCGAGGCCCAGAACAAGGGAAAGAAGCGCCGCTCTGAGGGACCCGCTCGCACTGCTCCACCTCAGAGACAGCGAACAGGTGCACCTCCGCCTTTTCGAACCCGCCAGGGACCCTCTTCGGGAACGAGCCGTGGTGGTACCAGCAGCAGCAACTATCACCGCCCCGCTCAGACCTACCCTGCGCCGACTCGAGCTGTGCAGAACACACCCGCCCCCGCTACCAACACGCCAAGGACAAGCAATTGGAAGGCTCCTGCGACAGCTACAGCAGGCAGTGCGCCCTTCACTTGCTTCGGATGCGGAAAGCCTGGACACCGTGTGGCTGTGTGCCCCGACCTCAACCGCGCATCAGCAGCTGCACAGGGCACACCGAACCGGGGATCTGCTACCCGAGGAAGACTGAACCACATGACCGCTGAGGAAGCTGAAGCTGCACCTGATGCTGTGTACGGTACGTTCCTAGTTCAGGGTAACATGGCTACAGTTCTGTTCGATTCGGGAGCTACATGTTCATACATTTCATCTGCATATGCACGTAAGCATAACATACCTGTAACCCCGAGAGCAAACCCCATCCTAACTAGCTCGCCCTTAGGAACCTTCAGAAGCGTTCACATATGTAGAGGAGTGATAATCACTATCGAGGGACTTGACTTTCGAGCTGACCTAACCCTACTACCCTCCAATAGCTTAGATGTCATCTTAGGCATGGACTGGCTAACCAAACACCGGGGAGTGATATCTTGTTCACCTAGATATGTTCAGGTAACCCACCCTTGGGGAACAGCCGTCCGATGTATACCCCAAACCAAGAGAGTCCAAACCCTCCTATGTGCCCTGGAGACTAAAGCAGATAAGACAGAGCTGACATTCAGGGATGTGCCAGTAGTCTGTGAGTTCAATGACGTATTTCCAGAGGAGTTGCCAGGAATGCCACCAGATAGAGATGTGGAGTTTGTTATAGAGCTGATGCCAGGGACTGCACCGATTGCCAAAAGACCCTACAGAATGTCGGCTGATGAGTTGAAGGAACTCAAGAAGCAGCTGGGAGAATTATTGGAGAAGGGCTTCATTAGGCCTAGTGCCTCGCCCTGGGGATCTCCCGTTTTGTTTGTCAAGAAGAAGGATGGCACGATGAGGATGTGCATTGACTACCGGAATCTGAATGCGGTCACAGTCAAGAATAAGTACCCACTGCCCCGCATCGATGATCTGTTAGATCAATTGAGTAAGGCCAAGTACTTCTCAAAGATCGATCTCCGATCAGGGTATCATCAGATGAAGATCAGGGAAGAAGATATCCCGAAGACTGCATTTGTCACTAGATATGGACAGTATGAGTGCACAGTAGTCTCATTTGGACTCACTAATGCTCCGGCATACTTCATGAACATGATGAACAAGGTCTTCATGAATGAGCTAGACAAGTTTGTGGTGGTATTCATTGATGATATATTGGTTTATTCAGCCACAAAAGAGGAACATGAACATCATCTGAGGACCGTATTGGAGAGGTTGTCTCGCAACCAGCTATACGCCAAATTCTCCAAGTGCGAATTCTGGCTTGAGGAAGTTGCTTTCCTTGGACACGTACTGTCAGGAGAAGGAGTCGCAGTAGACCCAGCCAAAATTGAAGCTGTGAAAGAGTGGGAACAACCCTGTAATGTGTCAGAAATCAGAAGCTTTTTGGGACTTGCAGGATACTATCGCAGATTTATTGAGAATTTCTCCAAGATTGCAAGACCCATGACCAACTTGCTGAAGAAAGAGAACAAGTTTATCTGGACTCCTGAATGTGAGAAGAGTTTCCAGACCTTGAAGGAGAAGCTCACTACTACACCTGTACTAGCCTTACCCGACATTCACAAAGATTTTGTTGTATATTGTGACGCCTCTCGGCAAGGTTTGGGCTGTGTACTAATGCAAGAAGGAAGAGTGATAGCTTATGCCTCAAGACAATTGAAGGAACATGAGCTGCGATACCCGACTCATGACCTAGAACTTGCAGCCGTGGTACACGCACTCAAGATTTGGAGACACTATCTGATGAGCAACAAGTGTGACATATACACCGACCACAAGAGCCTGAAGTACTTCTTCACACAGGAAGATCTGAATATGAGGCAGCGCAGATGGCTAGAACTCATCAAGGACTATGATCTTGAGATCCATTACCACCCAGGGAAGGCTAACGTAGTCGCTGATGCCCTTAGCCGCAAAAGCTACTGCCATACCCTCATCACCAAGTCTATGCCGTCTGAACTCAGGAGAGAGTTTGACGCGTTCTAGCTCGAGGTAATCTCCTATGGCACGCTAAATGAGCTTCGCGTTGAGTACAATCTCACCTCACGAATCCGTGAAGCGCAAAAGAACTGTCCTGAGATAGACTATATCTGTGGTTTGATGAAGCTGGGAAGAGGCCCCGAATACCGAGAAGATGAGCAGGGAACTGTATGGTACAAAGATAGAATCTGTGTACCAACGGATTCAGCGATACGAGAAGAGATTCTGTCAGAAGGGCATGACTCCAAATATTGCATTCACCCAGGGTCAGCCAAGATGTACCATGATCTAAGGAAACACTTCTGGTGGGAGAATATGAAGGCAGACATTGCAGGGCACGTAGCCCGATGTGACACTTGCAGCAGAATCAAGGCCGAACATCAACGACCAGCCGGCCTACTACAACCCCTCGCAATTCCAGAATGGAAATGGGAATGCATTTCGATGGATTTTATCGTTGGGTTACCCCGCACCGAGAAGAAACACGATTCGATTTGGGTGATAGTCGACCGTTTGACCAAAGTCGCTCACTTCATTCCCATCGGCATTGGCTACGATGCCGAACGGCTGGCGGATCTATACATAACCCACATTCTGAGACTACACGGGGCACCCACAAGCATAATATCTGATCGAGGCTCACAATTCACGTCTCGATTCTGGCAGGCCTTGCACAAATCCATCGGAACCAAGCTGGACTATAGCACGGCTTATCACCCACAAACTGACGGTCAAACAGAAAGAGTGAACCAAATTCTTGAAGATATGCTCCGAGCTTGTGTGATAAAATACAAGGCCAGTTGGGAAAGCTGCTTACCCCACGCTGAATTCTCGTACAACAACAGCTATCAAACAAGCCTCAAGATGTCACCGTTTGAGGCATTGTATGGGAGACCCTGCAGGACCCCGCTAATGTGGTCAGAACCCGGAGAGAGAGCCTTCTTTGGCCCTGCTAAGATTGTAGAAGCAGAGGAAGGCGTAGCACAGGTCAGAGAAAATTTGAGAATTGCATAGAGTAGGCAAAAGAGCTATGCAGATAGAAGACGTAGAGAGCTTGAGTTCAAGGTTGGAGATTATGTCTACCTCAAGGTATCTCCACTTCGTGGCACCGTCAGATTCCACGTAAAAGGGAAATTGGCACCAAGATATGTTGGGCCATACAAGATCTGTAAAAGGGTTGGAAAGCTTGCTTACAAGCTGGAACTACCGGAGGAATTATCTGGAGTACACCCCGTGTTCCATGTCTCGCAATTAAGGAAGTGTTTGAAGCTTCCCGAGGAGCAAGTTCCTACGGATGCATTAGACCTGCAAGACACACTTGAATATAAGGAACATCCGATCAAGATCTTGGCACGGGATACCAAAGAGACGCGAAACAAAACCATTCCGATGTGCAAGGTACAGTGGAGCAATCACACTGAAAGGGAAGCTACGTGGGAGAAAGAATCGGACTTGCGGATTATGTTTCCTTACCTCTTCGATGGGTACGTTATCTCTGAATCTCGAGGTCGAGATCCTAATGAGGGGGGAGGACTGTAACAACCCTAAAAATCCACACAATCTAAAAATCCCAACCAATTAAAATTTTTCATTTATTTATTGTGAAAACCCATTTTTCTTGTGCAAGCATATAGGTTTCATTATGAAATTGGTAAATAATGGAGTGTAGTTTGCATTTTAATTCCATTCACATAGAATAATAACTTATGCATCACATTTGGGATTTATTGCAACTTATGTTTGTATTTACTCAATAATTAAAATGGGCAATATATGTATATATACACTAAAATGAAAATAGAAAAGGAGAAAGAGAGTTAGGCCAGCCATTCGTTTCGGCCAGCCGGGTCGCTAAGCCAGCCCCAGGCCCGCCCGACCTTCCTCTCCTCATCTCACCGCGCGCGGCCCACGTCGCGGCTCGGCAGCGCACGCGCGCGACCGGCACACACGCACTCGCGCTCGCGCTCGCTGCCAACCCGGCCCCGCCTGTCAGCCGCTCTCGCCCCCCCCCCACTGTTCTTCTTCCTCACGAAGGCGACGCGCCTGCCGGGGGTGTCGCGCGAATGGCGTGACCCCGGTCCCACAGCCGACAGCATGGCAGAGCCCTGACCCCGCTGTCCCCCTCCTGTCCCCTCCTTTCTTGGCCGCCAAGCGAACCCGCGCCCATCCGGAGCCCTAGATCCACTCGAGCCACGGCCCTTCGATCGGCCGAGCGCAATCAGGACCGTTCGCCATTGGAGCTGGCCAAGCTCGCCTATAAATTGGAGCACCCCGAAGCCCTACCCTCATTTTTCCTCGCCGCCACCGCAGCACAGACCGGCACACCGCACCAAACCGAGAGAGAGAGCGTAGGAGAAGGGCGGAGCAGAGGAGGAGAAGCTACCGGAGCGCCGCCGCCGCGGAGCACGCCGGAGCCGGACACGGAGGAGAAGCCCGAGCTGCGGACGAGGAGCGGCACGGCACTGCGATCGCTCTGCACGGCTCCGACTCGCCACTGCACCGCCATCCTAGCTTCACCGACACCACGGTGAGCCACCGCACGCCATGTCCGAGCCTTGCCCTGCTTTTGCCATGGCGTTCCACCCTCGGGACGCGCAGGCACGAGCCCTTACCGGCTCGGGAAGATCACCTGCACCATGCACTCATTCGACCGGCCGAAACCCCCGGACTACAAGCTTGCTAGACCGAGAACGCAGCACGACGCGTTCTCGGCGGAGCGCGCTCACCACCGACGCGTTCCGACGCCGAATCACCCGTTACGAGCAATCCGACTAGCACCCGTATAGGTTAGAGCATCGTGGAGCACCGCCACGACCCCCTTGAGCTAGCTACGCGGATCTAAGCGCTAGAGGAAGCCTGAATCGCCTTGGCCGCGTGCGCCGCGACCTTACCGGAGCGCCGCCGCGAGCCGTCGCCAAAAGAAGGTCATGCCATGGCTAAAGTTCGCCATCAGTGTGTTGTATGCCTCTCTGGCCTCACCAATTTGACAAGACCGCATTCGATTGAACCAATACTTGGTCGTAGCCGCGATGCCGCCTTCCGCCGTCGTCGGCGACACGCCGCCGCCACAACCGAGCACCTTGGAAAGCTCGGTAGCCAAAATTGGTAGTTGGTATACCATCGCCATAGACCCTGGACGCGTATGCATCTCCTGGAAGACCTCCTTAGCCCCGCCAGAACCTCACAGTCGCGACGACATCGCCGCCGACACGTTCCGCCTCGCCTAAAATCCGTTCCGAGAACCCTCGGTCGCCTCGCGCTGCGGAGAAATGCCGCCGAGGTTCGCCAAGTCTGCCTCGGCACCGCCGCTAGATAGCCGAGCCCCGAATCACGACTGTCGCCTTGGCTACGTGCGCCTCCACCTCGTCGGAGAACCGCCGTATGCCGAGGGAGAGAAGGAGGCCATACCACGACTCTAATCCGCCACCATCTGGTCGGACGACTGCCTGAGCACGCCAATTGGGGAAAGCCGAGCCCTGTCTTGCCGAAATTTGGCCATCGCCGCCCTGTCACCGTCCGCCGCACCGGAGAGACACCGCCGCCTTGAACAGACGCCCTGGAACCCTGCTAGCACCGAATCTCCGATTCGCCCGAGCCTCCCCAGGAGAGCTCGGGAGAGCAGCACCCTCGGCGCACCAAATCTCCGATTCGCCCGAGCCTCCCCAGGAGAGCTCGGGAGAGCGGCACCCTCGGGCGCCCAAATTTCTGATTCGCCCGAGCCTCACCGGGAGAGCTCGGGAGAACAGCACCCTCGGGCGCCCAAATTTCCGATTCGCCCGAGCCTCACCGGGAGAGCTCGGGAGAGCAGCCCCTTGGGCGCCCACATTTCCGATTCGCCCGAGCCTCCGCGGAGACCTCGGGAGAACGGCACCCTCGGGCGCCCAAATTTCCGATTCGCCCGAGCCTCCGCGGGAGACCTCGGGAGAACGGCACCCTCGGGCGCACCAAATGTCCGATTCGCCCGAACCTCCGCGGGAGACCTCGGGAGAGCGGCACCCTCGGCGCCCCGAATCTCTGATTCGCCCGAGCCCCGCCGAGCTAAACCGAACTACGCCGAGCACCGCCAAGCTACCCCCGACCACCGCCGAACTATGCCGAGCTCCGCCGAGATACCCCAACCACAGCCGAGCTACCACCGACCACCGCCGAGCCACGCCGAGCTACGCCAACTCCGGCAACTCTCTGGAACCAGCATCGAACACCTGGTGGGCGACCCTCGGGTCTGTGTTCTGTTGAGGCACCACTTGCCACACTACTGGACCCGCGCGCCACGTGGATCAATCCCAAGCTGCCCCTGATTAACCGACCAGTTTTCCCATTTTCAGAAAATAGGATAATCTTCGGAAATTCATAACTTATTCATACGATGTCCAAAAATTGCGCACCATATATCAAAATTCTCAGAAAAATGAGATCTACAATCTAAGACTGTGTTTGTGTGCATTTGGCTCTTTATTTTATTGGATTTTTCTGAAATACTCTATAGGAGTCGCTGACGCGACTATTTCGTATTCGATTTCAGAGCCGGAGGAGGATCTGACTAAGGAAGACGACCACGAGTACTTCCAAGAGCTAGGAGACGACTACGAAGGTGCCACGTCCCACCAAATCCTTAGATCCTATTACGCATTGCAAATGACATTGTTGCTATTGCTTTATGATTATGTATGGATTGGTTGCATGGTAGTATATTTGAATTCCCTGCCTTGATAAGACTTTACCCTGCTATCCGCTGTTAGGTTAGCTGCTGCTTAATTTACTGTTACTCTTCCACTACTTTCTACTTGCTATATGCTATGTGGTGGAATTGGGACGGTGTATAACTGATTATAACCACTGGGAGAGAGTGCTGCGTGCGTCTTGGGTGCGTGGTAAGGGTTGATGTCGACCAAGTGGGATGTGAGACAAGCCCATGGGGCAAGTCGTGCCGGGGGTGCAACCTGGGCATCCCCAAAGTGAGATACCTGTGGCGGGAAAAGTTGTTGAGGAGGTTCCGGGTGGGATAGCCTTGGTGGTTTGAAGCCCGTGGACGGAGGTGCTGTGATAGCACGGGGAGAGTATCCCCTAAGTGGAGATGCCTGCTTGGTCACAACCTAGGATCTGACTAGTGACCGGAAACATCTGGATTCCCTTGCTACTCGCTCGCTTCTGATGGGCGGGAGACGGCTGGACTACTTGGTAGGGCGGTGCCACTACTGCTAGGTTGAGAGGTGATAAGGGTGGACGGTGACGGATGGCGGATTCCCGTACCGTTCTAGATGCGCAGTACCACTGATGGGGCCCGGTACTGCGTCTCCCAGTCTCAGCATGACGGTGTTGGATCCGGAATATCCCAGGGCTGAGTGGTAGGGTGGCATCGACCTAGGCAAGCAAGCACCCGGAATTCTGCCTAGATGTTTGTACAGCATCGATGATGGCTAATCTTGTGAGTAGTAAAACCTCTGCAGAGTGTATGGTTGATCGATCGATACATAAGTCAACTTGTTGGCTATGGACCTTTCCTAATGTTTCTGCAACCACTATTAGATGAGAGCATATTCTTTTCTCCCCCTGGATGACATTTTTCCGGCAGTGTACCCGTTGTGGTAGTGTGCCGCTGAGATAGGCCCGAGAGGGAGTTGGGCCTGTCGAATGAGAGTGAGGTGTGGGTATGTGAGGTGTGGTGATGGGAAAAGGGATGATGGTGTTAACTGGTGATAAAACTTGACTAATTAAACATTGATTACAGCTGCATAGGAAAACCTCAGCCTATAGGTCTGCTTGTATAGCCTTGCATCCACTTTCCACAAAGCAAATGCTGCATAGGTGGGCTCCGTGGCCAGTACAAATCGTACTGATAAATTTGCTGTCAGGTGACGAGAATGAGTACGACTTCGAGGGAGATGAAGACGAGGAATAGGGTCACGTGCTACACTCAAGTTGGCCGTGAAGGATGAATCGCTTCCGCATCTTCTAAAGCTTCTCTGATTGTTGATTCCGCCAGTGTGGCGATGTAATAAATATTTATGTAAGACTTAATTATCGTTGTATGGATCCTGGTAGTCAACTGAGATATGGGTAATTTCATGGATTGTCCCAAGCAATCTGTTGAATTACAATTCGAGCCTGTGGATTTCCCTTCGTGGAAATCGAGGTCGTTTCACATGCCAAACCCAACTAAGGGTGCCGCACAACCAACACAAGATAGGGATCCACAAGCTATGAGCAATCCACTTGAGATGCCTTTTGCGAACTCCCGCGGAGATAGGCTCAAGAACCCCTCACAATACCTCGATCGGAGGCGGAGACAAACACCAACTCCCCTCAACGATCCTCGCTGCTCCAAACCGTCTAGGGACCGGCAAATCCCAAGAGTAACAAGAGAATCCGCAGCAAAACACGATCTCCAAGTGCCTCTAGATGATCACAATCAACACAATGCACTTGATGCTCTCCAAACTCACCAAAAGATGCTCACAAGCAAGTAGGATGAGTGAGAGTGGAGTGGGAAGACTCTAGTGTGATTAGGAATGATCAAGAGTGCCAAGAGTACTTCCCCAAACCGGCCAAGCCACTACTTATAGCCCTCACTGAAGAATCCAACCCTTACTCACTGTTTACGGGGGCACCGAACGCTAAACAAGTTTGCACCAGACGCTGAACCCAGCGTTCGGTGTATCGCCCGCTCACACGTGTACTAGCCGTTTGAAATTCTTCGCTGCGCGCCAACTCACCGGACGCTCCAACAGTAGCAGCGGACACTAAACCCTCAGCGTCCGGTGTGGTTCCAGTAAGGTTCCAGAGAGCTCCAAAACACACCGGACGCTTCCGGTGCAAGGTCACCGGACACAACCCAGCGTCCGGTGCTCTCACCGCTGCTCAGTCAGAGGCACCGGACACTAGGCCAGCGTCCGGTGCAATTTCCTCCAACGTCCGGTGAAATCTTCACCGAACCGACCGGGGAGCACAGGGTTTTCACCGGACGCGTCCGGTGCTCCCCCACCGGACACTCCAGCATCTGGTGCACCCTGTTTTGCACTTACTCAACAAGTTAGCCACCGGGAAAGTTTGGCAAATTTTCGGTGAGCATTTTAGCTAAGTGCAAACACTGAAAAGCGCTGAATCCTGCCTCGCAAGCTCGGTAGGAGGGAGAGAGTACCCAAAACACCTCTCCACCACTCAAACTTCACCCCATTTCCAAAGTCGCTAACACTTCAAAGTGTCTCTCACTAAGGTGCAAGTGTGTTAGCCTTTTTCAAAGAGATTTCAACGGGTCTTGTAAGTGACACTAGCATCTACATGCAATGCAATGATCATAAACATCTAGTGGCACTTGATAACCGTATTTCATCCACGAATTTGCCCCTCTTGATAGTACGGCTATCTATCCTAAATGTGATCACTCCCTCTATGGAGTCTTGATCACCAAAAGAAAGGAATCCCTATAGGTTATACCTTTGTCTTTAGCTCCTAACTTTTCTCCATGACTTGATCATCCTTATGGTCACAAATGGGGTTGGACTTATACCAATTTTTTGGATGCCGTCATTGCCCTCCATCGATCAAGTCCTTGCTCCATCTTGTTTGCTAATTAGAATCGCTAATTAGAATCTCATGAAACACTTAGAGCAAACCATTAGCAAACTAGGTTTCATCAATTACCCAAAACCAAACAAGGGCTTTCAATCTCCCCCTTTTTGGTAATTGATGACAACCTTCACAAAGATATGAAATGAAATCCAAGTTTGCATTTCGGTAGTATTAGCTCCCCCTACATATGTGATTCCTTGTGTTTGGTTCAATTTTTCACATATGCATGGATATGAAATTTTAGGTGAGCTACCACTACCAAATGATGCTAAGGTATCAAGAATGGACCTTTGAAGCATGATACCATCGGAGCAATGAAATTATACCATCCTTAGCACCATTGTTCACTAGCCATGCATCACAAACTCAAAATACCTCGTGAGATCAACATTTAAGCAAGAGAGGTACTTTGTAAGAAAAGTAAGTTCTATGCATGCTAGTTAGTCAAACATCATTTAAATTCTATTTCTAAGCATTACATCAATCAAGCATATCATAGGAATTGAATTTGACAATGCAATATTGCAATCATTTCATATGTAAATGCACACACAAATGCAACAACTTATTCATGAGCTTGCTCTCCCTATTTGTGTGACCCCTTTCATTTCTTATCTTTGTGACTTTCTTCTCCCCATTTGTCAACAATCACCAAAAAATGGTGCAAGATGTGGGAGTATCAAGTCAATTAATGGGGTTTAGTTCATTTTCACTTTGGTTCAATCTAGATCACTTGTCTAGAGTATGTAACTAAGTTTGATCCAAGGGCAAGCTTCTTCACACCTCACTAGAAGGGTTATTTTGACCATGTTAAGTCACATATCATGAGCACATGTTCTAGATTCAACACTAGGTTTGCAAGCCCATCAACATGTCATATGCTACCACTTGATCAAACAATCATAGAGAGCAAAAGTGGTACCATATATACATCAAAGCATTTAGTTTTTCATAAATGAGCCTATGACATGCATTTTATGCCTATATGCACTAGACAAGTCCTAATCAAGGAATGAATGACATGTCAACCAATTTTACCTTGCTTTAGTCAAAGGAGAGGCATGTCATATAATGTGGGATGCTTTCACTTCATGTTGGAGAAGTCTAGTATGTTTAGCTCATTCCTCAACTTGCAAAATCTTGACTCATCAAGTTGCTTGGTAAAGATATCCGCTAGTTGATCTTCGGTGCCAACACTCTCAATAGCAATGTCCCCTTTGATTTGGTGATCTCTAATGAAGTGATGCCTTATGTCAATGTGCTTCGTTCTTGAATGTTGCACGGGGTTGTTGGTTAGCTTGATAGCACTCTCATTGTTACATAGCAAAGGCACTTGTTTGTATTTCAATCCAAAGTCATTCAAAGTGGCCTTCATCCATAGCAATTGTGCACAACAACTTCTGGCACTAATATATTCCGCTTCGGCCGTTGAGAGAGAAACACTATTTTGTTTCTTTGATGACCATGAAACAAGTGATCTTCCAAGCAATTGACAAGTTCCACTTGAGCTCTTTCTATCCACCTTGCAACCCGCATAGTCGGAGTCAGAGTATCCAATTAACTCAAAGTTGGATCCTTTAGGATACCACAACCCAACATCTTGTGTGCCCTTCAAGTACCTCAATATTCTCTTTGCGGCTTTCAAATGACTCTCTCTTGGTGAGGCTTGGAATCTTGCACACATGCACACACTAAACATCACATCCGGTCGAGATGCGGTCACATAAAGGAGACTTCCAATCATTGATCTATATAGCTTTTGATCTACCATGTTGCCACTGTCATCCAAGTCCAAGTGAATGTTGGTTCCCATTGGAGTACTCATTGGTTTTGCACTTTCCAATCTAAATTTCTTGATCATGTCCCTTATGTACTTGCCTTGACTTACAAATGTGCCATTCTTCATTTGCTTGATTTGAAGACCAAGGAAGTAGCTAAGCTCTCCAATCATGGACATTTCAAACTCACTAGCCATCATTTTGCCAAACTCTTCACAAAAATCTTAATTTGTTGATCCAAATATGATGTCATCCACATAGATTTGCAAGACAAATAAATCATTGCCAAGCTTCTTGGTGAAGAGAGTAGTATCAACCGTTCCCATCTTGAACCCTTTAGAGAGTAAGAAATCTCTCAGTCTCTCATACCATGCTCTAGGTGCTTGCTTCAAACCATACAAAGCCTTCCTTAGCTTGTATACATGGTTGGGCTTTTTCTCATCTTCAAATCCGGGAGGTTGTTCCACATAAACCAACTCATTGATGTAGCCATTGAGAAATGCACTCTTGACATCCATTTGATATAACTTGATATTGTGGGCACAAGCATAGGCTAATAAGATTCTAATTGCCTCCAATCTAGCAACCGGTGCATAAGTCTCTCCAAAGTCAAGACCTTCAACTTGAGTGTAGCATTGTGCAACCAATCTTGCTTTGTTCCTTATCACTATGCCATCTTGATCTTGCTTATTTCTAAAGACCCATTTGCTTCCAATCACATTGTGCTTCTTTGGTCTTTCCACTAGCTCCCAAACTTGATTTCTTGTGAAGTTGTTGAGCTCTTCATGCATGGCATTTACCCAATCAACATCTTCCAAAGCATCTTCAATCTTGGTTGGCTCAATGGTTGACACAAATGAGAAATGCTCACAAATTTGAGCTAGCCTTGCTCTAGTTTGAACTCCACTTTGAATACCACCAATGATTTGATCCAAAGGATGATCCCTTGCAATAGAAACCGGTTGGAGAATAGGAACTTGATCATTTGCTTGAGATGAACTTACTTGTTGGTCTTGTACTTGAGATTGATCTTGTTCATCACTTGCACTTGCTTCATTGTCAACTTGCACACTTGTATGAATAGCACCATCATCTTCATCTTCATCTTCATTAGCTTGTCTTGGCCTAATATCACCAATATCCATATCCTTCATTGCATTTACCAAGTCATTGCCTCTCACATCATTGAGATTTTCAACTTCATCTTGAGAGCCTTGAGTTTCATCAAATTCAACATCATGCACCTCCTCAAGAGTACCACTAGCCAAATTACATACTCTATATGCCTTGCTTGTGGTTGAGTATCCAAGTAGGAAGCCTTCATCACACTTCTTTTCAAACTTGCTCAATCTTGTGCCTTTCTTGAGAATGTAGCATTTGCAACCGAAAACCCGAAAATATGCAATGTTGGGCTTTCTTCCATTCAATAGCTCATATGGAGTCTTGGCAAGCATTCCATGGCAATACAATCGGTTGATGTAGTAGCAAGCGGTGTTGATTGCCTCAGCCCAAAAACAATGACTAACATTGTACTCACTTAGCATTGATCTTGCCATATCAATCAAGGTTCTATTATTTCTTTCAACAATGCCATTGGATTGTGGTGTATACTTGGGAGAGAATTGATGCCCAATGCCAAAGTCATCACATAGCTCATCAATGTTGGTGTTCTTGAACTCACTTCCATTGTCACTTCTCACCTTCTTGATAGTTGTTTCTGAAGGACCGAGCAAGGCTACCAGAGGGGGGTGAATGGGAGCCTCAAATTTCTTGCGAAATATTTGGCCACTGTCCCAGATTCAAACCCCAAGAAGCAAACACACACAGCGGAGTAATCCACGAGTCAACGGGTGACTGGGTATCCTCGAAGAGATCAAGAGATACAGCGGGATACTCAAAGCACACGGCCGAGCAGACCAAAGAGCAAACTGTTTGGTCGAGCAGACCAAAACAAGTCCCTTAACCTCTATGAACTAGAGGCAAGAGGACACCCAAAAATACCCAAGCCAACTGATAACAAGAGTACTTAGAAATGTTCCCCACGTTGTTAGAAAACCAACGCAAAAAACGGATCGCGAATCAGAGCTCGAACGCTCAAGATACGGACGAAACAGCGCAGAGCAGAGAGCACCGGACGCTCGCCCAGCGTCCGGTGGGGCGAAATGCTGCGGCACCGGACGCTGCACCGGACGCGTCCGGTGTGACGAACAGAGCGTCCGGTGACCCCGAAAACAGCCCCGAACGGCGGAAAAACGGCCGGATCTCTTCCGTTTCAACTCCGATTGATCCCAAATTTTGTGGGCAGGCTCTCTAGGTAGTTATGCTGCTACTCTAAAAATTTCATAGCCTTTCATGTCTCACAACATCAAGAATCAAACTAAAACCGACGAGAACTGAAAACCGGACAGCCGGAAGGAAATTGTGATCGATCTCTTCACTCAAGTCATATTAGGCGAAACCCTTTGGTGGAAAGGATCACAAGTTCACTAGGAACAAACTCACCAAATGGTTTTGCAAATAACCAAGTATAAAGAGAGATCGAAGCACAAACGGGAGAGGAGAACGGAGAGAAAACAGCACACAAGCAAGAACAACTTGAACACGAATTTCAATCCAAAACGCCCGGAGACGACATGAGGTTAGGGCCTTGATTTCCCACACAAACACAAGGTTCTTACACCACAAACACAAGTGGAGGATCTCTCTAAAACCCTAGCTATGGAGAGGGAGGAGACAAAATGGAAGAGAGATAGAGAGGAGGGCTGCCATCCCTCACTACTTAACGAGTTGGCAGTTTTACAAATGACCCCCTACACCTAGATACAACTTACTTAGGCGATCCAACTAACCCGAAGATATTTTGGACCAACCCATCTCTGATAATTTGATCGGATGACCCCGCTTCCTGCTCCCGTTGCCGTCACCTCGACGCAACCTCAGAGATTCCGCCACGTGTCGCCCCGCTTCCCCCGGAAGCAGCTCAGCCCGAGTTTTGAGGCCAAAACTCAGAAACCATCCTCCACTGGTTTTGAGGCCCAAACCAGTAAACCGTCCACCACTGGTTTTGAGGCCCAAACCAGTAAACCGTCCTAGGCCCCGTCCGCCAGTTCTCGACCACGCCAGCCTGCGTCCCGCACCGAGTCCCTTGACCATGTTCAATTGCACCTGTCGATGTCGCAGTGTCCGCCACCGTAGCTGGTGCTCCGGCCCTCAAGTCCCTCGGCTCAAGCTCGTCCATCCTTCACCGCTCCCGGTCCATCGGCACGACCCGCACACTTGACCTTCACTTCTCCATTCACCACTGCATCCGGGTCCCAACACCTACACAACACAAGCCAACCAACATGCCAAGTGAACTCCGTTGACAATCACTCATCACACTAGAAGACCAACCCACACTTGGGTCCTCAATCTCCCCCTTGATGAGTGCATTGTCAACACCAACACAGATAATCATAGTAACAAGAGAATAGAGGAAGAAAGAGATGGGAAAGAAGAAAACTCGCAAAATGACCACAAAAGCATAAACAAGCTAGCACAAGGTCACTAAACAAGCAAGCACAAGCATAAGCGCAAAAGGACACTAGTTCCTCCAGAAAGAGGCGAGGCTCAACACAACTAGCTCCCAAACTCCCCCTGAATGTGTGCTCAACTCAAAATTGCCCCTTGTCTACAAGAACCCCCCTTGTTGACACAAAGACAAAACATGTGTATTTCTCCCCCTTGTTGACACATGCACACATCAAGGTTCCCAAAACCTTCTCCTCTCTAGCATGCAAAATGCACATGAAAAATGCAGAAGCTTCAGGAGTATAGCCGAATGTTTGTAGTCATGCTCACCAAGATATGGATAGTAAAGGCTCAAAAAGATCAAGTGAAAAATCATGCGAGCAAAGCATAGTGAGCAGATTTTGATACCAAAACTTAGAATGTTCACCATAAATAGTAGCACATAGCATGTAGAATGGAGCTCAAGTACTAACAAGTGTATACAAGGTGAACTATCCCAAGTAAAGATCACACATCATGTCATAGATAAATCCAACACTTGTGAATTGATTCAAATTACTCAATTTCTCTTCATTAGGAGTTTCACAAGTTATTAGAAGATCATGACATGCGAGAGGTTATATGCATTGAATTGCCTAACTTTTTAACCGTGCGTAGCCTATGTCAACGACAATAATTAGCTAAAAGCAACGATTTCGGTCATCCACTACATAGCTCCAGTTCAACCAAAAGTGCAATTGGAAGCAGTCTAGATACTATGAGGTGGTTCAATGCATATCCATCTCGATCTTTTCATCACAACTTAGCTTAGATTTCAGATTTTAAGCACAAGATGATGTTGATTAATCTAAGCAAGTATGTGATTCATTATATGAGCCATAGCAACCAAGCATATAAATGATAGTACAAGAAAGCTCAACAAAACTAAGCATGCTAGTTGCCATACTCAATGGTGAACATAATTTTCAGATTTCATCATGTTTAGTTAAGTTCACATAAAAATCATGTTTAGCTCATAGCAAGTTTCCAATGATCTAGAGGAGCCTAAACATGATCAACAAGTACATAGAAAGCATGAAAACAAGCATACGGTTATAATGATGAAGCTCAAGATGATGTATATCACAATATGCCATGAACATGCAACTATGATACAAAAGATGAAACAAAAGCTCTAATCTAAAAAGAAACCAAAGACTAGTGTACAAGTCCAAAGTACCCTCTCTAAAAAGGGTAACACACTCCAAGTTCACTCCTCAAACGAGTGAACTGTGCCTGATCAAGTGGCTTAGTGAAAATGTCAGCCAACTGTCTAGAGGTGTCTACGTGAATAAGATCTATATCGCCCTTCTCATAGTGATCACGCAAGAAGTGGAAACGTACTTCTATATGCTTGGTCCTAGAATGATACACAGGGTTCTTAGCTACGCTGATGGCACTACTACTATCACAGTAAAGAGGAACTCGTCTAAACGACAGACCATAGTCCCTAAGTGTCATGACCATCCAAAGTATCTGAGAACAGCAAGCAGCGGCAGCAACATACTCGGCTTCGCATGTGGATTGTGCTACGCCACTTTGCTTCCTAGAGGACCAAGATACCAAAGAAGTTTCCAAAAACTGACACGTTCCAGAAGTGGACTTTCTAAGCACTCTACAACCAGCATGATCGGCATCGGAGTAACCACAAAGCGAAAGAGAAGAACCAGTAGAGTACCACAATCCAAACTCAGGAGTGAATCAGAGATACCTGAAAATCCGCTTGACAGCTTGCCGATGAGAAGCCCTCAGAGAAGACTGGAATCTTGCGCAGAGACAGACCGCGAACTGGATGTCCGGCCTTGTGGCCGTTAGGTACAACAACGATCGAATCATACTTCTGTACTCCTTCTGGTCCATAGCTTCTCCTTCCTTGTCTTCATCAAGGGCAATAGTTGCCGACATGGGAGTCGAAAGAGGCTTGGCCTCGCCCATGTCGAACTTCTTCAAGAGATCCTTGGTGTACTTGCCTTGATGAACAAACATCCCTTCCTTGGTTTGCTTGATTTGTAGCCCAAGGAAGAACGTGAGCTCTCCCATCATGCTCATCTCAAATTCCCTGCTCATTAAGTCTGAAAACTTGGAAACAAGAGCGTGAGAGGAACCCCCAAAGACAATGTCATCCACATAAATCTGGACTAAGAGAATGTCAGCACCATGCTTGAGGAGAAACAAAGTCCTATCGACTGAACCCATTTGAAAACCCTTTTTCAGAAGAAAGTTTTTGAGGCGCTCATACCAAGCTCTAGGAGCTTGCTTCAACCCGTACAAAGCTTTGTGAAGCTTGTACACAAGGTTGGGAAACTTCGGGTTCTCAAAACCCGGGGGCTGTCTAACATACACTTCCCCTTCTATGTAACCATTCAAGAAGGCACTCTTGACATCCATTTGAAATAGTTTAAAACCCTTCGAAGCAGCAAAAGCTAGAAGGATCCTAATGGCCTCTATCCTGGCTACAGGAGCAAATGTTTCCTCATAGTCAATCTCCTCTTTCTGACAGTACCCCTGAGCGATCAACCTAGCTTTGTTCCTAACTACCACACCATCCTCACTTTGCTTGTTCTTGAAAACACATTTGGTGCCTATGGGGTGGCACTCGGGTGGTGGTGGCACTAGGACCCAAACATGGTTTCTCTCAAAGTTCTCTAACTCCTCATGCATGGCATTGACCCAATCCGGCTCAGACAAAGCGGTGCTAATGTCCTTGGGTTTTTCATTAGAAACGAATGCAGAGTGAGCAAAGTGGGAGATAGACCTGGACCACGTAACACGCTGGTCAATGTCGCCGATCATGTTCTTCGGAGGGTGGTGGCGCTGAACAAGTCGAGGTGCAGTCCTCGAAGAAGTCGCCTCCTCCTCAGCAGCAGCTGGAGCCTCATCAGGTGTAGCATCACACACAGGCTGAGGGGCTGTCTTGAACGGTCCCCAAGAGGTAGAGGTAGAAGCCTCAGGGCCGTGAGCTGAAGTCGTGGAAGCAGACTCGACTGGGGCAGCCGGTGGAGGTGGCTCGGGATCACCCCAATCGGCATCTTCCTCTCCATCCTCCACAAAGATGGACTCCTCAAGATCAGCATCTCCTGCACACTCAAACACAGGAGAAGAACAAGGCATGGTTTCGTCGAATGTGACCCACAGGTCTCCATTACACGGTTAGTTTCAAGGTTAAGAACACGGTAAGCTCTAGAGTGATTAGCATAACCAAGAAAGACACCGTCAGAAGACCTGGACTCAAACTTGTCCAACTTACCTTGCTTGAGGATAAAACACCTGCATCCAAACACTCGCAAGTGGCTTACCTTGGGTTGCCGTCCAAAACGCAGCTCATAAGAAGTCTTCTTAGTGAAAGCACGAAGAAAGATGCGATTTGAAACATAGCAAGCGGTGTTGATTGCTTCGGCCCAATACTTCCTAGGAGTCCTATGCTCATCAAGCATCGTCCTAGCCATCTCAACAAGGGTCCGATTCTTGCGCTCAATAACGCCATTTTGAGGAGGGACATAGGGTGAGGAAAATTGATGCTCAAGACCCAAAGATGCACAAAGCGTTTTAAATTGAGTATTCTTGAATTCTGTACCATTGTCACTGCGTATAGCTCTCATGGTATTCTTAGGCAATTTATTTTGAAGATGCAAGATCAAATCCTTAGCATGTGAAAAAGCCTCATCCTTGCCCGCCAAGAAAAACACCCAAGAGAAGCGAGAAAAGTCATCCACGATCACAAGAACATACCACTTCCCACCTTCTGACCTAACCCGAGATGGACCTACCGTGTCCATGTGTAAGAGTTCCCCGGGTTTCTTGGTCATGATTTGGTTCAAGGGGGAATGAGAAGCGGCAACCATCTTCCCGTGACGACAAGGGTGGCAAACGAGATCTTTCTCAAATTTCAGCTTAGGCAATCCTCGGATTAGATCAAGTGAACTCAACCTAACAAGTAGATCAAAGCTCAAATGACCAAATCTCCTATGCCACTTCCAAAGATCGGAGGAAGATCCCGCAACCAAACACCGAGAAGCACCAAAAGAGCACGAAAAATCAGCACGAAAGACACGGCCAAACGGAGTGATCCAACAAACAAGATCACCCCTAGGATCAAGCACTCTAGAACAACCAGCCTTAAAACGCACTTCGAAGCCATCTTGAAGGAGTTGCAAAACCGAAAGCAAGTTAAAATGCAATGAAGAGACCAATGCAACATCCTTCAAGACAAAAGCATCATTCACTCTCACGGTGCCTCAGGAAAGAACCTTACCTCTACTATTATCCCCGAAAGTGATGTACTCCTTGACATGCATGGGGTCAAGGCTGGAGAACCACTTGGGGTTGCCGGTCATGTGGCGCGAGCAACCCGAATCGATGAGCCATATGTTCTCCAAGCCTTCATCCTGCAATCAAACAAAAGAAGCAGGATAAGCGTATGGTGTAACACTGGGGTTAGCATAGAGAGGATACAGTGTTGCCCCATCCGCTTCCAAGAGACACTAGGGTAGGTGCCAAACTGACCATAGCTCGTTGGAGACGAACCATAGTGCAAAGAGGAAGGGAAGCGATCACCACTAGAAAAGAAACGTGGTCCACTAGAAGGGTAGTGCACAAAACTCTCCCTATGTGACCCAAAGTCCTTGTGGTCATGACTAGCACCACGCCTAGCCCGACCACCAAGTGGTTTCCCACCAAAAGACTTGGTGCCTTGAGGTGTTGGACCTCTCGACCTAGTCACACGCCTCTCAACCAGACGACCTTGACCACCATGGGGTTGGTGATGCATGTTCCGGTTCTTCACCTCGAACTCACGCCTCTCATCCCTCTTCCTCCTATAGCAAAACTCAACCAAGTGACCATCCCTCTTGCAATACTCACAATGATACCTCACCTTGGGTGGTGGGTTCACCTTGGGCTTTTGGTTCACTCTTGGTTGTGGTTTGGGCTTAGGAAGGGTTTCCTTAGGAACATTAGGCAAAGTGTCAAGTGAGTTCCTAAGGTGGTTTGGCTTGGGTGCCCAAACTTGCTTGGCCGGAGGAGCTTTTGGTGGTTCTTCAAACACACCATCTCCGGCAATAGGTTGTGGCGGCTTAGGTGTGGTGAACTTGGTGAGCTTGAGCGGAATAGGATTTTTCTCACTTGGGGTCATCCCACTCGTCTCACCAACCTTCCCAAAGTTCTTCCCATCATTCCCACCTAAAGCGAAGCCTAAACCCGAGCCATCCGTTCCCCTACGGAATTGACTCACCATCATTCCCAATTGGGGCTCATTGCATGAGACCCAACTCAAGATGGTCCGGAGATATGTGTTCTCCTCCTCAACACGCCCCTTGTCATGGTGGCAATTCCCAAGCTCAATCTCCAAAGCCTCAACAAAGCACACTTTCCATCATTGGGGCTAACCAAGTTGGCCTTCTCAAGCAAAGCTATCCTAGCATCCTTCTCTGCCAACTTGGTTCGCAAGTCCGAGCAGAACTTGCACGCACCCAAAAGAGTAGGCCTAGCCTTCAACTCCTCAAGCTTCTCAAAGACATGAGCATACTTGGACTACAAGGTAGCCAAGTTACTCATATGGACAGCACACTCGTCACACTCAACCTCATCGGTGACCACAACGCTAGACTTAGCCAACTCAAGCTCTCTAGTGGCTGCCTCCCACTCCTTCTTGTCACCCCACTTGGAGTGCTCAAACTTGGACGAAGACTTGCCCCGCTTGGGACAATCGGAGATGAAGTGGTCCAAGTTGCCGCACTTGTAGCATCCCTCCTTGCGACCTCCTCGGCGGCGGTTCAACCGGTTGTTGTGAAACCGGGAGAACCGGTTGATGATGAGAGCAAGCTCATCATCACCAAGCACCTCAAGCTGCTCCTCTGTCACGGTCACAAGAGAAGACAAAGCAAAAGTGGGTGAAGCATTAGAGGAAACCAAAGAGCCATTACCTCCATTACCTGTCATGAGCGCCATGGAGGGTGAAGAGGTACCCCGAATCCTAGCATGTGTAGCTAGATCAACCTCAGCGGCTTTGAGCTTGCTAAACAGCTCATCTACCATGAGGGTGCTATAGGATGGGGACTCAGAAATAGCTGTCACTCGCATGCCCCAAATCTTGGGATCTAAGGCATGAAGAAGTTTCAAAGCCCTCTCATGGTCATCGTAGGGAAGCACGGCTCGGTTTGCTCTCATCTTGTTTATCACGGTCTGAAAGCGTGAAAACAAGGAATCGATCGACTCTCCCTCAGTTGGTTGAAGTTCTCATACTCTCTCTTGTAGGTCTCATAGAGTCGATCCTTCACTTGGGCTGTGCCCTCGTGGTAAGCTCTCAACCTCTCCCAAATCTCTCGAGCTGTGGTACAATCGGAGACTCGCTTAAACTCACCAACACTCAAGCTAGAGAAGAGAATGCTCTTGGCACGAGCATTAGCTTGATGCTCATCCTTTTGCTGCTGTGTAGTACGAACAGCCAGCACTTGGTAACCCGCATTCTCAACAATCTCCCAAACGGTGTAGTCGACGCCCTGAAGATACGCGCACATGCGAATCTTCCAATAGGCATAGTTCGATCGAAGAGAGGTGGTTTGTTGGAACCACGATCCATGTCGCCTTCGCGGATCACAGACCGATTAAGGTGGAGTGATCCTTAACCGGCTCTGATACCAATTGAAGGACCGAGCAAGGCGACCAGAGGGGGGTTGAATGGGAGCCTCAAATTTCTTGCGAAATATTTGGCCACTGTCCCAGATTCAAACCCCAAGAAGCAAACACACACAGCGGAGTAATCCATGAGTCAACGGGTGACTGGGTATCCTCGAAGAGATCGAGAGATACAGCGGGATACTCAAAGCACACGGCCGAGCAGACCGAAGAGCAAACTGTTTGGCTGAGCAGACCAAAATGAGTCCCTTAACCTCTATGAACTAGAGGCAAGAGGACACCCAAAAATACCCAATCCAACTGGTGACAAGAGTACTTAGAAATGTTCCCCACGTTGTTAGAAAACCAACGCAAAAAATGGATCGTGAATCAGAGCTCGAACGCTCAAGATACGGACGAAACAGCGCAGAGCAGAGAGCACCGGACGCTGCACCAGACGCGTCCGGTGCAGAAACGCTGCGGCACCGGACGCTGCACCGGACGCGTCCGGTGTGACGAACAGAGCGTCCGGTGACCCCGAAAACAGCCCCGAACGGCGGAAAAACGGCCGGATCTCTTCTGTTTCAACTCCGATTGATCCCAAATTTTGTGGGCAGGCTCTCTAGGTAGTTATGCTGCTACTCTAAAAATTTCATAGCCTTTCATGCCTCACAACATCAAGAATCAAACTGAAACCGACGAGAACCGAAAACCGGACAGCCGGAAGGAAATTGTGATTGATCTCTTCACTCAAGTCATATTAGGCGAAACCCTTTGGTGGGAAGGATCATAAGTTCATTAGGAACAAACTCACCAAATGGTTTTGCAAATAACCAAGTATAAAGAGAGATCGATGCACAAACGGGAGAGGGGAACGGAGAGAAAACAGCACACAAGCAAGAACAACTTGAACACGAATTTCAATCCAAAACGCCCGGAGACGACACGAGGTTAGGGCCTCGATTTCCCACACAAACACAAGGTTCTTACACCACAAACACAAGTGGAGGATCTCTCTAAAACCCTAGCTATGGAGAGGGAGGAGACAAAATGGAAGAGAGATAGAGAGGAGGGCTGCCATCCCTCACTACTTAACGAGTTGGCAGTTTTACAAATGACCCCCTACACCTAGATACAACTTACTTAGGCGATCCAACTAACCCGAAGATATTTTGGACCAACCCATCTATGATAATTTGATCGGACGACCCCGCTTACTGCTCCCGTTGCCGTCGCCTCGACGCAACTTCAGAGATTCCGCCACGTGTCGCCCCGCTTCCCCCGGAAGCAGCTTAGCCCAAGTTTTGAGGGCCAAACTCAGAAACCATCCTCCACTGGTTTTGAGGCTCAAACCAGTAAACCGTCCACCACTGGTTTTGAGGCCCAAACTAGTAAACCGTCCTGGGCCGCGTCCGCCGATCCTCGAACGCGCCAGCCCGCGTCCCGCACCGAGTCCCTTGACCATGTTCAATTGCACTTGTCGATGTCGCAGTGTCCGCCACCGCAGCTGGTGCTCCAGCCCTCAAGTCCCTCGGCTCAAGCTCGTCCATCCTTCAACGCTCCCGGTCCATCGGCACGACCCGCACACTTGACCTTCACTTCGCCATTCACCACTGCATCCGGATCCCAACACCTGCACAACACAAGCCAACCAACATGCCAAGTGAACTCCGTTGACAATCACTCATCACACTAGGAGACCAACCCACACTTGGGTCCTCAGTTTCAAACTCATTTTGGCTTCTCTTGACAAAAGACTTGAATAGATCATACACTTCACTCTTGTCAACTAGAAAGAATACCCATGTGTATCTTGTGTAATCATCCACAATCACAAATCCATACTTCTTGCCACCAATGCTAGCATATGTGGTTGGTCCAAACAAGTCCATATGCAAGAGCTCAAATGCTTTGCTTGTACTCATCATGCTCTTCTTTGGATGAGTGTTTCCAACTTGTCTGCCGGCTTGACATGCACTACATAGCTTGTCCTTCTCAAATGTGACATCCTTCAAGCCTCTAACTAGATCATGCTTCACTAACTTGTTCAATTGCTTCATACCAACATGACCAAGTCTTCTATGCCATAACCAACCCAAACTTGACTTAGTGATCAAACATGTTGACAATTGAGCTTCACTAGCATTGAAATCCACAAGATATAGGTTGTCATATCTAAAGCCTTTGAAGATCAAATTTGAGCCATCAACACTAACAATTTCAACATCATCAACCCCAAAGATGTACTTGAACCCGAGATCACACAATTGAGCAACCGAAAGCAAATTGAAGTTCAAGCTTTCAGCTAGCAACACATTGGAGATAGACATATCATTGGAGATAGCAATTTTACCAAGTCCTCTCACTTTGCCTTTCTTGTTGTCACCAAAAGTGATTGCATCATAGCCACTATTCGCACTTGTGTTGAGAGAGCCAAACATACTAGAATCCCCGGTCATGTGTTGAGTGCATCCACTATCAAGCACCCAATGCCTCCCTCTGGCTTTGTAATTGAACTACAAAAAGAGATCAATTCTTTTTAGGTACCCAAACTTGCTTGGGTCCTTGGAGATTAGTGACTAGGCTCTTTGGTACCCAAATGGTCTTCTTCTTTGGACCCAACATGGATGTACCAATAAACTTAGCCTTCACACCACTTGAGTCCTTTGTAAGAATGTAGCAAGAATCAAATTTGATTGAGGATACATGAGTGTTGGATTTCTTGCTTTTGCATTCTAGCTCTAAGTGACCAACTTGCTTGTATTTTGTGCAATACCGGCCATTCCTCTTCACAAAACAAGTCTTGTGAGGAGCAAATGCGGCTTTGCCTTTCTTGGGGGTATAGCCCAATCCCTCTTTATGGAGAGATGCCCTTTGGCTATCCAAGCACATAAGCAAGCGGTCCTCACCTCCATAGGCCTTAGCCAAGGAGTGATTGAGCTTTTTAACCTCCTCCTTGAGGTTGTTGTTCTCAACTACTAGTGAAGGGTCACTAGTGGGTGAGGTAATAGTGGAAGTGCTATAAGAAGGTTAGTGGTAACTACAACAATAGGTTCACAAGATATGTCACATGATACACCTATGTTGCAAGTTTTAGTTTCCTTCTTGTTTTGTACTTGACTTTGCAAGTCCTCATTTTGCACAACTAGGGAGGAATGAGCTTCTTCAAGCTTGGTGTGAGACTTTTGGAGCTTCTTATGGTCTTCCTTTAGACTCTCATAAGAAGTCCTAAGCTCCTCAAGTTCTTGCTCAAGAGAAAGCTTACTCTTGCGCAAGCCCTTGCATTCCTTTCTAAATGTGTCAAAGTGAACACGTGCATCCTCAAGCATCTCAATTAGCTCATCTTTTGTTAGGTCATCATCATCATCATTACAAGATTTGGAGTCAGATGATACCTTAGAGCTCTTGGCCATGAAGCATGAAGGAGTGTCAAAGATGGAAGGCTTGTCATGAATAGCAATGCTTGCATGTGCCTTCTTCTTGCATTACTTCTCATCATCACTATCTTCATCACTAGAAGATGCATCACTATCCCATGTCACCACATGAGAGTAGTTCTTCTTCTTCTTGTATGATGAGTCCTTCTTCTCTTTCTTCTCCTTCTTCTCATGCTTGTTCTTCTTGTTGCCATTATGCTCATTATCACTAGAGTGTGGGCAATCCGCCACCAAGTGATCTTTGCTTCCACAATTGAAGCATCTTCTTGGGCCATCAAACTTTCTTGCATTCTTCTTTCTTCTAGCCCAATAGCCCTTCTTCTTCATGAACTTGCCAAATCTTCTCACTAGAAGGGCCATCTCCTCATCACTTTCACTTGAGCTAGAAGGATCTTCACTTGACTCTTCTTTGGCCTTGCTCTTGCCCTTTGATGAGGATGTGGCTTTGAATGCCACACTCTTCTTCTTCTCATCCTTGGAGTTCTCATCCTTCTCTTTCTTTTTCTTGTTGATCAACTCCTCTTTGTCATCATCATCTCTATAAGCATCATCGGTCATCACCTCCGCTAGCACTTGGTTGGGAGTCAACTCGCTCAAGGTGGTCTTCACTAGCACGGTGATCAACGTAGCAAATCTTTTGGGTAAGCTCTTCAAGAACTTCATGGAGAAGTCACTATCCTTCACTTCTTCACCGACGGCCTTGAGATCATTCACAATGACTTGCAATCTATGGTACATCTCCGGCACACTCTCATCATCCATCATCTTGAAGCTAGCAAACTTGTCCTTCAAGATGTAGGCTTTGGCCGCCTTGACACCCTTGCTGCCCTCATATGACTCTTCAAGCTTCTTCCAAGCTTCATGAGCACTCTCAATGTTCTTGATTTGCTCAAACACCTTCTCATCAACCGCCTCATGAATAGCACACATGGCAATGTCATTGAGTTGAAGCAATCTTTCTTCGGCGGTTGTAGGGTTGTCTTCATTGGCAATCTCAATCTTGGTCTCCACAACCTTCCAAACCTCTCTATTGATTGACTTGATGTGTGAGGTCATCTTGCTCTTCCAATAAGCATAGTTGGAGCCATTAAATTGGGGTGGCTTCTTGGTGTTGTTGATGTGAATGTTGAGTTGAGCCATTTTGTCACCGTAGGTTGTTAAGCCTTAAATCAACGGTGCCTCGGCTCCGATACCACTTGAAAGGTCCTAAATGGCTAGAGGGGGGTGAATAGCCTAATAAAAATTCTACAACAACACTTGACAAAAGAGTTAGTAACAAAAGCAAGCGTAATCAAGTGCTAGCACTACTCTAACTATGCAAGCCTCCTACACAAGTATACTACACAAGTCAAGCACTCAACGACTAGCTAGGAACAGTGTGAACTACAAGAAACAACTACACAAGCTAGCTACACAAGTAAGTGCAAGAAAGAGAGTGAAAAGATTATACCGACGAGAAGAGTAGTGGATGATCCAATCACCGAGATGAATACCAATGAAATCCAATCCAACAAGATATCCACTTGATGGTGGAGAAGAGAGATGCACACTCAATTTTTACCGAGGTTCACTAGCTTGCCGGCTAGCTACGTCCTCGTTGTAGCGATACACCCACTTGGAGGTTCACGCGCTAATTGGCATCACACGCCAAACCCAACTAAGGGTGCCGCACAACCAACACAAAATGGGGATCCACAAGCTACGAGCAATCACTAGAGATGCCTTTTGCGAACTCCCACGGGGATAGGCTCAATAACCCCTCACAATACCTCGATCGGAGGCGGAGACAAACACCAACTCTCCTCAACGATCCTCGCTGCTCCAAACCGTCTAGGGATCGGCAAATCCCAAGAGTAACAAGAGAATCCACAGCAAAACATGATCTCCAAGTGCCTCTAGATGATCACAATCAACACAATGCACATGATGCTCTCCAAACTCACCAAAGGATGCTCACAAGCAAGTAGGATGAGTGAGAGTGGAGTGGGAAGACTCTAGTGTGATTAGGAATGATCAAGAGTGCCAAGAGTACTTCCCCAAACCGGCCAAGCCACTACTTATAGCCCTCACTCAAGAATCCAACCCTTACTCACTGTTTACGGGGGCACCGGACGCTAAACAAGTTTGCACCGGACGCTGAACCCAGCGTCCGGTGTATCGCCCGCTGACACGTGTACTAACCGTTGGAAATTCTTCGCTGCGCGCCAACTCACCGGACGCTCCAACAGTAGCACCGGACACTAAACCCTCAGCGTCCGGTGTGGTTCCAATAAGGTTCCAGAGAGCTCTAAAACACACCGGACGCTTCCGGTGCAAGGTCACCGGACACAACCCAGCGTCCGGTGCTCTCACCGCTGCTCAGTCAGAGGCACCGGACACTAGGCCAGCGTCCGGTGCAATTCCCTCCAGCGTCCGGTGAAATCTTCACCGAACTGACCCAAGAGCACAGGGTTTTCACCGGACACGTCCTGTGCTCCCCCACCGGACACTCCAGCGTCCGGTGCACCCTGTTTTGCACTTACTCAACAAGTTAGCCACCAGGAAATTTTGGCCAATTTCCGGTGCACATTTTAGCTAAGTGCAAACACTGAAAAGTGCTGAATCCTGCCTCGCAAGCTCGGCAGGAGAGAGAGAGTACCCAAAACACCTCTCCACCACTCAAACTTCACCCTGTTTCCAAAGTCGCTAACACTCCAAAGTGTCTCTCACTAAGGTGTAAGTGTGTTAGCCTTTTTCAAAGAGATTTCAATGGGTCTTGTAAGCGACACTAGCATCTACATGCAATGCAATGATCATGAACATCTAGTGGCACTTGATAACCGTATTTCATCCACGAATTTGCCCCTCTTGATAGTACGGCTATCTATCCTAAATGTGATCACTCCCTCTATGGAGTCTTGATCACCAAAAGAAAGGAACCCCTATAGGTTATACCTTTGCCTTGAGCTCCTAGCTTTTCTCCATGACTTGATCATCCTTGTGGTCACAAATGGGGTTGGACTTATACCAATTTCTTGGATGCCGTCATTGCCCTCCACCGATCAAGTCCTTGCTCTATCTTGTTTGCTAATTAGAATCTCATGAAACACTTAGAGCAAACCATTAGCAAACTAGGTTTCATCAATTACCCAAAACCAAACAAGGGCTTTCAGTCACCATCCAACGGTAGGGCGTCGGACAGTCTGTTGACAGCGTCCGACGGTCCCTAAAGTGGTTTTAAGCGAGGATCAGTGGGGGTAATGGCTAGTTTTACACTTGGGGGTATTTATACCTCCTCCCTGGTCACTCGGTGACACCTTTGCACATTTGGATCACTTGCCTACTCTTGTGTGTGCTCTCTAGCCTCCTACTCTCTCACTAGTGCATCTCTTGATCATTCCAAGTGAGATTGTGAGAACTCAAGTGCATCATCATGTTGATTTGCATCATAGAGCACTTGAGTGTGAGCCTCGAATTCAGTTCTTGTTCTCTTGGGACATTGCCGTGTCCCTAAACGGCTTGGAGGCGGTTTGTGGTGTGGAGGAGCTTGGTGTTTGTGCTTGCTCACACCCGGTGATTGTGAGGGGTTCTTGTACCTTCCCTGAGCGGAGTGCTCAAAGGTAACTCTAGTGGATTGCTCATGTCTTTGAGTTACTTCCTCCGTGGTAGATCCTTGTGGCGCCTTGTGTAGGCTCAGTGTGTCATACCGATTAGCCACCGGATCACCGGTTGAAGTCGACACAACGTGGACGTAGCGTGCCGGCAAGCACGTGAATCACGGGGATAAATCTTGGTGTTCATATTGCTTTCCTCACCTTCGAGTGAGTGATTATTGTTGGATTTTCCCGGTGATTGGCTTCACCCACAAGGCAAAGGTATAAGGTTCTAAGCACCTCTTCTCTACTTGTGCAAAGTAGTGTATCTAGTTTCTCTTGTGCAGTAGTATCTTATTAGCTAGCTCGGGTGCCTTAGAATTAATTGCTACTAGACTTGTGTAGGTGGCTTGCATAAGTTAGTTGTTGCTATTGCATTGCAATTAGCCATTTGTTATACTAACCTTGTTGTCTAGTGTACTTGTAGAATTTTAATTGTAGGCTATTCACCCCCCTCTAGCCATACTAAGACCTTACACTTGCGCCGTCCGCTGCCGCCATCGTACACGCCTCCCTAAGCCGTCTTCCTCCTCGAGTTCACCGCGAGCCGACTCGTGGTGACCTCCTCTTCATTCTCCGCCTCTTTCCCGGCGCTCTCTGGCCGTCTCCTCGCCGGAAACCGGCCGGAACAGAGCGTCGCCGCCGCGGGGACCTCTCTTCATCGTCTTCATTCTTTTTAGGGGGCTGCGTGTTAGAATCCAGGGCCGATCTGTGAGAGTTTGAAAGTTCCAGGGGCTTAGGTAGAAAGTGGATCTAGGTTTTCTTTGGTTTTTTCTTTAAACTTCCAAAAATCGTAGAAATTCATAGAAAAATGCTAAAAATGCAAACTAAAATTCTTTGGATTCGTGATGCTCTGCTGTTTCATTAGGAGTTCCTGCATTTGATGTATGGTTTGGCCGTGAAAAATGAAAATGTAAAATGGACACTTCATGCATGCAACCAAAACCAATACTCCTCTGCAGCTGCATGTTAGATATGTTAATCTCCTAGTCAAGATAGGTCAAATCCGCAAGTGGCATCTTAAAATGGTTATTAGTTTTTGCTGTATGAATTATTGAAGTTTATTACTCTGTGTTGGGAAAATAATTATAGAAAATAGGATTTTAAGCGAAATAATTTTTCCTTGCTACAGTATGATGTTAATATGAAATGTTGCTCAGGAAAAATGAGTAGAGGAATTTTTGACTCTGCTAAGATGGCTTTATGAATTTTGTAGCTTCTCCTAAAGAAAATCAAAGAAAAATCATGCTGTAGAATTAATGGCTGAAACTTGGCAAAGCATCTTTCTTAGGCATGGTAAGCTCTGGTAGAAATTTCAGGCACAGTAGAGCTTTAATTATTTTTCTGTGAATTAATCTTGTTCCTAGCCTGCAAATTTGCAACATTTTTAATAAAATAATTATGGCTCGGTTTGTGCTGAATTTTGGGCAGCAAGCTTGTTTCTTTATGTAGTCCTTGCTGTAAAATCCACACCCAGAAATAATGCTCCTAGCTTAGTCGTTAATTTTGGCATGAATGAGTTTAATAAAACAAATACTAGAAATTTATACTCTTTTGCACACTCTAAGTTTGTGTATGCACACATTCTGTTCACACCCACACACAGCAGCCTTGTAGTGATAAAAAGTTAATGATTCTTAGATGTGTACAAATCGCCATCAAATAACCCCGAGGGTTTAAATGTTCATCCTTTAGTTAAAAGCAAACCAGAACCTAGCTGATCACCTTAGTGACTTAATGAAGAAAGAATTTAGTTTAGAAGAATATGGCCTACAAGAGTTGGTTTTATGTTATAATCATTTGTTAACTCTTCACCCATGTGCATATCATGTAGATGTCGCTTTAGCAGACGGGGAGTACGAGTTTGTACCGGCTGCTGCTGAGGAGATAGCCCAGGGAGGAGACGTACACGCCATCAACATCGAGACAGCCTCGGAGATGGCAGTTGAGCCAGAGCCTGAAGGCAAGCACCGGAGCATAAGCTAACTTTCTAAACTTATGCAAAATGTTTCCTTATGTTTGTGCACTTAAGTTCTAGGAGTTGCTTGGAACCTTAGTTACATTTTCTTAAGTACCTATGTTTGATCACTAGCATGATAGGCTTGTTAGCTGCCATGCTTAGGAAACGTTACAAGTCGATTGACTCGTCACTCGCAAGACATAGGAGTTGCATGACTTAGTTTATGTTGAAACATGAGAATAGTTGGATGGGATGGATGGTTATCCCGTTCGTGCTTAAGGAATTGGATTAAGGTGTGGACGTGTGGTTGGGAATGTCAAGTTTTTGAACGTATCACGCACATGTCGGGATAATGGGACCGATAAGCCTTGTACCGAATTGATGCAGCTAGTGCCGGCAGCTGGTTATCCTTGGAAATTTGTATTCCCCAGTGTACACTCATGGGTAGTTGCGCGAGGCCAAGTAGTGGATAGCCTCTACCCAAAGGAGCTGGGACCGGTTCCGAACTGTGGATAGACGGGAAGGGTTGGGATGTGTACTGGTGGTGGTAGCATCCCGTGTGTTTGGGTTTACCTGGCCAGGTTTAGAAAACCAGTTCGAACTGTCCGCCTCTCACGTGTTTGAGACTGCTTGACATACTTTGCTGCATTGAGTAACAAGTGAATGTTGAGAATTATAAATCGATGCTTGAGATTAATTGTTTCCTCACATGTATGCTTATACAGGAGGCTAGAAACCGAAGCTAAAAGTATTTAAATAAAGAAAAGTAAGGACTCACTAATAGAAGCTTTTGGCAAAACAAACCCCTCAGCCAAAAAGCCTTGCATGTCTAGAATTTTTGGTGAAGTAGTTCTCACCTCTCGGGTAAGACTTGTGGAGTATTAGTATACTCAGCCTTGCTTGTGGCTAATTTTTGTGTGCAGGTATGGATGACCCTGTCGTGGCCGGATGGACCTGGCCAAGCCAGCTTCCACCTGGCTATGAGCTCATGTGGGATGCGTCCTCTGCCGAGGATCGCAGGGAGTAGTGTCATGGCGCTTCACCATGTCACTGCTTGTATCGTCGAGTAGTTTAATTTCCGCTGTTCATACACTCTGACTTGCTACTTTCATGCACTTTTAAACATGGTCTGTAATAACCTGCTATTTATTTTTGGGCAAAATTTGCTGGAGGACACTGTGAAAACAATAAATTTGCTGGCTCACACCGCAAACGGGCTTATTGGCCCAGTACCACTATAATTTGCTGCTTCTTTGCCCCTGGACACCGCCCTTATTAAAATAAGAAATTTGAAGAAAAGGGAGAGAGAAACGTGACTGAGTGGACGAAAATGCCCTTGCCGGACCGAGTTGCGTTCATGGTCCGGTTGAACCACTTAAACCTGATCCCTCGCTGGCCCTCCGCTCGAACCCTAGCCCCCATTCTCCCCGTTCCAGCGCCGCCGCCGCCGCCACTACACCTCCGCTCGATTTGCCTAGGCCCATACCCTCGGTCAGTTGATGGATTCGTGAAGATGGTGGCGTCCCCGAAGCCAAAGCGGCTCCGCCCGAGCATTGACTTGCCGTCGAAGGGCCTGAACCTGTCATGGGTTCCTGACGGGTATGGAATTTCCTCCTCCTCCTCCTCCTAACTACTCTTCATCGTTGCTGATTTGGCATGGCCAGCCTTAATCGATGGAATGGAAACGTGGTCGATTTGCTGATAGATGTAGATGTTTGGCCATTTGTAGGTATTCATATGTCTTGTTCTTGTCCAATTTCTAGGATGGACAGTAGTTCTGCTTTTCGGGTAGCAGTTCGTGTCCCTGATTATGTTGAAGCTTGTGACGACGGTAGCAAAGTGCCTCACAAAGCTGCAGATTTTCAGCTAGTATTGGATAGGGACAATATCAATTTGATGGATTTGACAAGTGCTGTAGCACCAAGACTGTCTTATGGGAAAAATCAGGGCTTCAATTTGTCATTCTACGACAAGGACACCAAATGCTATAGCACTGTAACTACTAATTCAACTCTGATGAATGCTATTGCTAACTTTTGGGAATTAAGGAGGCTGTCTTTATTTGTGCAATTCTATGACACTGTTGCAATGGTGTATAGTCAGAGCTTATCTATTGATGATGATGCTGGTGCATCTTTGCACCCCTCTCTGGTTGCCACTGCTGCTCAGGTTGATGGCTCTGGTAGCTCTGATAGCACAGCTCAGTCTGATGGTTCTGAAGGATCTGAAGGCACAGCTGACTCAGATGGGAGTAAGGAATCTGACAAGGGAAAAGGTAGCAAAGAAAAGGTTGATGATGATGAACCATGGGATGAAGCCGAGGAGGAATATGTTGGCATCAATGATGAGCAACAGTATTTGTCTGACCAAGATCAAGGTGTCCAAGAGCCCGCTGATTCTGACTCTATTGACCATGATGATTTATATGTTGATGATGAGGCTGGGTGTGAGGTTTCTCAGCATGTAACTAATTTAGAGAACCCTAATATAGCTCTTGGTGTCACATTTGAGGATGGGGACACTTTTAAGAGGGCTATCAGACAATATGCAGTGATTAATGAGTTTGAAATTGCAGCTCCCTACAGTGAGTCCAAGAGGTACAGAGGATTCTGCAAGGGGTATAGCACCAAGAGGAAGAAGTGCAAGTGGAGGATTCATGCTTCTGAAATACAGGATGGAAGGACTTGGCAGGTATGCAATTCTGATTGCTCCCCTTCTTTTAATGCTTTGTAGATAAATATTCTGTACTGTAAATATTCTAATGTAGAAACAAGATGTCAGGAAGACAGTGTCAAGCAGGTGGAGAGACCAGATCTTGCCTCACATCACTAAAGAACTCAATGCAATGAGTAGGAACTTGCAACATGTCATACACAGGGGCCCTAACAACACTGCTGAGATCCAAGGTATGACAAGGGAGCTGAAAATTTGGAGGCACACAGTGGACTTGGAGGCCAGGACATGCAGTTGTCAGAGGTGGCAGATTAGTGGACTGCCATGTACTCATGCCCTGTGTCTCATCAACTCTATGCGCAACAGAAGTGTGGAGGACTATGTTGACAACTACTATTCAGTTGCTATGTTCAAGAATGCCTATAAGAATGTGATACACCTAATGACAGATAGATCTCAGTGGCCTCAAGTTGATATGGGCTTCAAACTGTGGCCTCCTCGGTTCAAGAGAGCTGCAGGCCGTCCAAGAAATAGAAGGATCAAAGGTAGTGCAGAAGGGGGCAAGCCAAAGACCCAGAGAAAGTGCAAGAGATGTGGTCAGTATGGTCATATGGAGAAGACCTGCAATGAAACAGTCTATGACTCTGATGCACCCCCAACAGCAACACCAGCGCCAACCAGATCAAGGTCTAAGAAATCTAGTGGAACAATAACTGTTTCCACCCAACAATCACAGATTGGAAGCTCAAGTGGTGGAACAATTGTAGAACCACTAACAAACAACCCACCACTTGCAATAACAAACAGCCCAGCTGGGAACACTAGAAGGTATGTGTCAAATAACTTCATTTTCCAGAATTAATTGTGCATTCCATTTATATAATTCTGATGTGTTGTTTGTTGTGCATGGACAGCCGAAAAAGAACATTGGTGGATGCACCTGTTGGTTTGGCCAAGAGGAAGAAGGGCACCTCAAAGACAGACCCAGAAAAGAAGGCGGCAACCACAATGAAGAAGAAGACAACCACAAAAAAGAAGAAACTCACTGCAGCTGAGGGACCAAGCAAGTCAGTGAGCATTGAAGAAGATGTACCCAACAAGAGGGTCAGCAAGAAGAAGCTGATAATGGACCTGTGATGTCAGTTAGGAGCTTTGTTGTTTAATTCCAGTAAAGAGCTATGATGTCAGTTCTTAGTAATGGACCTATTATTTTGAAATTGTGTGTCGAAGTTAGACAATTTGCTACTTATGTAATGCAACCATTCTGGACATGTGTCGTTATGCCAGGTAAAGAGCTGTGATGTCAGTTCTTAGTAATGGAGCTGTGATGTAATGCAACCATTCTGGACATGTGTCGAAGTTAGACAAATTGTGTATGACATTTTGGCATGTGCTGTTATGCCATGTTGCTATCAATTTCACTCATGTCATGTGTTATGCGAGGTTGCAACAGAATTCTTGTTCATCTTAACAACACAACATGTCAGGTTGATACAAACAAAGTCTTAACCAACACAGAGTCTTACAACAACACAAATTCTTACAAATCTGGCATCTTCACTTAACCAACAGAACCAGCAACACGAGCACTAAAACGAAAAGTTTAGCAACACAAACTACAAGCAGCCACTCTCCTATCTTCTCAACCTTGGTCTGGGCATCTAATACAAGCTTCAGCTGAGCCATTACATCACTCAGATGAACTACAACATCCTGCAGCAGATCGTGACAGGCCTCAACACAACTGCAGAACTTCCCCATGTCGCCAGCCCTCATTGTCTCGTTCCCAGCCTGCACCACCTCCAGCGCCATCCGGTCTTGGCCTCTAATCCGACTGCACCCGGGAGGAAGGTAGCCTCTCTTGACCAAGTACTCCACGTACTCTTCTTCAAACATGTATGGGCCACACTTCAAATCGGTCTGCAAACAAAAAAGCGGCCAAAATTGAACTCAAACAACCCAAATCTTTCAACGAGAAGAACAACAACCGAACAAAATCTTACATGCTCCAGCAGTGGACACTTGTAGAACCTCTTCCCCTTGCTGTTGCTCTTCTATGACACGCGACCGATGAGAATGGTTCCGCACTTGTGGCAGGGAACTAGAGGCAAGAAGCCAGCCGTGTCCCTGTATGGCTCGAGGGACAAGGCGCCAGGGAGAGGCGAGACGTAGGGGGTGGAATGGGAGCTCGAAGCCATGGGGTCGGATCTAGGGTTCCTGCTTCAAAGGAAGAACAGAGAGAGAGGAAGAGAAGGCAACAGAGAGAGGGCCGACGCGACGAAGAAGACAAGCCAGCGAGGGATCGGGTTTAAGTGGTTCAACCGGACCACGAACGCGACGAAGAAGACAAGCCAGCGAGGGATCGGTCCAGCAAGGGCATTTTCGTCCACTCAGTCACGTTTCTCTCTCCCTTTTCTTCAAATTTCTTATTTTAATAAGGGCAGTGTCCAGGGGCAAAGAAGCAGTAAATTATAGTGGTACTGGGCCAATAAGCCCGTTTGCGGTGTGAGCCAGCAAATTTGCTGTTTTCACAGTGTCCTCCAGCAAATTTTGCCTTATTTTTGTCTTGTGAACTGTGGTTGGATGTAATCTCTGGAACTCACCTTCGTGTGAGTGTGCAAATGAACGATCGTGTAAGCGTGGTTAATCGGGTATAATCTGACGGTGCTCCATTTTATTCTGGATTAAGTGCACGATCACTATTAGTGGTCCACGGTGTACTTAACTTGGAATAATTTCGGGGTAGGCCGCCACAAAATTCTTCACTAAACTGGATCTGCGCTCCGGTTATCATCATGTGCGGATGTGCAGTGAGGATGTGGAAAAAACTGCCTTCCGGACGCATCAAGGGCTCTTTGAATTTCTAGTGATGCCTTTCGGCTTGACCAATGCGCCGGCTACCTTTCTGGCTCTCATGAACTCGGTGCTCAAGCACTTCCTCTGTAAGTTTGTCCTTGTATTTTTTGACGACATCCTCATTTACGCCAAGTCATGGTCCGAGCATTTGTTGCACATCCGGGTGGTCTTTGAAGCTTTGCAGCAGCACGCTCTCTTTTTGATGCAGTCTAAGTGCTCCTTTGGTGAGCTCTCGGTGGCCTATCTGGGACATGTCATCTTAGCCCAGGGGTCGCCATGGACGAGAGCAAGGTGAGGGCTGTTATTACTTGGCCGGTTCCTAAATCCGCCCGTGCTGTCCGGGGCTTCCTTGGCCTTGCAGGGTATTATAGGTGCTTCGTTAAGGATTATGGGTTGATCACCGCACCATTAACCAAACTGCTCAAGAAGGAAGGGTTCCTGTGGAACAAGGACGCACTAGCTGCTTTCAAGGCCCTTCAAACGGCGCTGTCCAGCACGCTGGTGCTGAACCTGCTTGATTTCAGCACCTTGTTCATTGTGGAGTGTGACACGTCCGGGACTGGGTTTGGTGCAGTCCTCCACCAAGGGAGCGGCCCGATTGCTTTCTTCAGCAGGCCGATTGCTCCTCGCCATGCCAAACTCGCAGCGTATGAGCGCGAATTGATTGGCCTGGTGCAAGCTGTGAAGCACTGGCGTCCTTATCTTTGGGGCCACGAATTTCTGGTACATACTGATCATCACAGTTTGAAGTTTCTTATTGACCAGTGCCTCTCCACTTTCCCTCAGCATCATTGGGCAACGAAGCTGCTGGGTTATGATTTTCGGGTGGAATATAAGCCGGGTACAGCAAATGTGGTAGCGGACGCCTTGTCCCGCTGCAAAGAGGGCCATTCGGTGGAGCTGTCCGCTCTCTCCTCTCCGTCCTTCTTATTCTTTGATGAGCTCCGCCAGCAGCTTGCGGATGATGATGGCTTGGAGAAGCTACGTACCAAGGCTGCGTAAGGTGAAGAGGGCTGGACCATGGTGGATCAGTTGCTCTTGAAAGATGGCAAAGTGTTTGTGCCAGCGACATACGCTGCCGTCTCCTCTCTCTTGGAGTTTGCCCATGACATGGGCCACGAAGGCATTCAAAAGACTCTTCACCGTCTCCGGGCTGACTTCCATATTCCGGAGGATCACCGCTTAGTTCTTGACTATGTTCCTAATTGTGAGATTTGCCAGCACAATAAAACTGAGCATCTCAGGCCCGCTAGTTTGTTGCAGCCGCTAGACATTCCCTCGGCCGTCTTGGGCAGATGTGGCTATGGATTTCATTGAGGCTCTTCCCCGGGTGAATGCCAAGACTGTCATCTTGACTGTCGTGGACCGGTTCTCCAAGTATGCTCATTTTATTCCGTTGAGCCATCCCTATACAGCAGCATCTGTGGCAAAGGCTTTCTTCCAGGACATTGTTTGCCTCCATGGCATTCCGGCCTCCAATGTTAGTGACCGCGACCCGACCTTCACTGGCAACTTCTGGAAAGAAATGTTTGATTTATTGGGTGTCAAGCTGCACTTCATGTTCGCATTTCACCCGCAGTCCGATGGGCAGTCAGAGGCCACTAACAAGATTATCACTATGTATGAAAGAGCATCTAGGCCCCTAATTTGGTTTTGGTGATTAATGATGACATAATCATTGCGACTAACGTGTGTTTTGCAGCGTCAAAATTTGAGTTAGTGCAATGATGGGCTTTCATGGTATTCTTGGCCCCCGTCATTGAGAAATAAAAGTATTGGTGCAAAGGATATGCGCGAAGATTAAGGATAAGCTAGTTCTAAGTGCCGTTTGGATGATGAGAGGCACTTAGAGTAGTTTAGGTCTTTGTTTTTTCATTTGGCCGTACTATAAAGGGGGGCTAAGGGTTGGTAGCTTGACCTAGGCGAAACTAGAGTTAGGTGTGATGCACACTTGTGAGTCTCTAGTGCTAGGTAGTACAATTGAAGCCCTGGTTAGGTTGGAAACTCCAAGAAGTTGAATTGGACAAGTTTTGGCCTAAGAAAGTTTGAAATGAGAAAGGTTCAGTAGGGACCGACTCATTCGGTGTGCCATGATGCAGGCACCGTCTCATTCGGTCCCTGTCAGCAGGGCCCATCGAATCAGTCGGTGCCCTTGAGTCATGTTCTAGCCTAAGTGTTGGACATCACCGATTGATTCGGTGGTCATGCGTGGCGCACCGAATCAGTCGGTCAAAGTGGCTAGAAATGGCTATTCAGTACTGTGTAAATTTGGCTCGAACCGATTCATTCGGTGCCAGCAAGTTTACACCCACCGAATGAGTCGGTGCTCCTCTTGTCCCATTTCCAGGCCAAGTCCAAGAGGGGACCGATTGATTCGGTGGTCATGCATGACCCCACCGAATCAGTCAGTCATTGTGGCTAGAAATGGCTGAGTAGTATTGTGTAAAATTGGCCCGGACCGATTCATTCGGTGCTAGGCAGTTTTACCCCACCGAATTAGTCGGTGGTCTGAAGCTAGCCATTGGATATCAAAGGAAAAGGTGCACCGATTGATTCGGTGGGTGCTTTTCAGTGGCACCGAATCAATCGGTCGTCCCGCGTCAGCACCAACGGCTATGGGTTTTGAGTGGTCTATTTATAGCCTCTCCTCTCCCACATTTGAGCTCTCTTGCCATCACGAATTGCTATGCTCAGAGCTGATGCTTAGGAGACTTGCAAGGCAAGAGAGGCACTTGGTTTTCATTGGAGTTCTTGTTCTTGAGAAGATTAAGGACTTTCTTTAGTGCTTGAGAGTAGCAAGTGTGCATCCACCTTCCTTTGGTCTAGTTCTAGGTCAAGTGAAGACTCAAGGCTTGTTACTCTTGGTGATTCGGCATCACCTAGACGGCTTGGTGGTGTTGAAGCTTGGTGAGCTCACGAGGAGGTTGTGTGAGACTCCAAGAAGGTGTACACGGTATTGGAATCCACCGTCCCGGAGTAGGGAATGGATATCTACGACGAGAGCACTTGATCCTTGTGCGGATCAAGGGGGAGCTATACCCTTGCGTGGGTGCTCCAACGATGACTAGGGGAGAGTTACCGACTCTCTAATACCTCGGTAAAACATCGGCTTCTCGTCCTCTTTACTTTCTTGCAAGTTTACATTCCGTATTTACTTTCCTAGAACTTGCCATGCTAGAGTAGGATTGGACATAGGATGCAAAACTTCTTTTTCCGTAGAATAGGGTCACTCACAAGCTTCCGGTGCACTATGGGGTGAATTGGCTTTCGGATAGGTTGCTTTGCGAATTGAATTTTGTAGAAGCCTAATTCACCCCCTCATAGGCATCTTTGATCCTTCAATTAGTATCAGAGCCTCGTTGCTCAAGGATAGGCTTCACCGCCTAGAGCAAAGATGTCTGACGGGGCAATGAAAGGACCGAGTGGCTAGAGGGGGTGAATAGCCACTAATGACAATTTAAAAATTGTTGCCACTACACACAAGCTAGACAAAAGGTTAGAATAACAAGCAAGCAAGACAAAGCACTAGCTCTAATCTACACTAGCCAAGCCACCTAACACAATCTACAAAGCACAAGATATATCACTCAACGAGACAAAGGTCTACACCACCGAGCTAAGGGTGTAGATAACAATCCTAGCGAAAAGATCAACTCCCCTCGATCCTATGGGGATGGCACCACTAAGGGATAGAAGATTGTTATACCTTTGGGCTTGTAGGAGTGAGATCGATGTCGTGTAGAAGCCAATCACCAAGAGATATCCAAGTGAAGACCAATCAATCAAGAAAGCCAGAAAACCACAAGAAAACCAATCACTCACTCGAAGGTGAGGAAGAGATGAACACAAGATTTATCCCGTGGTTCACGTGATCGCCGTCACGCTACATCCACGTTGTAGCACCGGTCTTCCTTGGTGGATTGCGAGCTAGGCTTCACTCTAATCCCTCACCGGGAGCCGCTCACCAACACAAGAGAAGTGGCTTGTTTGCTACGAGAGCAATCCACTAAGTCAGATTTGGCACTCCGTCGGGATCAACCGCAAACCCCTCACAACAACACGGTGTGACCTCAAACAATCTCCAAATGAGCTCAATGCCGAATCAACCTCCGCAAGCCACTAGGAGCCCGGCAAGACTCCAAGAGAACAAGATCACAGCCTTGGCTTGCCCTCAATTGCTCTAGAATGCAAGTCACTAGCAATGATGCACTTGAAGATCAACTCACTCACTTGAATGATCAAAAGATGCTCAAGAGTGAGAGTGGGAGGCTAGAGAGTGCTCACAAATAGTATGAATGATCAAGTGTGCAAGAGTTCTCAAAATTCTTACTCACAAGTGACAGGGAGGGGAGTATAAATATCCCCAAACACTCAACTAGCTGTTATCCCAAAGAATCAACTCAAAACAGCCTGTTACGACACCACCAGACGCTGATTAAGTTCACACCGGACGCTAGCCCCAGCGTCCGGTGCATCGCCCGTTGACACGTGTACTAGCCGTTCGAAATCCACAGTCACACCGGACGCTACAACAGTAGCACCGGACACAAGTGTCCAGCATCCGATGACTATCTAGTAAGGTTCCAGAGAGCTCCAAATCACACCGGAAGCGTCCGGTGCCCCTTCACCAGACACAACAGCGTCCAGTGCACTCACCACGACAATTTCCAACAACTCACCGGACACTAACAGAAATCACACCGGACACTAGTCCAGCGTCCGGTGCACACAGCACAGTTAGGGTTAGCCACCGGACACTCAGCTAGCGTCCGATGCAGCGTCCGGTGCATGTTTCACCTCTGAAACATCACCGAAACACTCCGAATCTCGTCTTTTACCCCGTTTCTCAAGTTAGGTAACACTCCAAAGTGTATCTCACTTAGGTGCACATGTGTTAGCCTTTTGCAAAGAGTTTTCCACGGGTTTTCACTAAGTCTCTAGGTTTGAGTTAGATCAATGCAATGAAATGCAACCTAGAGCACTTGAAAGTAATCCAACACATGATCTCCCCTTAATAGTCGGCTATCTATCTTAAATGAGAACACACCCACTAGGTGTCTTGTTCTCCAAAAGAAAAGCCTATAGGGTTATACCTTTGCCTTCAATGGATCACCTCCACTTCACTTCTCCTTCCATGGTTGTGCCACCTTTGATCATCACCATCATCTTGGGCACATCACTCCATGGATGACCAACCTAAACCTTGCATCACTTAGCAACTTAGGTTAGTCCTTAGAATGTCATTAATTACCAAAACCAAACTAGGGCTTTCAGGCACCTCCTATGTTCGATGGGACGGATTTCTCCGTATTGAAAATACGGATGGAAGCTAACTTGGATTCCATCGATGAGGAGGTGCTTAAGGCCGCCGAAGTAGGACACTCCGCTATTGTTAACCCCGAAGCCCCCACACCTCGCGAGCAACTCTATCACAAGTGGAATGCCAAAGCTCGGAACAATATCCTTAAGGGTCTCAATAAGGAAACTTTCAACCAAGTACGTGGTGAAAAGAAAACCCACGAGATTTGGAAGAAACTTAGTGAGATCCATTTGGGTTCCAAGGATGAGTGTGAGGCACAATATCATGTGATAGCCGACAAGATCAATTCTTTTACCATGCTTCCTAATGAATGTGCTCGCAAAATGTACTCACGTTTGAATACTCTTGTAGAGCAACTCCATGAGCTTGAAATTGCAAAGATGGAGGATGTTGAGTTCAAGAGAAGGTTTCTTGGAGCTCTTGATCATGATCGCTACGCCAACATCATCGCCCTCTACTTCCAAGCCGACCTCAATGCTCATTCTATCACTCAAATGTTGGGCAAGATCAAGGGTCATGAAGATTACATGGGCCTCACCAAAATATATGAGAAAGAAGAAGCTTCTTCCTCTTCAAACAAGAAAGATCTCGCTTTCAAGGCTAGCAAAGAGAAGAAGAAGAAGGAGGAGGAAGTGGTGAGAAAGGTGGTAGAGTCAAGTGATGATGAAGATGATGGTGACACAAGTGATGACTTGAATGAGTTGGCCTTTCTTGTGAAAAAGACTACCAAGATGCTACGCAAGCTTGACAAGAAGGGAGTCAACTTTGATCACAAGAGCAAGAAATTCTCCATCAACAAGAAGAAGTCAATCAAGTACATGGATTGCTACAATTGTGGTGAACTTGGTCATCTTTCTCATCAATGCCCTCTCCCCGACAAGAGAAAGAAGAAGGGCAACAAGAAGGATGATAGTGATGATGAGAAGGATTGCATTTCGTTGCCCAGCGACCTCCCCATGAAGCAGCGCCTCAATACTTAACCTGGCCATCCCTAGCCATGATGACCTGACCATGAAGTCGCCACAAGGCTGAACCCACTGGATCCTGACATTTGACGGTAAATGTGTACAACTTTTATGTGGATCGAAGCAGCTGCGCCTAGGAGCACCTTCCCTAACGTTGGGGACCATAGAAATCAAGTAAGCAGAACTTGGATTAGCAGAACACAAGTCAACTATTCCAAAGAAGTAAAAGGCAAAGCCCAAACAGTTTCACTGAACCAAATTAGCTTATGTTCCTGAATAAAAACTGAAGTCGTAACAACAAACCAAACAAGACTATTTTGTGTCACCCGTGCAGCCTCATGACTCAAAGTGTGGAACCTGAAACCATTAATAATGTAACCACTATATGTCACACCACATCTGTTCGGTTTTGCAGCCAATGCTCGGACCTTTGTCGTGATGCCACTTCCATCGCCTAAGATAACCTGTATATAAGTCAAAAAAACTTATATGCATTTCTTCTTTTATTTCCATTACAAATTTGTAGCAATTTTAGATGTACAAACCCGTTGCTCCAACCAGTCAGGAAAGTGCCGATCCATCAAATTATCGATGCAAGACGATGTCAGATTAGTTGAGGGACACAATTTGCTTTTCTCCTCATCTAAGAATTCTCTAAAACAATAGCATTTGTGTCATGTCATCAAATAGTAAGTAAAAATAAACACATGTTCAATATACCATATTAGTAAATGCAAATCAAACTATGTACATGTTTGATACAATCTTTTATGCTAGTTAATAAATGCATATCGACTACATCCCTAGCTCTATGTGACCACGACATAGGACATGAACTAACCTCAAAGGTAAACAGACATCCTTAACACCCGAGCTACCCATCGTGCACACCAGCAAAGAGAAGCAGAGCACACCATGTACCTATGCTGCTATGAGCTGAGCACCACATGGTAAGCATGTCTCTTAATTGTTTATTTATTAATTTTTTTGTTTATTATTCTTTTCATTATCAGTATGCACGGCAGCACCTCAGCCCTGAGAACGATCAGGTAAGCGGGCCTCTTTATCTGTTCGTTTCAGTTTTGTATCGCTTTAATTGTTTATTGTTTGATTCTTTAGTTCAATAACAATGAGCATGATCTTAAATTTTTTATTACACCTATACTTTACTATAATAAGCTCCTGCTTTCAGTATTAACAGACAAATATAGTCAAAATAATGATTTGTTCCTTACACAAAAATAATAGTTCACTCCTCTCAAAGTCCCAAGTGCAAAAGTGACCAAGTGTGAAGTTCAACACATGTAAATTAACACTAAAGCTTAATCTCAATCACTTCAAAATCGTTATGGAGGCTCAGAGCATTGCAACCACTAATTTACCAAACGATTGATGCATTCACAGGCTCACACCAACATATGTTGCCGCACAACCAACTGAATCAGAAAAGGACATTACCCGGGACTTGTTGGCCGAGCTGCAGAAGCAAATCGTCCGCGGCACCGGTGGGACGACGAAGTCGTAAAGGAAGCCAGCCTGGGAGTGCAATGAGGACGTGTCCCAGGGGATGTCGCTGTCGGCCACGGAGGCAGATACCCCGAGCCAATGTTCCGGATGATTCGCGACGCCTAGATGTGAGAGGGCATTAACTGATGAAAAGAAAAAAATCAGAACATGGCTTGAATTCTTTCAGCTCAATGTCTCTCTCTATAGATTTTGAGAACATATGTAGATTTTGAGAACATGATGAACAACTCTGCCTATAAGAGGAGCTTCTAATTTGACCAGTAGTTAGGAATTTGGTGTATATCTTAATATTATTCAATTACGGGTAATAACCAATTCAACATTCTTCAGAATTTAAAACAATTATAATTGACCTTCTAGATTGACTTTCTTTACGACTGGGAGCTATAGAATTGAGAGGTCTGACTCACCACTAAGCAAACAAGTCACCGGTGGATCGCTTTGTGCCGCTGCCGATCGGGATCTAAGTTCTCAGGAGGTTGTCGTCGAGCCCTGCTGCGGCGGCCTTGCCAAACCCACGAGGGACCGGCCGCGTCTGGTGAGGCTCCGTCGCAGGCACGCGGAGGCTGGACCGGATGGAGTCACGAGCCGCCACGGGAGAATAAGGCTGCGTTCGGTTGAGCTTATAAGTGCTTATTTTTCAGCACTTCAACAGTATTTTTCTCTCACAAGATTTCAACACTTCTACAACACTTCAGCGCTTTTCTACAGCACTTCAGCTTCACCGAACGGAGCCTAAGGCGCGGTCTCTAGAGAAGCAGAGGATCGATGTGAGAGTCGCAAGCCGCCATGGGAGAAGTAGAAGATGCGATCTCTCCAGACCCCTCCGGCCACAAGGGCCCTTCTCACATTATTTAATTACTAGTAAAAGTGCCCGTGCGTTGTAACGGGAGAGTATCAAAATAGTTTTTCGTTAAACTCAATTGTTAGTGACCGTGCTTTGTACCTAGAGAGTGTCAAAATAAATTTTTTATTAATTTAAATTGATTTTGTAACCAATCTAGAAAATATAATAAATAATAAGTAATTATTATACGTGTTTGCATATTAACATGTCTTTTCTTTTTGCAAAAAAAGACAAGAAAGATATGAGTTTTCTTAACATAATATCTCTTATTTATTTGCATCTCACCTGGTTGCCCTCCCTCGCTTTACCGTATGGTACTAATATCAATCCGGTATACCAAACTAAACCGGACTAAGTATACGTCTTACTAAAATTCAAATATGGCCCATTAAAGATAACAGTCACTAAAAATAATACATTTCATGATGCCTATATTTATACTCTAATAAATAGACTTCGAAATTCAAAACAGTGTTGAGCCTCATGAGTGTTTTATTTTCGTTTTAATTTTTTAGGGTCCGGTTCACATTTGTATCAATCACCTTTTTCCTTGGCCTCCCGTTCTTTTGGCCTCCTATACGCACGCGTGCATGCGCTCCAGGGCGGGCTGGCCTCCTGTCCGTTTTTACTTCTACTAGTAGCGGAGCGCGCGCCTTCACGCGCCCGTGTGCTTACCTAGGGTGAATATCATGAGAGGAGGCTAAATTTTTTTTTTGACAAATCGCGGGTCTAAATTATATTAGTAGTTGGCTCTTAAAGGCTATTGTTGGTAATAAATTTTTGCTTACAATGTGGTACAGATTGCTTACACAAGCTTTCAAAATGTAATGTTATCAGCAATTACAGAGGACCACAGCTTCCACCTCCTTATTCTTCTTCGGTGACGTTTCCTTCCAGAGCCTGGCATCCGATTTGCATGCAGCCAATGCCCCTTGCAAGGAGATTCATTCATTTAGGAGGCTAAATTATCTAAAAAAAATAAGTTATAAAAATATAGTTTTTTAATGGTACTACATTATTTTACAGGAGGTCTTAAAAGAATTGTTTAAGCAACACTTGTAGGATAGTAAGTATGCACAGGTTCAATATCCATTGAGTGGCACGAAGAGCATACATGTTCAATGAACTGCAAGGAGAGATGTATTTAACCCTTGATAGATGAAAGATTGGACAATGATGTTTTGTGATAAGTAAAATACCAGAAGCACAAAGAATGAAAAAATATAGTACATACCAGAAGCACAACGCGATTGCAAAATATGAGGATTCATTGGATGGCATCAAGCGCGACCTGGCTATTGAACTGAGAAGACGAAAGGAATGCTTGACTACCGCCATCACTGCAAGTTACTGATTGTGATTGAACTTCAATGAGCAAAAGAGCCATGTTAAGGCAAAGTGTAAGCATGATCAAGGGAGATACTAATATAAAATGAAAGGGACAAAACATTACTCATCAGAAAACCAACACTAATTGGAAAAGAATGCTTGTCCACAACCATCACTGTATGTGTTACTCGTTGCCATTGGACTGCAATGAGCCGAGTAATTTAAGTCCGCATAACTTTAAGTACAAAGCCATGGAATCGAAAATGTAGAACAGACAAAAGCAATAAGATATATATCATAATGCACTTGTGATTGCCAATTTTCTTTGCGTTGGTCCCAAGAGGTAGTAGTGGTTCACAAGAAATCTAAGCACCAATAATTATGTTGCTAAGAACAGTAGAAGACAAGAAGCGAACAATTAGGGAAGAGATATAAGTGTTTGAAAATAAAAGGGGGAAATAAAAATTATGTGAGAAAGATACCAGCACGGGAAAACCTTGATTGTTTTGCACACAAGCTCTTGGATATGTATGGTGTTAAAGTATCCTACTGAAAATTTACCAAGAAAGTCAAACTGCTAAGATAAGTAGAACTCATATACTCAAGATGCATCATAATTAAGTCCCACACTGACAGAATATGATGAATACATTTTGAAGAGCAACACTTGAATCTAATTTGGTAGCATATATACAATGTTATGAAGCCTCAGCCTACGACAAGGAACCGGTTTCATCAAGACTCCAATACATGCTATGATTATTATATATGAAGCATGTATTTGCTGAAAGGCAGCAGTTCCATGTGCACAAATCTGTCTACGTTGAAGTGGAATAAGCACTGGAAGCAACACAGAGTCAAAACAGGACACGAAGTTACATATTCAGTGTTGTTTTTTCTTGACAAGCATGCTATGATCAAGCACTTTATAAACGATGTGTTTCAGTTCATAAGGTGGCAATGTTTCTGGGTCCACCTTTTTGTAAAAACTAACAATTAGAGTTCCTAAAATTGACGTCGATGATATTAGTTATACACCAAACTGACTGATACTTGGTTTGGTGGGATTGATAAGATTCCATGCTATAACAAAGAAATCCGGCACCTAATTGAACAATACATTCAGATTTCATCTCAGTCAAGCTCAGTCTTGTAGGTAATATCAATGGAAGCAATTGGAAGAAATATGAAAATTTTGTGAGCTTACCTTCATGGAGGCGAGAGGTCTGGTTATAGCTGCATCTACAAGCTGAAACTCTACTCGGGAAGAGGGCAGTATTTGCTGAAAGGCAGCAGTTCCATGTGCACAAATCTGTATGCACATCAATGGCATTGGCATATGCTTGTCATCAACATTGGCATATGTTCAGAAATAAATTTATCAACAAGGTGTGTTGTTACATTATGGAACGGAATTTGAGGAGCATTTCAATTACCCTCCAAAATACAGGTAGTATTTGTTCCTGCAAAGAAATACCAAATTCAAAGAAGATTAAAACAAACCAGACAAAACAAATTAGGCATTCTATGTGACCGTACCGAATATGGCATCACCATCTTGCAGCTAGGGGCAACCTGCTCTCCTTTTGCTGTCGTTATCAATTTGTTTATATCAATCATCAAATAAGAAAACAAACAATATGCCTTAGAAAATTGAGTAGAAGAACAGAATCACTGATACTAATCAGATCATATAGGCAACACAATATAGGTATGGAGTATGAAGTATGAACACAATCTTATAATTAAAGTGCATGGTCTGATCAAAACATGCAGGGCAATAGAAGAAAGCACTAACACAGTTTGGGGAAAATGATAATGGCTGATGATAATAGTAAAAAATTGTAAAGTGCTGGTCATGTTTAGTTTATTCGCTTTTACCTACTATTTCCTACTTCCCTAAGAAACTATGCATGCATGGACTCGTTACATGATGACACACTTTGCAGATCATTTTTAAAGCCTAACATAGAAATCACGAAGACAATAAAATCCCAGCTAAATGCATATCTGCAAATTTAGCGAAAATGTAAGAGGAATCTAGCTCTGTTTATTAAGTTCATGCCTTAATCGAAACAGCTTTAATTTATCATCAGCATTGGCATATGGTCAGAAAATAATACAACCCACTACTGGAGTAAAATGTATACAAATGTAATAGTATTTTTTCTAGAAAAAATAGAAAGTGAAAGTATTTGGGTCACTGCAAATGTAAAGTGCAAATTTAGAGAGAGAGAGAGAGAGAGTGAAAGTATTCTGGGTTTAAACGTTAATGAAAAAAAAATCTTCGAAGGTTATCTGCAGCAGCTTAGGTTGTACAGTAATTACAATGTAACCTGGCAAACGCTAAATACAAAGCTTAAAGGAGCCTCTTATCTTATAGCAGGGAAGTATTAGCAGAGCATCTTGACACTTTTTTGTAAAGATCACAAGATAATCTTGAAATACCATAACTATTTAGTTGTTGCATGACCAAGCAAAATTATATATACACAAATAGTAATCTGGTTGGTGTCTGAAATGGCAGTAGGAAATGATTGCCTGAACTTTTGACAGGCTATTGTGATTGATTTGGATATAGTCCTTGACTTTTGTTTGAAGTGGCTGCTAGTGAGAACCAAGAATATGTGCCCTCCTTTACTGTCATCATGCAGTAGCCTCCCTGATTTTGTAGTGAGCCCTCTGAAAATTGTTTAATGCAAAGAAAAAATCCATGTTACATAGAGCAGTAAAATAATCTCCATACTGCATGTTGACTTGAGCAGTAAACCGTGAAAGTTCTTTAACCACTCAAATTTCAAAACAAACAGGCTATGGTTGAAAGACAGCCAAGAAAGCACTCTATTACCTTGCATTCTAGTAGATGTGGATAATAGTCTTAATGGGCATTCATAGTCGAAGCATTCCATTTTCACCTATTGAAAAGGTTGAAAATACATAAAGAAGGGAAGGCGCAACAGGAAGAGATCTGCATATTCACAAGGGAGATCCTTATTGTTAGCAAATGTGCTACATCCAGTGATTAAGAGGCTCCTTCGTGCTTGCCCTGTAGCAAGAGAGCCTATCAGGAACTCATGATAACAAATACTGAACATCATCTACATCTTGTAGTGATTCAATATTCTACAAGAAAACCTGCTGACTCATGTACTGTCACAGTTAGCAAAATGTGTAAAAATTCTAGTGCAATATAGTTGGCTGTTTTGTTTTCGAAAATTCCACTAAACAATCCTATATATCTCAACGAATCTATCATTTATAGATGGAAACTAACTGTGCATGACTATGACATTTCCATAAAAACCAATGAACATTTATAGATGAAAGCTAAATGTGCATAACTATAACACTGCCATAAAAACCAATCAAAATAGTAGTGATCCTGGGAAGAGATGCAACTGTAAAAAAAAATAGCATGATGAAATGAGCAGGTATAAAATTTAGAATGCAGAGACCAGACATTCACTTGAAATAAAGAGGCACATACCCTGATCTTTGGTATCTATATGCATCCTGCCATTCAGAAGGGGAAAAAAATTAAATGCAAGATAAATGAAGTGTTGTGACCCAAAAATGTAATGGCCAGAATTCATGCACATGTTACCTGTAGGGATTTCTGCAGGCTCACCCTAGATCAGCATATAGTTGAAGCCCATAGGAAAATTATATTTTGACAAAGATATAAAAAGGGATGGGTAGCACCTATCGTGGAGATTAAACAAACCATGAAAATAGAAAAGTTCATAGCTCCTATTTCATGAAATCCCCATGCTCCTTAGTTGCTCGTGGAAAAAGCACATTGAACTGGTAAAATAAATAGTTAGATGCACATGCAACAAGCTCCTCTTAAAAGATTCTTTGATCTTCCCCTGCCACTCACAGAATACATAGACAGCTGCAGTCCCAGGATTAGCAATCAACCTTTAATTACCTGATTGTTTTAAAAAAGCACGGGCATAACTTACACCTATGTTATATATAATGGATTTTTCCCTCAGTGTAAATGTAAAACTTAGCATAGTTTTTTGACAATGTAGTCTTTGGGATTTGGGCATGTGCTCAGAGGCAACGATCATGAACAGTGACCAAAAGCCTAGAATCAAGAAGAATATATCTATCACTTCATGGACAGCTCTTCATAAGCTCAAATATTCCGTGATTACTCACATGGCAGGCAATGATCATAAGAAAGTATAAGCGGATAAAACAAATCCAGTAATCGAGGTAGAGAATGAAGAAAATCATCAGAGCCAACGTCATCACAAAATAGCATTTCATAATTAAAAGTTATTTCCAACTGCACAGTCGTCTGACTGAATGAAATAAACAGTACCCTCTCATTGGTGTCTCGAAAGGACACAAAATAGAACATGCACGAATAGAAAGAAATCAGAGATGACCAAATGACCATTGCCTTAATTATCATGGAACATGCACAAAGAAATGCCAAAAGAACAACTCATGAGAGCTGTCTCAGCTATAGAATATTTATGTAGTCATCACAGCAGCAGCCCATTCCCTCAAACTACAATGTATAAAAATAGGACAAAAGTGCACTCATCATTGCAGGTGACCAAGATCCAAGCAGTAGAGCAGAAATCATCAGGGATGCAGATTAAGAACTCAAGCAAATACCATTGACCTTGTCACGTGCTCAGATATAGGGTACAACAATCAGTTGCTCAAGATCCAGTCCAACCGAGGTGGGCACACCTACAAAATGGCCAAAAAAATGAAAAAAAATGTAGTATAGATTGGCAAGAGTAAAGGGGAAGGATAATAGATGTAGGGTGAAACTGACCTTGGCTTGTTCGTTTCCAAATCACAAATGCAGCAAAAAATCATGCAAGAGAGCAACATCACAGCAGTAAGCAGTTGAGAGCTCCTGCAGGAAGAGGTAAGCAGAGAGAGGGACGGGACATGGACCAAGCCGAGGAGGGAACAACGCGAGGGATGCTGGAACCAAGCCGTGTTAGGGGAGTGCATCCACGGCAGGCCATCGGCACCGGCTGTTGTCACAGGTGACGACAACCTCCGAGGGGCAGCCAACCGTTGCGCTGTCGCAGCAGCCGGCAGGGGACGAGGGGAGGGACGGCGGATGGCGGCGCTGATGTGTCGAGGCCCGACGTGGACGAGGACGACGACGATGCTGCCTTTGGGGGCGGGAGCTGGCCACGCCGGAGCGCCGCTGGGCCACAGCCGCGCCCGTGGCTTGCGCCGCCGCCTAGGGTTACCATGAATGGGCGCCGCCGCTGCGGCGTCGGGAGAGATAGCAGGACCAGCGGGGCACTCAAGGACGTGGGAGCGGTGGAGGAACAGGAGGAGGAGGAGTAGGCGGAGGAGGGTGGCCGCAGCCTCCACGCCGACGCCATCGCCCAAGTCGGAGTCGGGAGAGGGAGCGACGAGAGAGACGAGGAGAAAGAGAAGAAGAATCAGGAACGAGAAGCTGAAGCCCGTCGTTATATTTATGTCCCGGGATTCTGACGAGAAGCTGAGTAAGATGATAAGAATCCGATAAAAGTAAGAAGAAGCAGTAGAATCTGATTCCGTAAAATCCAATGCAGATTATCTGAGCCGTAGAACAGGTAGATCGAATGGCCGAAAATAATTCTGGTGACGTGGACGTTGTTTCCTCTGGAGAAGCAAGCCGCCATTGTGTGGGTAAAATAAAATAAAATAAAATAAAATGTGCGCTTGTGCTTCGGTTGGGTTCGGCCCGCTAGTGCCAGCGCTGGTGGTTCAGCCCCAAGCCCAGTTCGAAACCAGAACAAAAAAGATGACCAAAATAGTGGGAAGAAATTTTCCCACTTTAGTAGTAGGTATGGATATAGATTATTATTTATTACTAATGATGTTGCGATTATATTGTCTGCTAAAAAAGTTGTGATTATATTTAGTGTTTCTCAAAATCCACTAATCTTATATCATTAAAAGAAAATTCTAAAATTATTGAAAATCATTTGAGATCACAAGATGCCTAAAAAATGTTAAACTTTTTTGAACAATATGCGTTGATAAGAAATTGTTGATGAGATTGGTATTGATATTTACAATCAGAAACGTTCGAAGAATTTTCTGATTAATGTAATTTAAAATGTATAAACTATTCTTATGAATATTGAAGTTGGCCACCATGTGCTTGATGTCAATGTTGAGGAAGAATCACAGCTCGCCCATATCGTGCGAATTCAGAGCGCAAGTCATGAAATATTAGATGCAGTGTGAAGCTTGATGCTGTGAGCACCATATCGTCAACCTAAAGAGGAAGATATGCATTGTCATTGCCTGACGAAGGTCAACAAACATGATGAGTTTGACCGTATCCCTGTGAAGCCAAGTAGGAGAACAAATGTGGCGAAATGTTGAACCAGGCTCGGGGTGCTGAGCCGCCGTGAGGCCCCTGTGTCGATGCCAGACACCGTTGGGCCTGCCTGTGGAGACGAGAGCAATGGGGAAAGTTGCGAGTGATAGAGGAGAGAGAGCACAAAGGAGGCACCGACTGGAGCGACTCCCCAAATTTGAACAGTGCTTTTGGTGTGTGGGTTCAATACATGTTGCGGCATCGAATGGCTGTGCCTGTGTGTGGAGATCGGATGGAAGTGGAGAGCGCGCTTTCCAGCGCACTAATGCATGTGCGGCCAGAAGGAAGGATTTAGGTCAAATCTATATTAAGCTCAGTTGTAAGGCTTATCAGGTGCTTCCTCTCGAACTTTCCCCTCGCTATAGTACACAAGGGCGAATCAGGGGCGATGTCTTTGTAACGATGTAGGCTCTGTTGGCTTAACCTTATAAGCGCTTATTTTTCAGTACTACAGCAGTATTTTCCTCTCACAAAAACCTGCATAAGCGCTTATTTTTCAATACTTTTCAGCTTCAGCGAACAGAGGTGTAGTGTAATATTCTATATGAATCAATAAAATAAAATGCAACCCCACTATTGGTTGCTGAATAAAACAAGCATCTACACTAACCCCGTTATTTATAGCTTGTGGCTTAGATGAACATATTAGAAAAAAATTATAAATATAATTACATAAACAATTCAATGACTGTATCATGTACTCCGTCCTAAAAAGAATCTTGTTTTCTTTTTAAATTTGAAATTTTGTGTTTGACTATACTCATTTGATAAAAATATATATAAATTATACAATACATAATATTTATTATTTTTTTATATAAGACAAATGGTTAAATAATATGTTCTGAAACTTTAAACCACATTTTTTATATGGAGGGAGTATTTTATTGACCTGTGTAGGAGTAGTTTATTGGAACCTTTCAAAATTGGTTTCGCTCTTTTTTAACAAAAACCAGAGATAGGGAATTTGGCGCCCACGCTGGCCCCGCGCGAGTAGAACTTTCATCTGCCGCCTAGGCTAGCAAACAAATTGCGTTTATCTCAACTTCCCATTCTTTCTCCTACCTTTCCTCGTCATCTCGGCAAATCCATCCATCCAGGGATTCATTGGTTTGCGGCATCGCGGAACTCCGGACTCCCGTCACCAACACCGGCCGGCTGCCGCGGGCCACAACCCAAGACGCGGCATCCCAATCTGCACAAGGTACGTGCCTTCTTCCACTCGGCGCCCTCCCCTTCCTGCGGAACTGCACGGTTGACGCGGCGGCGCTCTCCGTGACGGTAAGGCTGCCGTCAAAGTCATCCTCGTCCGCGTCGGCAACCTGAGCGTCGGCCACTTCCTCTACCTTGCACCCAGGCCGCTGCCGCCTGGCGCGGGGGCGTGCATCCCTAGCGAGTACGCCGCCGCCATTACCCCAGCGCTGGCGTGAACCACGGAACTCTGCCCTGCTGCGCCTCCAAATCGGCCTTGCTGCTCCCCTGCCTGCCCGATCCGCCTCCTGCTCACCCCCGTACTGTGCAGGTCTGCAGGAGGTGTCGATGAGGCCATTATTTTTTTGGATTTGTTTAATCGGTGAAGAAAGGCTGCTACTTGCTCATTGATGTGCTGGACATGTCAAATATCCCATTCAATTTTTTTCGATTTATCTAATAGCTGATGAAGGTTCTGAAGCTTTTGTGAGTATGAGATGGCCAAAATTGCTATTACAACTCTTTTAAATTTCATCAGATTTTTACTGCTGGTTGTAGGCAGATTGAGGTCCATCCACAATTTGTGTCAACAATTTGTATTTTTTTTCTAAAATTTATGAGCAATTTGAAAATTTGTGAATAAGTTGTTGAATATTTCAGCATTCCTTTTACTACAACACATGCCTTTCCTATTTATATGTGTCGCAGTTCAGTATGCTCGATCACCATGCAAATTTGTAGCACCTTCTCATGCCATCGTTTCCAAGGCCTCAGATTTTAGACATAGGACATATATATGCCTTCAGATTACAGTATGAACTTTTTGCCTCATCCCTGAAACTTGTGGAATGAAACTCGTAAATTTATTAGCTCTTAGCTGTGAATGCAACATGACAAGACAACTAGCATGTTCATCTTACATTTTCTTGATCTCCCAAATGTAAGCAGAATAAATAATGACAAGAGGACTTCGGAGACTCAAGAATTTGAACATTGATGAACATGGCGCAGAACCTTTTCAGGAGGTGCAAGAAAATGCTGCGGATAATTGGAACAATGAAAGTTTGCAGTCCCCTCCTGATATTGATGGCTTATTAGCTCGCCTGCCAAACCAACCTCGAAGTCCAATTAAGATAAGGGAAATGGCAGCAACTTTATAAGAGAAAGTAAGTTTATATTGAACCATGACATCCACTTTGTGAAATAAGAGCTTACTTTTTAATCGTGTGTTGGTTCAAACTTTTCAGGAAGGTGTGAATCATGACCATGAGTGTACTGATGATGATATCTCAAAAAATTATGTTGTTAAACATACTGATGTCATCCATGAAGACTCAGATGGTGATGTGAACTCTCCAACAAATGAAGTACATGTATACCTACTCTATTTTAAATATCATTAGTTAGTATGTAGTAACTAGGTAGCAATTCTTCCACTAATTATAGATCAGTTTATATTAATTTTTTTACAGTTTGGCCCAGCTTTAATTTCATATAGAAAAAATAGAAAATTAGTGGAAACCCCTACTATATATAGCATTCTAGCTGCAGCCCATGGTTTAGGAGCTTGTGTGATATGTAGCCTGAAAAATAAATTTGGAGGGAAAATGTTGTCATATCTAGCCTGGAAATAAATATGGAGGGAAAATGTTAGACTTGCATAATCTGTGACAGGAACTAAAATTAACCTGGTACTATGATTAAAAAAAGTACTATGAAGACAAATGCAACAAAATAGTTTTTTAGACTGCCCCAGCAAACTTAGAAGCACTCAAAGAATTAGGAATCAAAGCAAACTCTAATACTCTAATCCCATGAAGAGCTAACAGACCAAGTATTACTGCATTTGGGCAGGATTCATCATCATTTATTAAATACATTCATTTATGCACAAATTGAGATAACTTTACTCTAAAGAAATTAATTACAGCATTCTGAACGTTGGAGAGGCCTACTTGTGGGAGATAATATTTGGGTTATTGCTAATGGCTTGCAGAACATGACTCATTCCAAGCAGCAAGTTGTCCATACAAGTCTTAGACGAACTGAAGTCCATACATCTACATCACATGAGCAAATAACTTCAAAAGTATGGTAAAAAGGCCTACTCGATTATTGATGCACATGTAAAGGTAGTCATAATTTTTTCCATATTAACCAATATAAATTATGCCTGCAGGAGAAACAATCTGATGCCAATATAGTCACAACATGTGACCACATATTGCATAATATGGTATGTACAAGCTGATATTGTAATATTGTTTTATTTAAAATATAATGGCTGAAATTGGTTAAGTGATGCTATGTTTTGATGTTTTAAATTATGGCTATTGTAGAGAACTCGAAGGGTTAAAGCCCACAACTTGAACATACCAGGATCGGTATATGCTTTTATTTGCCATATTTCATTTCAATTCATGTTAGTTGCCATTCAAAGATCACCTGTTCATGTTTTGTATTTGTAGAGACAAGAGGAAGTCTATCTAATTTCACTGATAAACAAAGGTAGAGTTGTGGCCAAAGGAAAGTTAGTGACTACTGACAGCCAGAGAGAGATATTAGGAACAAAGCTTGGGCCAGAATATTGTGGGGTTTATGTTGAGTGCCTTGAAAATACTGAACGTGGAAATATTGAAGATGAAGAGGTGCCTAGGCCATTTGATCAGATTCGTACACTCATTGATGCTGTGGGTTATGTTATTCCCTGGTCAATTACACATGTAAGTTTTTTAATTGAAATAGTACATGTACTAGTAGCATCTTCAGATTGAGTTATTTGCGTAACACATGTTCCATTGTAGATGAACAAAGCTAGAAGTCCATCTCGCATCCGCAACAAGTTGGTACCCACAGAACATGCACAAGGCTAGATGGAAGGAACACTTAGGAAGTGAACAACATAGGTTTTTAGTTGTTAAAAAAAGTGTTTAAGTAATATTTGCATCATATTGTCGTTACTATGTTTCTTTGTGAACACAAATGTTTGTTCAATAATGGACATGTTGTCTATCGAGTTAGTTGGATTCTTGATGTTTTCTTAAGGACGAATGCAATATCATTGATGATTTATTTCTTATATTAATGTAATTTAATTTCTCTTTCTAAATATATATATATATATAATATTACTATATGATACCTGGGTACTAAATAATTATTTGGTACCCAGGAGATTATTAGCCCCCGCCATCGTCCGTTTGGGCTGGAGGCTCGCAGGCCCGGCCCATTTTGTGCGGCCGAGGTCCAGTTAATCTCAGCTTGACAGCTCCTAACCTCCCGCACCCACGTTCTTTGCGGTTTTAGTTTCTCTCGGCTGGCACCACCTGTCCGCATCCCTCCCCGGTCGCCGCCGTCATTCGTCACGCCGCCGTTCCCCACCACCACTCCCAAGGTGAACCGGGGCAGCGGAGCTCTCTCTGTCTCACCTCCGGCGCGTCGCTCCCTGCCCCCTCATCTCGAGCGTAGCTCCCTACCCCTCACTCCGGCGGCGCGATGTCGATCCCCATCCTAATCCCACCGATGGCGGCGGCGGGAGTCCTCCGCTCATGGATCCACTGCCATACTGCTCGCCGTCATCACCGATGGCTGGTGGGTGACACCTTCATCTCCGAAACCTATCGGCTTCTCCCCCAGCACATACGCGGAGAGGGAGATGGCTGCTCTGCACGCGCCTCCAGGATATGCGCACCTCGTCTGCCTTCCGCGTTGAGACCCCGTGAATCAGGTCCCGGCAACTGCGAGGAGCTTGACTTCTTCATGGTACGGCTTGAAACCCCTATATGCTCCTTCTTGTGTGCGTTTGTGCGTTTCATTTATGTAGGCTTACGGATTGACGGTGTGGAATTTTTGAAATCTGGGATTGAAGGAAGGATCGATTGACTACCCAAAATTTGGGATTGAAGGAAGGATCGATCCCACCTGTTCATTTGATGCGAAGAACAGACCAACAATCTCTGTAGTTTTAAGCTGTAAAGCCTGTCCATTGAAATGGTCCATTTGTTTGGATTGCACCCCACCGTGGTCCATCATGTTCTGTTTGGATTGCTTGTATCAACTAATACTGCCACATAAAATAAATTGTTAAAAGTTCATCAAATAGTAAACAAATTACTACTAAAAAGGAAATGTTGCTGCTCCACATTAATAAATTAATGCTTCAACTACAAGTTGGTAGTACTCTAAATCAATAAGTAGGTAGTACTTTAAACCAAGAAATACTACAGATAAGAACAAAATTTACTATGTGAACATCCTAACCATTGTCTGAATTGTCAGGTTAGTCCTATGTTAATATCCAAGGTAAATTTGATTAATTCTTCTAGTGTATTTGCATCTTGATGATAGTTTTCCTCTAATTTTAATGACTATTAGTGATAGTATTAAGGGCACTGACGAATCACGCCGCCCGTCTGGGTCCTTGCCTTAGTGCTGCTGCGAGCGCACCCTTGCCATAGCGTTGCTACGAGCGCATGTGTGCTGTGGCCTGAGGTCTCCCTCGCCGCATGAACCTCTGAAATTCTGTAAATTTAGAAGCTGCCAGGTTAAGCCACTGAATCCCCACACAAATAAAGCATGGCTCATGAAATTTCAGTTCTTTTGAGACAACTGAATCCACCACTGTCAAATTTATATTGATCTAACAAAAAGGTTGAAGAGATGTGGATGCTGATCTGAAAATTGTTCTCAGTAGAATCCAGGGGTGCCGAGCTGCCATGATGCATGTGTTTCATGGCAGCAGGGAGACCGACGGGATTGCACTGGAGGGATTCCACATCCCAGCCATGATCTACCCAAGCATGCTAAGGTAAATACCGGAGTGGATCATCTTGCAAACCGTGGAAGTACTAAACGTAGCTGATATATTATTTTTTTAGATACTCTAGGATTCAAAGTATATGGAAGAATGCTTTAATCTGATTGTGTTGTCTAGTCGGATCTAGTTAACCTTTTTTATGATGATGCATGAGTTTATGTCTACTTGACGGATTACTCCTTAGTATGGGATTTATGTTTTTTTTTTAAAAAAAATGTGAACAAGATGATGTGTAACCTGCTTTTTTAGGAGTATTCTTGGATGGAAATATGAAATCTATATTTGTGGTATGACATGACTTTTTATGATAGTTTGGACATAAATATTTGTGCCTCCAACTAAGGAATGAATGTGGATTGAAATCTTAGCATTTATTGTTAAGAAGATTTAAGAATTCATGGTCAGATGAGATCACTATAGATTTTTATGCTTCTTCAGTTAATTACTGTTGCGAGGATATTAGGTGAACTAGTGTCCCTTCATGGCTCTGAAGCTGAGTATATTGTGGTTTCCCCGTGAAGCCAGTTTTTTGTATTATCAGGCTGTTTTCCTTCTACTTTTTTTCTCAATGTCACCAACAAGATATGTTAGAGTGAATTATATTAGCAGTCAGGTTGGTTATTATTTCATTTCTTGTTTTCCTATCCTAATGTTCCTTCTCTTTACCGGTGATTTTCAAACTTCGTTGGTCCCTATTTGATAAATGTACCTGTGTTCAATCTTTCATAGTGTGAGAAAATAAGGGGCTGTGAATACTGGATACACTAAGGTTTGGATTTAGAGAACGTGGATTTGGTGGTAAGAACTACTGTGTTTCTTGTATTTTTTTCTCATGTTGTATCCTTTTTGTCTCATTCACATGTTAATTGCCCAGAAAGCATTAATAATTGCATCTACAAAGTTGGCCTTGCAGCTTGGTAAGAAACTGACTTGTTTTTCCTTTGTCCTGAGGAAGAAACAATGCTTAAAAGATCCGTGGCAACAAAAATTGAAATATCTATACATATTTGAAAGATTAGGAGCAGGATATTTTTGTTTCTAGTAATTAATTGATTATGGTTGATCTGTGCAGTAGATGCCGACAAAAAGTTTTTAGATTGCCTCTTCAGCCTTAAGGATTTCCTCTGTGGTTGCTGGCTCTGCTGTAAGGCGCAAGTGTGCAATAACAGGGCACTAGGAATGTAGTTTCATTGATTGCAGATCTGCCTCAAATGTACATAAAAGTCCCTTTTTCTTTTGAAAGAACTTGCGCCTCTGCGTCCACTTGGATTATCAGTAGTCATGCTATTCTTTAAGTAAGTTAAATCACATATAGCATAAAGCATAAAAGAAATAAATGAAGATGACTTACAAAATTCCCATTAGCAGTGTAAATTTCATCTCTGGTCTCGCTGATGTGTTGTCTTTGTAGATTTTGAGTGAACTCAGAGATTGTCATAACTATATGCACACTACCAATATTTGTGTTTGGAGCTTGGTTTTTAGAGGAGAAAGAATTATGTTTCTTAATCTAGCTGGAAAATAGATGTTTTAGTCCATAGAGATCCATAGTCAGGGTTCTTGCTAGTGGCGCTGGTGATCAGTGAAGTTCTCTATAGTTGTGTCCAGTCTATATTTCTTGAGATACATTTCCTTGCTTAATTGAATTGTTTAGTAGACATTTCATTGCTCAGTTTGTATTACTCATCCAAAAGGTTTTTGTTTCACAATCTCACTCTGTTATATCTATTTTCTTAGAATAGAACATATTGGTACAATCTTATCAAATTTTATGATTCTTTAATTAACAATATCTCTGCACTTGTCTCAAATAACCATGGTGTGCATGGAAACAACTTTGAAATAATTATGCTTCACTACAGCTAGTTCAAACATTATTGACGTCTCGTAGTTCTAAAGTTGGTGTTAGCAGATCAGGATACATTATGATATTTTTGCTTACTCTCACATACTGAATTGCTCTCCTAACAACCGATCGCAATTTAATCAGCCATATCACTTTTCTATTTTCTCCAATCTGACGATCAAATTGTGGATTCAGTTCTTTTCTGTGAAATGTAAATATTCAACATGCTAAAAAAATTTTAAATGGTACAGACCTTTTCCATTCGAATCGATGCTGGTCAGTGCCTGGTCAGACTGTTATTTGGGAGCTCACATTGCACTTTTTGTTCCTATCTATTCAGTCCTTGTGCAATTTTTTTTAACATCATTATAATGTAGCTCATTGATTTTATATGCAAATGACTGTAAGTCATGGCAACAGATAAAGGGTATTTGCCTGCGATCGAACAATCAGAAGACATAAGCATGGAGGAAATAGGCCTCATTATTCGTAACTTTCTATCATTCTTGTTCTTCTCCCTTTATGCATCTCAATTTACAGTAAAACTTATGTGTTTGTTATTTTGATGCATTTCAATTTACATTTAAAATGCTAGCAACTTTTTACAACTAGTGGATGCGTACCAACTCTTATCTCTGCTCCATATCCTACTGTCATTTCACTTATGCAATTAGCGAATCCATACCAACACATGCTTCTGAATTTCTAAAGTTTCTTGTGCTTGTTTTCTTAACATTTGTTCCAATCTAAATCTATTTTCCATTCATGACATTCATAGATAGGCAAATCATCTGTGGATGCTCGACCCCATGTACAGGCTACTACAGGCATTCCGGAGCACTTGCTGCAATGGTTAGCTATGTTTTTTTCTTCTAAAAATGGTTTCATACTTCCAATGGTGTCTCATGAATGAGATGAGATTATTAAGTTATTGACTTACTAGCTTGTTTTTTATTATTTTAACATGTGCAGTAATTATCTTTATAATCTAAAATAACCAGGAACGTTGGCTTTTAACAATTTATATAATTTTTGTTGCAGGAGACGCTGAACATGGATCCCAACAGAGAAAAGAGGGACCATTAAACAAACAAATTGCGTGATCTCTGTATTAGTATAAACTTAGTATGGCATCTATCCAGTTTTCATGACCTCGAGAAGAAGCCGGTGCCGAAAGTCACTATACTCGTACACCACTTAATTGCCGTGATCACATGTCATTTTTTTAATAGTATAGTTTCACATGAACGAAATTTTTGTTATACTGGCATCATGAACCGCTTTCAAGATTGAAGATGTTTGTAGTATGATGATTGCCACAATCATTAGTGATGGAGCATGCGTTGGAAAGCAAAATTTGTAGTTGGATAAATAAAATGTTTTGACTGAAAAGTGATTACAAGAATATTATGATTAGGTTTGGATGGATTACTATTTTTTGAATAATGGCTACAAATAATTTTTCATGTAACGATTGGTGGCGCAACATGTGCTTTTGAGTATCCAAATAAAACAACGTGATTTCGATAAAGAATCTTATAGTTTATACATAATCTTTAGAAGAATTTGTGCGGCAGACACAAAAAAATAAGATAAAATTTAAGAAACTTTCAATAGCAAATCCCAAATCTACCTACGGTGCGTCAAGAAAAAAAAAGCGAGCAACTCGTGGTCGTGGCAAATCCGTCACATGCGAACGTGGTATAGGCACGTGGGAACGGACGTTTGGAACCGGACCGAGGGATCTTGGCCACGCGTGAGCTGTATGTATCTGGTGGGTACTGAATAAGCATATAGTACCTGGGTACCAAATATATATATATATATATATGGAAATTATTTTCTACTCCCAGGGAGTAGTTACTCCCATGTTTATATCTTAAGATTTTGGGTATGTATGACCAAACAAAGTATATGTATGCGAAGTATATGATCATACTAGACCATCTATGGTGGTATATTTGTCAAGTATGCATGCATACATCGAGTATGTGGTCATACTTATTTTATATACTACAGTAAGTGGCATTTTCGTAATATATTAAAAAGTATAAGTTCCCTCAAAAAAATTTCGCGTAGGAAGATTTGGAGCACCATAATATGAGTATGTAAACATACTCAAAGTGATAAATAAGTATGAACACATACGCAAGGTGGTTTTTTAAAGATGGGAGTAACTACTCCCGGGAGTATAGAAAATGCACCCTATATATATATATATATATATATATATATATATATATATATATATATATATCACATGTATTTTTTATTAGGACATAATATAACGTTACAATATAATGTGTCTACACTACTAAGCACAATATATTGATGTATAAATAAAATCGTTTCTACATGTATTAATACTTAGTATATCGTTACTATAAAACGTATAGATATATGTAGACACGTAATAAAAACGTATTTACAATATTGTTTCTATTTTCGTTGACACATGTTTGAGCGTTACTATAAAACATGTCATATGCCATGTTAGCGGTCACGTCACCTCTCCATGTCAGCAGCCTCCACATCAGCCGCCACGTCATCTTTCCACGTCAGCTGCCATATCATCTTTCCACATCAGATGCTACATCACCTTTCCATGTCAGCTGCCACATCATGTTCCATATCACCTACAATATCGTCTCTATACTCCTTAATGCGCAATATTACGTTACTTTAGAACGTGTCTATAGTAGTAGACATATTTTATGAATGTATCTATAATATCGTCTCTACACTTTTCACACGTAATGAAACATTACTTATGACGTAAATACACTAGTAGACACATGTTATATATGCATCTATAAAAACGTATCAATGAGTTCAGGCATGCATATAACATGTCCATAAATCGTCTATTCATCTAATATATACGTTTACGAAAATTGTCTCTACGGAGCCTGACACGGTCCATGCGAAGACGCTTCTAATACATTTTTGTAAAGCATGCCTACATTCCTATAGAGATGAATTAAAGCGTATCTACTCTCTAAAAAAGCGTAGCTACAGGGGGGTTTTTCTAGTAGTGTGATAAATTATGCTCATGTTATGCCATTCTTCCTTTGATCCGAGGAAATGTTGACGGTGTTTGATAGTGGAATTTCATGGTATATCCACCGTCAACAACCGTCGCCCGCCACCACCCTCCACCGCCATCGCCAGTGCGCCGCCTCCCCGCGCCAGTGTCAACCCTAGCCGTGTGTGGTCTTCGCTCTTGGAGTATCAAGTCCTCACGACTTCACCGCCTCTCGCCGACATCGGTCACCGTCCCTGTCATTCGACAATCCGAGGTGAAAACTCCATATTCCTCTCTTACCTTATTATGCTTTTGCCTCACCTCAATTGAGTAATAGCTTGTCTATAGCTAGTTCTCCATGGATTGTCGATAGATAAATGTTTTGGGATTATCATGCCTATGCTCATGTTACTCTAGATGACACATTTTCCATATGTTTTTGTCTAGAGTAATCCGAGATACATTTCCATCATTTATATAGGATAGCTGTGATATTCCAAGCTCTTATCTTTTTCAGGCTCCTAAGGTCTCGCTAATTAGTTATATATCCTATATTTTCTTTTGGCGAGTAGGTGGCAGTTTGGCAGTGTTTTGTTTGGCAGTGACAGTGTGACAGACAGGTTCAGTGGCAGTTGCTTGAGGCCAAGCCTCAGGTGCATAGTTTGGACGGTCAAGGCCAAGCCTTAATCAAGGTTCTTGTCACCGACAGGGGGAGCAGTGGCAGCTTGTTTGTGATCCTTTGGGTTTCTGGCAGTGACATTTGGTGATCTTGTTGAGTTTTCCTGTCAGGGCACTTTCACCAGTGGCGTGCCGGTTCTCTTGTGTGGTGAGCTATGGCAGATGTTCAGGGTACTTCCGGTGGTGCCGGTGGTGCCAGGGGTGAGGAGCCTCCGCGCGATCCCAGGAAGGGCAAGGCTGTGGCTCCGGGGAAGCAGAAGAAGAAGAAGCCCAAGAAGGGCGGTCCGAATGACTGGGACACCACCTTGACAGTTGTTCGACAGCAGGAGGCCGCTGAGCGTGGTGGCCGTGTTTCACAGTTCTCTATCAGAGATATGTCTGGCTTTTCGGCTGCTCCTGACTCCTGAGGGACCTCGTCCACCTTAGCCCTGCCGCTCTGGTCGTGCACGACAGCAGCCCAAGCTGCTTATTACTGAGGGTACTACTCAGGCCTACTCAGGCCGCTCAGACTCGCCCTCGCCGTGCTGCTTTCACTGCCACTCCCACCTCAGCACGTGGCAAGAAGCGCACTCGTGAGGCCTCCACTGCAGAGCAGCAGACGTCAGGGGGGTCAGGATGATGGCTCAGTGTCCGAGTCTCAGCCAGAGGAGGTACCGCACCCCAAGGAGCTTAAGAAGGCTACAGCTTCTCAGGTGTGGCCGGCGCTACAGACTTCAGAAGTACAAGTGGTGGTACCCTAAGACCCGACAGACAGATGACACTCACCTTTGCTGGACTCCTATGCAGTGGAGTTTCCTCAGGGCTATGAGCACAACACACCTCTCACTCTTCAGCCAGAATTTTTTTTATTTTTAACCTTTTTTAAAAAAAAATTAAATCTAACACCTTTTTTTTAATTTTTACTTCTAAACCTTTTGGCCGTGCCATTGCGCACGGCGCGGTAGGAAGGCACTGCCGCGCCACATGCAATGGCGCGGCAGCCGGCCGACGTGGCACTGGCCAGGAGCCATGCACGGGCCGCGGGGCCCGCCTTGCCACGCCACGCCTCCTGGCGGCGGTGCCGCGCCAGCCCGCCTGGCGCGGCAGCCCTGTCATCAGGAGCGCACGACGACTCTTTTTTCTTTCTTCCTTCTCTTTCTCCCTTCTCCCTCTCTTCTCTTCTCCTCTCCTTCTCCAACTCGAGCAGCACTGCAAGCACACTAGTGTTAGGTAAATCTTGTGCTTTTGATGTTCCACTTCTTCCCCCCTCATCCCTAAGGTCTTCCCTGCAACTAGTTAATGACTTAGGGTCTTTAATTCATGTGTTCCTATGTTAGGGTTAGGGTTAGGGTTAGAGTTAGGGTTGAATTTGTTAGATTTATGGTTAGTTTTTTTAGTATGCATTAGATTGATTTATGGTTAGGGTTTTGAATTTGTTAGTATGAATTTGTTAGATTTAGGGTTTTGAATTTTTTGCGCAAAATGTTATTATATTTTGTAATAACTATATTATTATGATGTGACCATAGGATGCCTAAGCGTGGAAGGGCTTCGAAACCGAAGCCAAAGGCAGCCCTTTACAACGACCCGCTGTGGCCTCGAAATGCCTTTGACGTTTTGCCACTGCCTAGTGGTGTTCCTGTGCCTATGTGTTTTTGTGGCGATCCATGCAAGGTGGCCAGGTCCATGGAGGAGGACACGTACAGGCAGCGTTACTGGATGTGCGCGAACTATGTGTACGAGCCTACTATAGAACAGCGACGCATCAACATGCTGGTGAGAATGTGGTATTGTATTATGTTAATTTATAAAATAATTCTGTTACCGTAAACTAATGTGCTTGTTTGTAGACTCCACCACCGCTCTGTGACTTTGAGCAGTGGATCGACACCGAGATCTCTCAGGAGGACAAGGAGCAGATGCAGCGTCTTTTGAGGTTGGACGCTGAGCGGGAGGAGAGGATGGAGAGGAAGCGCAAAGAGGAGGCTACGGCGAAGCAGCGGGAAGAAGAGGCTCGGCTGCGGCGTCTCGCAGCTTTCAGGGAGGAGAAGGAGAAGAAGCTTGAGCGTGCACGTCGTGCCAAAGCAGCCATGGAGGAGAACCCCGATGCTTTCTCTAAGGGAAAGTGGCCTCGTTGCACTTAGTAGATCATTGGATTTGAATTGAACTCTATGCTTTCTTATTAAGGACCTTCTATTTGGTTGTCATGAATTGAACTCCTGTATTGTAACCTAATCGTACTATCATGTTGATTTAGTAAGTTTTTTAGTTGATGTTTAATGTTGCAGATATTTCATTTTATTGTGAAACATATTACTAAACGATGCGAACCAGCAACACACATACATGAGAAGGCATGTGTGGACCCTAACATGCCTTGACAACTACCAAACAGGGGTAAAGACTCTCAGCACTAGACGAGTACACGAAACGACATGTGAGAATCTGCACCAAACAGGGGTAAAGACTCTCAGCACTAGACCTACCATGCCTTAGGTAATTGAAATATGCAGCAGACACATAGACGGATAAGTGGACACCCTCCTAGTAGTGCTCCTACATATTGAGCTGAGTGGCACCTTCCCCACAGTAACCGCTGGTTGGTGGAGGTGGTGGCGGTGGCGATGCAGGCGGGTTGCCATTGTCCTTGTGATGTGAGCAGCGGCAGTACGGGTTTGTGCATATTGGCTCCTGCGATGTGGCCTCACTGTTGCCCCCTTCCTTCTTGTTGTGGCTTGAGCTGTAGCTTGGGCCGAGAGAGCCGATGCGGTCCTGCAGGTACCAGATGTACTCCAAATGCGGAGTAATAGGTAGAAGGTTGACCCACCTAACGAACCCGCATGCGTCTTTTGCCCACGAGGTCTGCAATGAATAGAGTTGTTAACATGCTTTAATGTAGCGATATACATAACATAAATAAATGACAAAAAAAATTACATATGCATATGGGCACTTGAAGAATCGCCGACCGCCGTGAATCCTGCCCTCGAGGTACACCTGCACAAGGCAATCCTCACCATGCATGCATTTTGGCCACGGTTCTTTATCCTTCTTCACATAGTATCTCAGAGGTCTTTGTGGACCAAAATCACTCTTGCTCTCTTCCGGAAACCTGTCAATGGGTTCCTCCCACTCATCGGGACCTAGACTACCCCCATCATCCCACACTATCGGTGGGCCCTTGCTCTCCGCCTTGCCCTTGCCCTTGCTCTCCTCCTCCTTGAGCTTTCCAACCCCAAACCCCCATTTGCTTGGTCCTGACATCTTGTGTTGCTGGTGATGATCGCCGAGGGGGTAGTCCCATTTATATAGGGAGGCGAGGGATGACGGTGCATTCGAATCCAATTGAATAAAGACAGAGTTAATTCGATATAATTCTGAGTGTCTGAAAAGGCTCGATTCTCTGAATAGGCTGATCACTGAAAAGGCTACGCATTGTGTTGTCTGTGTCACTGTACCGTCTACGAATTAAATTGACAACTCTCTGAAAAGGCTACGCACTGAGAAGTGTACACGCTAGCCGTCTGAATCACTGAAAAGGCTAGGTCTGGACAACAGACGCGCCCAGGTCCGCCGCGCCATTGGTGGTGACGCGGTAAGGCTGCCGCGCCATGGGGGCTGGCGCGGCAAGCTTTGCCGCGCCGTGAGGGCTGGCGCGGCAAGCTTTGCCGCGCCACCGCCAATGGCGCGGCAGACCTGGGCACGTCTGCTCCAGAATTCCTTTGCTAGGATGTAGGGTTTCAGTTTTCCGACTTTTTTTCGAGTGTTTTTTGACGGCCACGATGACAAGTTCGATGAAAACGTTCACAAGCAGCATTTGAAACGATGACATTACAAATGATCACTTCCTCGTTTTAGCACGATTCAACACAGGCGACACGAGTTAAAACCATGAAATTGGAAGTTCCTAAACAAGTACATAGTTCAAAAGCCATCCTTTGTACATGCAATGTTCACAAGTGCACAATCTACAAGATACAAGCCAGCAGCCATGACATCCTCCTATCTACGGCCCGCCTGGCGTGTAGCGTGTCTTGGGCCGCCTCGCCCTCCGGTCCTCGCTCGGCAGCACATTGGGCGTGAACCCAACGTCAGCACGGTCATGGCGGCGACGCTGCTGCCCTGCGCGACTGGCTCCCTGAAAGTGGACATACCCATGTCATGAGAATCGTACAATGGAACTTAATTGACAAGCAGATACGGAGTAGGTGGTGTTACTAAACGTACCGGCTCGTCCTGCTGTGAGGGGAACGGAGTAGGTGGTGTTACTAAACGTACCGGCTCGTCCGTCAGTACGTGGGCTCGGTGGTCGCGGTCGTAGTGCTCCTCAAGCAGGGGGTAGTGTGGATGCGCCATCCTGTTAAGGCAAAAAATAAATTGGTTAGATGAGTTCATGGTAATCAAATTAAAAGGACATGTACAATGATAAAGAAGATCAATGAATAACAAGATATCAATATATGACATGTACAAGTATAGGAAAAAATATATGAAAAGTACAAGACATAAGTTAATGATAAAGAACATCAATTGATGATGAATGAAGATTTCTTAATACATGACATTGTGCAGGTGCTACAAATTTCCTTTCCTATATTATACCTGTGCATTTTGTCTCCTCTGGTTTTGTCTTCTATGCCTACTTGCGTTATGACCAGGCTCATGGCAATGGGAACAAAGGTTGGTGCCCGGTGCCTGGTCGAAATCCCCACCACCATAGTCTTCATCATGACCCCCTCTCATAGCGTCCATGTCACCCTTCAATCGTCTCTTTTTTCTCCTGCCCTTGCCTAGCTTTTGGAGGTCGGGATTAGGCACGTAGTCAGGGCCAACATATGGTGGCCACTGCGAAGGGTCAAGAAAAGGCTCGAAGCTGCTCTCCCAAATCCTCAGTGTGTTCTCACGAAGGTACACCGATGACATGTATGGTTCAACTTCATAGCTATAACCACGGTGCCGGTAAGCTGTGACCATATGACAGTAAGGTGCGTGCATAACCTGAGGGATGCAGCAACTGCACTCGGCGGCGTCAAGATCGATCCTGTAGTTGCGCCCACCATACCTCTCACCACCTAGGGTAGTGCCACCCACGGCCCTCACACTGTATATGAGTCTCTCTCGCCCATATGGCTCACACACTTGCTGTTTTGCCCACTCTTCCACCTCCTGCAAGTGCTCAGCTCCAGCCTTTCCCCATATAGAACCCCGAGTCAACACCTCTTGCGCTAGCCCCCAACGCTTGACAAAGTACTCATTGCACTTTTGAAACGAGAACTCGAGGATACCAGATACAGGCATCGACCGTATCCCTTTGAACACGCGGTTGAAAGACTCAGAAGAATTCATAGTCCAGCGATATCCACCCTCATCATACGCCAATGCCCACTTGCTCTTGTTCTCCATCTGTGAATCTAACCATGCCTTCCCGTCCCTATTTAGCATCTTCTGTAGTTCTTTCATGCACTCATAAAATTGGTACTCAGTTCTTTTACAACAAAGCTCCTTCAACTTGTCGGACACCTCCTTTTTCCTTTGCCGACGCCAGAAATTTGCTGCAAAATGCCTCATGCACCACCTGTGTACTAAAGGAGGGTATCCATCAATGTGTTCTTCTGCTGCATTGAGTAGCCCTATATGTTGATCAGAGATCATGCATATCCTGCGTGACGGGCCAAGCACGTGCACACGAAGAAGGGCCATGAACCAGGACCATGACTCAACATTCTCTCCCTCCACCAAAGCAAAAGCAACAGGAACTATCTGATTCTCTGGATCCACAGCAGCGGCCATCATCAACACGCCCCTATATGCCCCAGTAAGAAAGGTGCCATCAACTAATACCACAGGCCGGCAAAACTGAAATGCATGTTGGCACTGTGGAAATGACCAGAACACACGTTGCATGATATGAGTGACCCTCCTGAACCACTTCACTCCAGGGTTGAAGTGGTTAATTGCACATAATATCCTCAGGATCCTGTTGTAGCCTTCTTTCCAACTCCCCCACCGAATCTGCAAGGCAAGCTGCTTTGCACGCCAAGCGGTGCCATACTTGGGCCGATATTTAGTGAAACCATATATGGTGGCCTGCAATAAGGACACCGTAACATCACAGTCCGTGTCAACTACACCCAAAATACGGCAGGAAAGGTACCGAGCCGTGAGCTGAGGATGATATTCCTTCCCCTGGTTACTCATACATGTGTGCGGTTGTACCGCTTTACTGACCCTCCACTTGCCATCCTTCTGCTTCCGAGCATTTAACCTCCACAGGCATCCACTTCTGCATATGACATGAAAACGCAACCGCTTATCCGAATGAGTGACAGTGTAAGGCCTATGGTGATGCACCGCATAGTCCTGAAGAAATAGCTTCATCTCAGACATTGTGTTGAAAACCATGCCCTTTCGTAGGATTGACTGTTCATGGTTGTACAAGGATTCTCTACAGAGCTGGAGACCTGTGTCACACACTGCCTGATGTGTCATGCTAACATCCATGTAGTTTGGAACTTCGGGAAGACGGATGTTCACTGCATCTAGCTGCCTCATTTCTGCCTCTGTATATGGGGGAGGTCGCACAAACCATTGTGCCTCCTCCACCCCTGTCCAAGAATCATAAGCAGAAGCACCCTCCGGAAAGACAAAACCTCTTTCATGCCCAACAGGTACCGGCCCTCTAGGTGCTTGGCTAGAAATAGGGAACACCATCACTAGAGGTGCTTGGCTGCTACCTGCACCATCACTGCCAACTATCGGACGCCCCGGTATGCCCATACCATCTCTACCCCCTTCGTCGTCATCCGACTCATCGGATGAGGTACTGTCATCATCATCATGAGCACCAATTGTTCGCTCCTCCTCCTCCTCCCGCTCCTCCTCCTCGAACTCATCAACATCAAAGTCATCATTTATTTGACCAACAGGGCGCCCAATACTAACATCACCACGAACCACCTCCTGTGTCAACTGGCCGTCGACATCCATGTCGCCTACTACTTCATTCTCATTGTAGTGGTCATCCCCCAAACCGTCATACGAATCATCCTTCCGGAACCCATTCTCCACCAAGACCTCAGCCATACTCACATTTGAGCCCTGAATTATCCCCAGGTACCGCTCCCAATGCCTCTCATTGTGCAAAGGCATAAGAACGTAATGAGCACGGGTCTTGCCACTGTCAAATCTGCCTCTCAAGGACCAATTACCACCAAACTTTACATTCACACGGTCCCAGAGTTCACTAAAACTAGGAGGGTTATCAAACATCTCCAATTCATTTTCCATTTCCTCAAACTCCCCATTCCTAACGCTTCCACCAAAAAACAGACGGACCAAACAATCCATCTACAAAACAGCATGAAAGTTGATTAACATGACAGCAGCCTTACATGTCGTAAACACTACTTACACTAATCACTAAATCGAAATTAAATATGTGCAAAGCCTATGATGTATTCAAACCAATAACCAAATCAAAACCTAAATCCAAACCCTAACCTAAATACTAAACTATCCACTAAATACAACCCTAAATCCAAACCCTAAAACCTACAGTAAACACTAACTCCCACCCTAAATCCTAACCTAGCCACTAGATCTAGTCTTAATCCCTAAACTAAACACGAAATCTAACCCCATAGCTATCTAAGATACACACATTGCGCAAATAAATAAAAGAGAAGGAGGAAGAAATCACCTTGAAGAGAGAGGAGGGGGCCGAGCACGAGCCCCAAGTGCCGGCAGCGGGCCCTGCATAGGCCGAGCGGCGGCGGCGCGGCGAGCTCAGGGCGGCGGCGGCGGGGCGGCGGCGTCGTGCGGGCGGGCGCTGGAAGGAAGAGAAGGAAGAAAGAAAAGAGAGCCGTCGGGCGGACCTGATGCCAGGGCTGCCGCGCCAGGCGGGCTGGCGCGGCACTGCCGCGCCAGGAGGCGTGGCGCGGCAAGGCGGGCCCCGCGGCCCGTGCACGGCTCCTGGCCAGTGCCACGTCGGCCGGCTGCCGTGCCATTTCATGTGGCGCGGCAGTGCCTTCCTGCCGCGCCGTGCGCAATGGCGCAGCCAAAAGGGTTAGAAGTAAAAATAAATAAAAAAAGAGGTGTTAGATTTAATTTTTTTAAAAAGGGTTAAAAATAAAAAAAATCCTTCAGCCATAGGGTGATTAACATGGCAGCACTGGCCCGGGCAGCCTCTATGACTGTGGAGCAGATCTCAGCCTACTTGAGTTACATGCCGGGACTCTCTCAGATCCTTACTCTGCCTGGTCACTACTACAGAGAGTGGGTCTTGCAGTTTTATGCCACAGTCTGGATTGACCCCGGCACAGGTTCATTGAGTATATGTTTAATGGGAACCGCTACAAGATCTCGCGGGGTGCTCTGGCCAGGATGTTTGGAGCTCGAGCAGAGGGCCCCCAGATTCACCAGCTTGCTTACCCTGGGGTCACTCCTCCATGGCGCCCCTTCCCTATGGGCATATACACTCTAGATCACGAGACAGCTGCTCATATCTACAGGGCACCGTTTGGACCTGAGTTGGAGAGGCATCCGTCAGACTTCCACTTGCTTATGTGCTTTTGGATGCCCTTCACCGCTCTCTGTTCCCAAGGACAGGAAACTATGAGGCTGTGACAGCGCTTCAGCAGTGGCTTCTTGCTTACATAGTCCAGCAGCTCCAGTTTGATGTGATAGACTTCATTCTCTGTGAGATTGAGGATGTTATTGTAGATGGTCTCAAGGTTGACAGGTTTCTCCCTTACGCTCACCTGACTAGTCGCATCATGGCGGCTAGGTCTCAAGAAGAGGGCCAGCTTGAGTTCCTTGAGTCTCGGAGCACAAAGTTTAGTTAGTACCGCCCTGCTTGCCCAGATGATCGTCGCCATGGCCAGAGAGCCCTCAACGTCGCTGAGCAGAGGTGGACACCTGAGCAGCGTGGAAAGATTGCTATCGAGGACGAGCAGCTCTGGCAGGCAGAGATTCAGGTAGGACTTGAGGGCATTCACGAGATACTCAACTCTAGTTCCTTGTCAAAGAGTGATTCCGATGATCTTGAGTTCTCTATCCCTGACATCCTGAGTTTTACAGCTGCTCACGACCACGAGGCTGGTGGCTCAGGCTCAATACCTATCACAAAAGCTTAGCCAGTCTCACAGGCTCCTGCTGCAACCGCTCCTCCACTTGGTGATGCCCTCACCGTGCTTGTGCAGACAGTTGCCGGCATGGCAGACTCTTGCATATTCCATGAGGCAGATGCAGGCACAGCAGCAGATTCAGGCTCGGCAGCACCAAGAGTAGATGTAGGCCATAGCTGAGCAGCAGAGGCAACAGGTAGATTCCACAGCTTATCAGCTTCAGTACCTGTTCCACCAGACCGGGATTGCGCCTCCTCCAACCTTCCCTGGACCGCCTCTCCAGACCGTGCAGCATCCTCCTCAGGGTCTGATTCAGCCCACGTTTGGTCCGGTCTCTCCAGTACGTCCGATGGCTTCACTTGGCTCTCCACAGATTCCACCCTTTGAGCCAGCCACGTCGGGGGTGTCTCGACTTCTAGAGATCTCAGTTTTGTTTAGCACCCCCACCTCAGCCTTTGTGAGTCAGTTCGGGACTACTCAGCCTGCTGGTGCCGTTATGACTGAGACATCTCCACTCCTAGCTTCAGGGTCCAGTCAGCTTCAGATGAGCTACACAGATCTGCTCAACCTTGACACGCCTGCCGATGCTCCAGTTTCAGCTCCACAGGATGCCCCTATTACTACTCAGCCAGAGCCTGCTTCTGGGTCCGTGCCAGTCTCAGAGTTTGCTCCTTCTGCTTAGAGTGTCGACACCGAGACTAAGCCAGAGCCTGTGACCGAGACCGTGCCAGTGTCTGAGGTCACTACCGCAGCTTCTAGCGTTGAGCCTACAGCTTCACAGCCAGATCCAGCAGCCACTCAGGGCTTGTCGACCTCCGGACCGAGGATCCGCCTGCTCGCACTCCTCCATCCTCCGACGCTTAGGTTTTTTGGTGCTTGACGCCAAAGGGGGAGAGAGTAGCGAGTTATGAGAGTCAGGGGGAGCGAGTAGCATAGGCTTTTGGATCTTTTGAAGTGAACTTGCTTGCATATCATGCTTACTTTTGTGTCTTGTGATATATCTTGTATGATATGCCCTATGCTACTTGTTTGGTGACTCGTTCTTTGCTCGACATGGGTGCTTGTTAATATATCTCATATCATGTCGTTTGCTTATGGTTTGCGCGCGTCTTCTTTCATATCCTTTGAGATGCGCATGCTGGACTCGTCTTTGTATGAACTTGATCTTTCGCTTCCGCTATCATTTTCAAGTTCATACAAAGATTGAGTATAATATTGCTTAAATTCTTCAAATATTCACTCTCATACTCTTTTTAGGGTTGTGTTGTCATCAATCACAAAAAGAGGGAAATTGAAAGAGCATCTAGGCCCCTAATTTGGTTTTGGTGATTAATGACGACATAATCATTGCGACTAACCTGTGTTTTGCAGCGTCAAAATTTGAGTTAGTGCAATGATGGGCTTTCATTGTATTCTTGGCCCCCGTCATTGAGAAATGAAAGTATTGGTGCAAAGGATATGCGTGAAGATTAAGGATAAGCTAGTTCTAAGTGTCGTTTGGATGATGAGAGACACTTAGAGTAATTTAGGTCTTTATTTTTTCCTTTGGCCATACTATAAAGGGGGGCTAAGGGTTTGTAGCTTGACCTAGGCGAAACTAGAGTTAGGTGTGGTGCACACTTGTGAGTCTCTAGTGCTAGGTAGTACAATTGAAGCCCTGGTTAGGTTGGAAACTCCAAGAAGTTGAATTGGACAAGTTTTGGCCTAAGAAAGTTTGAAATGAGAAAGGTTCAGTAGGGACCGACTCATTCGGTGTGCCATGATGCAGGCACCGAATCAGTCGGTGCCCTGTTTACTTTGCGAAGTAAACAGGGGCACCGACTCATTCGATCCCTGTCAGCAGGGCCCACCGAATCAGTCGGTGCCCTTGAGTCATGTTCTAGTCTAAGTGTTGGACAGCACCGATTGATTCGGTGGTCATGCGTGGTGCACCGAATCAGTCGGTCAAAGTGGCTAGAAATGGCTATTCAGTATTGTGTAAATTTGGCTCGGACCGATTCATTCAGTGCCAGCAAGTTTACACCCACCGAATGAGTCGGTGGTCCTCATGTCCCATTTTTAGGCCAAGTCCCAGAGGGGACCGATTGATTTGGTGTTCATGCGTGACCCCACCGAATCAGTCGGTCATTGTGGCTAGGAATGGCTGAGCAGTACTGTGCAAAATTGGCCCGGACCGATTCATTTGGTGCTATTCAGTTTTACCCCACCGATTCAGTCGGTGGTCTGAAGCTAGCCATTGGATTTCAAAGGAAATGGGGTCACCAATTGATTCGGTGGGTGCTTTTCAGTGGCACCGAATCAGACGGTCGTCATGTGTCAGGACCAACGGCTATGGGTTTTGAGTGGGCTATTTATAGCCTCTCCTCTCCAACATTTGAGCTCTCTTGCCACCACGAATTGCTATGCTTAGAGCTGAGGCTTAGGAGACTTGCAAGGCAAGAGAGGCACTTGTTTTTCATTGGAGTTCTTGTTCTTGAGAAGATTAAGGACATTCTTTAGTGCTTGAGAGTAGCAAGTGTGCATCCACCTTCCTTTGGTCTAGTTCTAGGTCAAGTGAAGACTCAAGGCTTGTTACTCTTGGTGATTCGGCATCACCTAGGCGGCTTGGTGGTGTTGAAGCTTGGTGAGCTCACAAGGAGGTTGTGTGAGACTCCAAGGAGGTGTACACGGTATTGAAATCCACCGTCCCGGAGTGGGGAATGGATATCCACCGTGGATCAAGGGGGAGCTATACCCTTGCACGGGTGCTCCAACGAGGACTAGGGGAGAGTTACCGACTCTCCGATACCTCGGGAAAACATCGGCTTCTCCTACTCTTTACTTTCCCGCAAGTTTACATTCCGCATTTACTTTCCTAGAACTTGCCATGCTAGAGTAGGATTGGACCTAGGGTGCAAAACTTCTTTTTCCATAGAATAGGGTCACTCACAAGTTTCCGGTGCCACTACTACAGAAATGATTTTCCGAGGCGTTGTCAAAACATTATTCGAGGCGGGCAAAAATTAACCGCCTCCAAAAATATTAATGGAGGCGGTCAGAAAATAACCGCCTCAAAAAATCGATTTACCGAGGCGGTTATTTGTAACAAAACCGCCTCCAAAAATAACTTATTTTCGGAGGCGGGCTATTTAAAACAACCGCCTCCAAAAATCGATTTTCCGAGGCGGTCTTCTTAATGCAACCGCCTCGGAAAATCACCGATTTTTCGAGGCGGTTGCATTAAGAAGACCGCCTCAGAAAATCGATTTTTGGAGGCGGTTGTTTTAATTTGCCCGTCTCCAAAAAGACCGAGGCCCAACAGGCCCAGACAAAGCCCGTTATCTGCCCTCAGTATAAAAACGAGACTTAGGTTTTCACAGTGACCAAACCCAAGCGTTTCTTTCTCATCGCTCTCCCTCTCTCTCCCGAGCACAGGCGGCGCGGCGGCGGTGGCGTGCGGCCCGCGAACGGGCGGGTGGCGGTGGCGCTCGGGCCACGCGGCGGCCACGCAGAGGCGGGCGACGGCGCTCAGGCCGCGCATGGCCACGCGCCCGGCGGGCGGCGGCGGCGCACGGGGCGCGCACCGGCGGTCGACAGCGGCGCACGGGGCGCATCGGTGGGCGACAGCAGCACACAAGGCGCGCCGGCGGGCGGCGGCGGAGCTCGGGCTGCACAGAGGCGGGAGGAGGCGGCGTCCGTGGCTCCGGTGGCGGATCCGGCCCCGACACAGGTGGATCCGGCGGCGGCGACCTCCACCACGGCGGATCTGGGCCCAACGCCAGAGGATCCGGCTGCGGCGGCCTGCACCTCGCCGGATCGAGGCACGGCAGAGGTGGATCCGGCGCTGGCGGGCTCCACCACGGTGGATCCGGCCCCAACACAGGTGGATCCGGCGGCGGCGACCTCCACCACGGCGGATCCGGGCCCAACGCCGGAGGATCCGGCGGCGGCGGCCTGCACCTCGCCGGATCGAGGCACGGCGGAGGTGGATCCGGCGCTGGCGGGCTCCACCACGATGGATCTGGGGCGCAGCACTGCTGGGTCCGGCGGCGGCGGATCGAGGCGACGGATCCAACGTGGCCCAGATCCAGGCCTGTTTGGGCTTTTTCTCTTTTTTTTTGTTTATTTTAATTGATTAATGGGGGCGGGCAAAGCAACCGCCTCGGTTAATCTTCTATTAACCGCGGCGTTTGATTGGCGGCGGTTGCGTTGCCCGCCTCCAAAAAGCGAAAACGCCCGCCTCCAAAAAGCTTAATGTAGTAGTGTGCACTATGGGGTGAATTGGCTTTCGGATAGGTTGCTTTGCGAATTAAATTTTATAGAAGCCTAATTCACCCCCCTCTTAGGCATCTTTGATCCTTCAATGTACCTACGGTGTTTGACAGCAGATCACCCCCGCCAATGGGTTCGCTGGTTGCCGTGGGCGGAGTTTTGCTATAACTCCTCTTATTAGAGCTCTCTGAAGACTTCCCCGTTCAAGATCGTTTATGGGCGTGACCCCCCTGCTTTGCGGGCTTATGAAAGGGGCGAGGCTACCTTGCCTGCAGTGGAACAACAGTTCCTGGAACGCGATGAATTCTTGGCCGAGGTCCGTATTGGCTAGAGCAAGCCCAGCAATACTCCAAAGTACAATATGATAAGAAGCATCGGGATCTGTCCTTTGAGGTGGGACAGTGGGTTTAGCTCTGTCTCTTGAATCGACCGACGGCTTCGCTGTCTGTTCGCGGCCGTGGCAAGCTGGCAGAAAAATATTTTGGCCCCTACCAGATCGCCGAACATGTTGGAGATGTGGTGTATCGCCTCGTGCTTCCACCTACATCCCGCCTTCACAATGTGTTCCATGTCGCGGGCTCCTGAAACCCTTCCATGGATCGCCACCAGAAGCTCCTCCGGCCCTTCCTCTAATGCAGAATGGGCGCGTCTGTCCTCAACCTTCGCAGGTGCTGTGTGGCCGTCTGGCTCGCGGCCGTTATGAACTGCTCGTTCAGTGGAAGGACCAGGCGACTGTCACCGCTTCTTGGGTGTCTTTGGATGATTTTCGTCGGGCGTATCCAGATTTCCAGCTCGAGGATGAGCTGTTGCTCCAGGGGGGAGAGATGTTATGACGGGAAAGCACTATGAGAGAAGGAAGAAGAAAGGGAAGGCGGCACAGGGCACGCAAAGTGGCTAATCCAGCCGTGTCGAATGCGCTACAGTAGCCACCGCCTGGTCTAGTTTGCATTCGGTTCAGTTTAGGAAAGATATGGTTTGTTAGGGATTAGTATTCAGGGATTGAGTTGTTATTTCCTTAGAGATCGTCACGTATGCGTGACTTAAATAGGAGAGTTTGTACTCGGTTGGATTCAAGCAATGAAAGTTATCTAGCTTCCCCTGCCTTTTCTTCTAGTCCCAATTGCCTGCTTCTCTTCTATCCCCGTTACCCTCTCCTGATCAGCGACAGCATCTCGTCGTCGAGGTCCTGAACCTCATCCTCCTACATACCACGATTACAGCCTGCGCTCTAACCCATCCTCCAACATCCCTCCACATAACACTTATTCCAAGTATCCTATTTCATGAAGTAGGGAACTATTTGGAACAAATTGACTTCCTATTTTCTTGTGAGCTCCAACAGTCTCTCTATTCTATTTTCCGAAGTAGGGAATCCTCATTCCTTCCCTAGAAATAAGAAGTGGGAGCCCATGTTCAGGATTATCCTATAAATAGGATCATATTTAGGATACTGTTGGAGGGAGTTTTTTTAGCAAAATATCCTACTTTTAAGATAGGAAAGGGATATGAGGGAGCTCTTGGAGATGCTCTAACTGGTTGGCTAAATTAGTATTTGGCAAATGTAATTTGGCCAAGCTCTTCGAGATGCCCTTATTATCCAAATGCTAACTGGCAGTGTCGTCTTTTGCTTGGGATAGTATAATAGGTCAGAACCAGAGTAGATTTCATTTTGTTGAACTATGAAAGAAAGGGGAGAAGGAATGCATGTAGAAAGAAACATATATATAGCAGGTAACTTGTGCGTGTGGGCAGCAGAGAGTAACTGGAAACTCTTCATATGTGATGTCTATCTTATCAAAATTGGATTTCTCCGCCTCTCAAAGTTTGCCCTCGTCATTTTCCAACTAAAAAAAATCAAAACAAGGAAAGGTACAGTGAGAATAATAGTCATGCATGTGGATAATGAGAAGGGTTCGAATACGCATTGCTTGCACTAGCAGTATACTAGTAGCTTGCCCGTGATAACGCCACAGGTGACATTTTATTCAAGCACATCAAAACCACAAAAAGTCAATATATGTTTCCGTAGTTTAAAATAAATAAAATATATGCACCAAGTTTGTTAACATGTCTCCTATGGGAAGAAAAAATAATTAGCAAATAAAATCAAGTATCACCATTTGAGCAGGCCATTTGACAAAATTGCTAGTCATTAGGAGCATTTTTTTAGAAACGGGAATATATTTCAATATTCTAGCCTCTGCATCAACCAATGCATGTAGCCGTAGTCATTAGGGATATGGACTCCAAAAACTTTTTTTTTCTTGATCAGGGAGGCAAATAGATAGATATAACACCCATAGTTGGATCAGGAAATTCTTCGCCTTATCCAAATTGCGTCGAGTGCGTCTTTTGCTCATAATTTTCAGCATTCCGGTATCCTCATCATGGAATCCTGCCTTCAGACTAAATAGCTAGCTGATGTGTTAATCCTGCCTTCTTAATCCAAAACTTATAATATTTTTGTATAGCGCTACATATTTTTATTTTTGAAGGGTATACAGCCCCACGTATTTGTTTCAAAGACGTTGCAATTTATAACGGGATAAACCTTTCTTCATCAAATCTGCCAATTGAAGTAACGGCCCTGTGAGTGCATAAAAAATTGTAATTAGCCATTGGAATAAAGTAGCATGGTATAAACTGCATTTCAGAGAATTCAGAAATTTCAAAGTGAGACAAATGATGTTGTTTTTGTCATGGCTTATACAATCAATTTCAACCATATGTGGAAAGTTGTAAAAATATATGGTTTATGGCTTAGGAATCTCTAAATATTGATGAAACTGCACACAATCAAATGCACATAAATAAATGGCAATATAAAGACCCCCCCCCCCCCCTCTCCCCCAAAGTTGCAATGTCTCATCCTTATGACATCCTGAAATTCTACTCAGCTTGAATAAATACAATTCTAGGCATGTTGCAAATGCAAAGAAATATTGGTAATGAAGCATGCTGCAAATGCAAAATCTTCTAGGTTTATCTTTTTGAGTAATTGTACAATGGCAATCTAAACACCACTATTTCAATGTTTTCAGTTCATTAAGGCAGCTCGTCCTACTTCCACTGCCAGATCCGCCCCCTCCTAAGATGTGCGTGGTCTACCTTCCATTTCTTATCTGTCTATCTCGCCCTGGATAATTCAGAGCCAAGGTTAGGTTGAACACATTGCTTGCTTCCTGTCTCCACCTTTAAACTCATATTATTCGTGAATATATCGTACACATTCTGATGAACACCGCACAGCCCTAGATAGCATACCAAACGAAGAACTGGGTTCTTTACCAAGCAATCAGTTCAGACTCTAAAATGTATTTGCAAGCATTAACATTTTCAATCTGATAAAGCTAACAATAATAGATATCTCACTACCATTGTGATTTTTATCGGTAAAAATTGAATTGGTCACAAAAAAATTTAATCAGCACCAAATTTTGGAATTCTTATTTGGGAGACTGGATTCGAACCCTGGCGGCCCTTGCGGGACTGCGGCTGTGCCGAGACCCGAGGGTGGCTGTGCGGGGGGTGCTTGGGTAGGCCTGGGAAAAAATGACCCGAGGATCGAATCGAAAGAATCAGAACTCGAACCGAACCAAACCGAAACTGAGGAGATTGGTTTGATTCGGTTCATGGTTCTTCGGTTCGGTTTCTCGGTTAACTGAAAGAACCAAAATCTGCCATCTTGCTGAATATTGGACCAGTATGCTGTTTTTCTAATTTAACATGTGTGTTGTGTGCTGTTTGAGATTTGAGAGAACCATATTGCAATGTATTCTTGTTTTGTGTTTGTATTGTTATTTGAATTATCACTGTTGACTGCTTGAAAATTAAGGTGAAATGCTGCTGAAATTTCTTCTTGAATAAGCTGTTTTTTGCATCTACAAAATAGGTTCGGTTTCTTTGGTTAGAACCGGAACCGAACCGAAACCGAAATTCCTTGGTTCGTAGAATTCCCAGGAACTGATCGATTCCTATTTTGAGGGAACCGAAAGAACCAGAACCGTTCGGTTCGGTTTGGTTCCGGTTCAGTTACACCGAACGCCTAGCCCTAGCTTGGGGTGCGTTGAAGCCTGGATGGAACAAATAAGATGGGCCGTTGGATCGTGTTGAAGCTAGGTACGAGACGCTGTGAGCCATAGGTTTTAATAGAGTTAGTGTTTCTTGGGTACAAAATTCTGTGTACACAAAGGTTCTCCTACTCAGTGGGGGACATTTTGCTGGGTGGACTTACAAAAGAAAACTTCGTGCTTTAGGGGAGAGAATATATATATACCTGTAGGAAAGACTGCTCGGTATCGAAAACGCTGCTGATGGACCTCTGCGGAAGGCAATGACATGGTAAAAGGGATGGTCAGGATTAGGGGACTTAAAAATGAAACTAGGATAGTTGACAAAAATGAAACTAGGATGCATCTTATTAGCACAGCAGTAGTAAATTAAATTAATTTAACTAGATGTTGAAAACAGAAAAGTAGAAGAAAGGAAGGTAATACTACAAACGTACCTGCTGGTCTGTCTTCTTGGGATTGGAGCTGCGGCTGTGGAAGCTGGGAGATAATAACATGGAAAAGGGTTGGTCAGAATTTGGGGACTTGAAACTTAGAAGAGAAAACTAGCCTGCATCTCCACATGAGTAGCTCAATGGAGCGTGAAAAGGGACGAGACATGTACAGAACAGAGCTGGTTGTTTTGTTCTGCTTGTGACCAGCAGAAAGAGTAGTTAATACCTCTAGGTGCACGGAGTCTATCTGTTCAAAATCGGCTTCTGCTGTGTCTCTTTTTCTTCGTTTCAGCATTTCGAAAACAAAAATAAATTTACCCAATATTGAATTCGAGTTGCTGTTGAAGAGCTGCGACCAAATTTTAGGAAAGGGTGTTAGTAACGATTACGGGATATGAAAAAAAAACTAGCAGCCATCTTGCAACATCCTAGCCTGTTAGCAGCCTGTAATAGTTAAGTACCTGGAAAGGGAAAATGCTATCATATGGTGGACGCTTAGTTCTTATAAATCCAGTTTTAAGCAGCCAAGCTATATTTATGATGTCTTTCTTTGAGATACCGAAGGAAGTACCTAAAAAACTGGACTTTTATAGGTCTAGGTTCTTTTGGCAAAGCGATCAACAAAAAAAAGAAATACAGCTTAGCCAAATGGACAGTTCTATGCACTCCGAGAGATCAAGGAGGTTTGGTATTTTAGACCTAGGTATCCAAAACAGATGTAATCTTTTAAGTAAATGGATTGTCAAACTTCTGATTGAGGATGGGATATGGCAAAGGATGCTCAGAAGAAAATACTTAGCATCCAAAACAATTTCCAAAGTGCAGAAAAAACCTGTCGATTCCCAATTTTTGAGAGGTTTAATGAATGTCAAAGATCAGCTCATAAGCGTTGGGAGATTTAATTTACAAAATGGTACACAAATAAAATTCTGGGAAGATAAATGGCTAGCTAAAGGAACAATATCCTATCTTATATAATGTTGTAAAACGTCTCCTTCAGAAGGGCAATAGTGGGAGATAAGTTAGTGGCATGGATGAATTTAGTTGCTACAGTAGCTAAAGTTCAATTGACAAATGACAATGATGTTTTCATATGGAACCTACAACAAAGTGGTCAATTTGCTGTTCAATCAATGTATAAGGCGAGCATTGCTAGTCAAGTTTCCATCACAAATAGGATGTTATGGAAACTGAAGATACCCCTAGAAGTTTTTGTGGTTCTTGCATAAAGGAGTTATTCTTACAAAAGAAAATTTAGTTAAAAGAAATTGTCCAGAAAGCAGCAAGTGTTGCTTTGTGGTAATAAAGAGACCATACAACACCTTTTCTATGGGTGTTAGCTTGCTATTCATCTGGCAAATAGTAGAATTTACCTTTGGCATACAACCACCTAGGAACAAACATCATTTTTTTGGGTCATGGCTTATTGGAATTCACAGAAATACAAAGGAAAATATCTTAATTGGGGCAGGCGCCGTATGCTGGGCATTATCTGGAGACTACATATGAATGGACAATTAATTTACAGTACATTCCATGTATTTACAACTGATGAATCAGAATTAATATTCCATTAAAAGATAAAAAATTAATTGATATGTCTCGAAAGGGGTCATCCCTATAACGGACAATTGTTAGTAAATGGAGCTGGTAAAATAGTCTGAAGTGCTGTAACTGGGTTAACTTCACCAAGATCGGTGCACCATATTTTGCAGTAAGAATCGAGGGATGTTGTGGTTAAAGTTTTAAAGGTTGCTACAAAAGACGGAGGAGAGGGAGTTGGACATTATATAGAAAGTAAATCATAATTCTAGATATGGTTGCCATAGAGATTTGCTCAGCAAATAATAATGGACAGTGATTCAATGCTAGATTACATGCCGATTAAGTTTGCTTATACAATTCCTATTTAATTACAGCTTTGATGCAAACTCTGTAATAATCATGACTTTTGTTACCTCTAGGGCGGTATAGATCATCATATCCCCCGAAATGGATTCTCTGAGAATAGATTCAAATACAGAATGTAGTGCAGCATTGGAATTAGAGTTGTGGGTGATGACCTACAAAAAATAATGGCCAGGAAAGGGCGCGGCATTCGTTATGATTAGGAAACATGAAAAAGAAAATTAGCCTACGTGTGATGCATATAGAAGTAGCACCTTAGAGTTGACAGTAGAAAAAGAACCAATATGTTGGAGCACTTCAAGCTAGAAAAAACTTTCAAGCTAGAAAAAACTTTCATCGATCATATGCAGTGCCTACCCCGCTGCAGTGATTCGTCATTCCCTAATCTTTTCTTCTCCACGAACCAAAGTATGGATTCCCATTGAGCATATGGCTGTTGGCTTCACGGTTTAGAGGATCGGCTATGGAGGTCAAAGTTGCGGGCCCACAAGAAGATGGATGGAGGGTGACCTCGTGTGCTGGTTGCAGTGACACCTTGGCACCTGCATCCATGAAAGTCGTAGGGATTTCGTGATCCCTATTGCCACACTCTCCAATCATTGGGGTGTCCCGATACTAGTGCCCATCACCAACTAAGGTTCAATAAGATGATAATTTGAACGTGTTGCAGGGGAAGTCATATTGTTTGACCTTTCATTGAGTTGAAGTTTTTTTTTTCTTGATCTGGTAGTCGGGCAAGTTTTTTGGTGGTAGTCGAATTATTCACTACCAGTGTAGCGGTGGAAAGAAAACGGCTGCAGCGGTGCGGACGACCTCCCGCCGCTACGCTATTGCAGCTAAAAATCACATGACTATAGCCGCGGGCTACAGCAGCACCACCACTGTAATCTCCACTGTAGCAGCAGGCAGTAAGGTCACCCACCGCAGCAAATTCAAATGCAAAAATATTTTTGTGGTAAGAATGAAAATTATTTTTTTTAGGGATGATTTGGTTGAAGTTTCAAATGTTGCTAGAAAAGATGGAGGCGTGGGAGTTGGATGTTATATCGAAAGTCAATCAAAATTCTGGAGGTGGTTGCCACAGAGATAGTTATTCAATGCTAGATTACACGCCAATTAAGTTTGCTTATGATATTCCTATTTAATTGCACATTTGATGCAAACTCTGTAATAATCATGACTTTGTTGTCCATATGCGTGGTTGTGCAAAAGTCTGGAACCAACTTTCACTATATAAAAATAATCTGATATGCACAATAGTATCTCCTTAGTTTGATCGGTACAAGAAACCACTAAGTTGGAGCACTTTGTATAGGAACATGTGTAGAAAAAAATAAAGCTGGATTTTGTGTTCGTGATTATTGGAGAGAGTAGTGAATACCTGTGGGTGTGTAGAGTTCATATGCTCAGAATTGGATTTTCTGAGAATAGATTCAAATACAGAATGTAGTGCAGCATTGGAATTGGAGTTGTGGCTGATGACCTACAAAAAATAATGGCCAGGAAAGGGCACGGCATTCGTTATGATTAGGAAACATGAAAAAGAAAATTAGCCTACGTGTGATGCATATAGAAGTAGCACCTTAGAGTTGACAGTAGAAAAAGAACCAACATGTTGGAGCACTTGTGTGGGAATATGCATAGCAAGTAACAGAGCTAGTCGTTGTGGTTGTGGCGAGCAGAGATAGTAGTTCATACCTCTGGGCCTCTGGAGTTCGTATGATTAGAATTGGACTCCTCTACCCCTCCTTGTTTGCCTTCGTACATTTGGGAAATCAATAGAGTTTTCATCCGTACTGCTCTAGTATTGGAGCCGCTGACGCTATTGATCTGCGAAAAACCAACAGCAAGAAAATGTGTTCATTATGATGACGGGATATGAAAAATAAAGCTCGGTGGCATCTAATGAGCACAGTGGTGGAACCTTAGATTTGTCCATAAAGGTGCCAATACGTTCGGAGACAGATAAGGAAATATGTCAAACAAAAAAAAGAGCTCATTGAGATGCAGATGACTAGAAAGAGTAGCGAATACCTCTCGATCTGTTGTGTCTATGCGCTCCGAATCTGATTCTTTTACCTCCCCTTGTGCCCAATTGTCTATCCTTGATTTAATTACAGAAGTAAGGGCACCCTTCAAATCGGGGTCGTGGCTAATGGCCTGTGAAAAACAGTGAGCAGGAAAAGGCATTATTCGCTAGGATTGGTAGGGTGAACAAGAAAAACAATATTACCCTACATCTTTTTTCTTGTGGGTGTAAATTACTCAACATCTAACGCAGATAGTGAAACACAACCATAGAATGCTCTATACAAGGAACCATTATGCTGCAGCCAGACCCGTGAGCCACTCACTCGTTCGGGTGGTGGCAGCTCTCCCTCCACGCAGATTGGCACAACACTTACCCCTCCGACAACTCTACAATTCTGCCTACACTTAGCACTAACCAAGCTGGACTCGGCATGACTTTGATGGACACGGATGCCACGTTCGAACATGGCATACGTGTTCATTCCAACCTGGGAGCAGCAATGTATAGAAACAAACATAGCGGGTTGTTGTGCTTGTGATGAGCGGAAAGAATAGTAAATACCTCTGGTTCTCCTTGTCCACCTTCATCTAGCACTTCCTTGATTATGGATTTGATCATAGATGGCAGTGGAGGCTCGAAATTGGAGTTGCGGCTGACGACCTGTGAAAAATAACAGACATGAATAAAGGGCATCATTCGTTATGATTATTAGGGGACATGGAAAAGGAAACTGGTTGGCACCTAATGGGCACAGTAGTGGCAATTCAGATTTGTCTATAGAGTAGTAACTAATGCTCCCTCCGTTCTTAAATTGTTGTCGCTGTTGAATTTTTTATTTACATTTGATCGTTTGTCTTACTCGAAATATTTTTTCAAATATGTAAAATTATAATTTATGTTCAAAGTTTTCTTTAGTGATAAAACAAATTATAATAAACTTTATAATAACATTGAAACTTTCTGAATAAGATGAATGGTGAAACGTAACAAAAAATGTCAACGCCGACAACAACTGAAGAACAGAGGGTTTATGTCTGAGCACAAAGTATGGGGACATATACTGGCAGAAGCAGAGTTGGTTGTTGTGCTTGTTAAGAGTGGAAAGTGTAGTTAATACCTTCTGAGAACCGGATGCCCCTGCCTCTCTTTGTCTGTGTTCGTCTAGGATTTCATCCAGAACGCATTCAACCATATGTGGTAGTCCTTGGTCTAGTATTTCATCGAGGGTGGGTTCATCATTGAAATTTAAATTGTGGTTGTGGCTGATGACCTATGAAAAACAACGACCTTGGTTAGGATTTTGGTATTTGATAATGGAAATTAGGCTGCATCTCATGGGCACACAAGTAGCACCATAGATTCCTTTCTACGGAAACCAATATGTCGGAGCAGATGTAAGGGAACGTGCATAGAAAAAAAGAGAACTGGTCATTACGCTTGTGACGAGCAGAAGAGTAGTTAATGGAGTACCTCTTGGGTGATAGAGTCTATCTGTTCAAAATTTGATTCTTCTGCCCCTCCTTGTCTGCCTTCGTACATTTGGCAATCAAACAGAGTTTTCGTCAATACTTCTCCAATATTGGAGCTGCTGCCGCTGATCTGAGAAATACAACAGCAAGGAAATGGCGTTGGTTATGATTAGATAGGGGATTGAAAACTAAAACTAGCTGACATCTGATGGCTGCAGTAGTGTGGTATCTTAAATTTGTCTGTACCGGAGACAATACGTTTAATTAAGGGCAGATTCAGGAATATGTTATCGACAGAAATTTGAGCTCATTGATGCGCATGTCATGAGCGGAAAGAGTAACTGATAGTACCTGTTGGTCTGTGGAGTTTATCTGCTCCGAATTTGATTTCTTTACCACCCCTTGTACACACATGTCTATCCTGGTTTTAATTACTGAAATCAGTTGATCCTTCACCTTGGAGGAGTCGAGAATGGCCTGAGACAAAAAATGGCCAGGAAAGTCAACAGACGAAAAGTATCACATATACTTCTCATTTTACGTAATCTCCCAACTCCTCACTACCTCACCCACCTATACCAACCCACCAAAATTTTTTCTAATCCTCAGAAATGCTTACATTGTGAGAAAAAATTTGAATACTTCAAATGCTTTACATTTTGTTAAGGAGGGAGTACGAGGTAATATAGAAGTTGTTAGATCTGGACTGTCAATATAAGGAGCGAAAAATCAAATAAAAATTATAAAATGACATAATTATCTTTTGAGAATTTTTAACAATATTATTAATCGAATTTAGAAATCTAGAATTTTATTATGCATGCGATGGAGCAAGCTAAGGCTTAATGGTGCAAGCGGCTATGCAAGTAATTAAGTTATTGCTGCGCCAAAAGTGTAAATGATGCATTTTCATGCAGCCAATAAATGAATGCAGGGCAATGGTTTCCCTTAAGGAATTCTCAATGCAGTTGTCACATTTTTTCTAATTCACAATACACATGTTGTCACATGTCACGTTAATTGTTTTTTCTTGTTTTGTTACCATAAAAAGTTATTCTATTAATTGAATTTCAACCCAAAAATCCAATAGCACCACTGTTGCGATGATTTATCGGTGCCTTGTTAATTTAGCACTCATGTACATTACATGTAACCATTCTTGCGCCTATTATTACTCGAATTGGTCATGTCACGTACAAGAAACAATTCAGTTATCCTTCACACCTTTTTTTTTCATGTACAAGTTTTTGCATGCACAATATTATGTTATTATTAGGACTTTGTTCGCATGTCCATATATATTGTTCTAGGTCACGATATATATTGTTCATGATTTTTTGCTCTAATCCTATTCATTTGTTTGACTATAATTTTCTTCTTGGCTCATCGTTCTACTTTACATTTAATTTATTGGAACTTCTTATATATGTAGTCATGGGTAGATGTTGTTTTGTTAGTTGAATTAGTTTATATGATTAATTAACAGTATTTTTACTCATTTGTTTATGATGGGAATATTCTACGATGATAATGCTCTTGTCCTTGTTGACATATAAAATTGTTCTATGGAGTCAAATTATTTGTTCGTCAATATTTTCTGTGATCCCTTTGCTTTGATTGTGAGTAAAATTTCTTTTAGTTATAATGAGTATAAGCAAATAATGTTCTACTTCGAATTTCTTTTTATATAAACTTGTTTCTATACATAGTCATGGATACATACCATTTTATTAGTTAAGTTTGTTCTGATGATCTATTGAAATTCTTTCTACTTTGTTCTGCTACGAAAGTATTTTTTGTTCAATTGATCATAATTATTGTTCTTTTTTTTTTGACATACATTGAGTATCAGCAGTTATGTTCCACTTTGAATTTCTTTGCTATCAACTTGTTTTTATATGTAGTAATAGATACATATCACTTTGTTATTTTAATTAGTTCATATGATTAAAAGAAACTATTTCTGCCCTTTTTTCTTAATTGACGACAATATTCTGCTATTAGTAGAATTTTGTTCGCATTACATAGATATTATTCTGGTCATGTATATTTTATTCTTGGATTTTTTTCTCTCATCTCATTCATTTGCTTTAGCATAATTTTTTTCACTCACATTCTTCTACTTTCAATTTAATTTATATGAACTTCTTATGTATGTAAAATTTATAATTTTTAAATTAGGCATCCGAATTAAATTCCGATTGCACCATCATGTTTATAACAGTGAGCTCTTCGAAATAAGACTACACTTTTATATTTGGATGAAATGATTTTAGAACAGATTATTTTAAATATTGGAACATTTTTTTCTTGAACCTAGAACAATGTTCCAACTTCAGAAAAAAATTATTCCAGCTTTAGGAAAAAAAATGTTCCACACCGAAAATTATCTAAACATATACAAGTATGGTCTTGTTTTGAGGATCTCATTATAAAATCATAGTGGTGCAAAGGTTTGGTTTGGAAGCTACAAGTTTTTTCTTGGATTAAAATATTTGGGAAACGTGGACGCACAGCATGCATGCATGCACGCCGCTCTTCCTCCTGCAAACTACTGCAAACATGCGGTGTCCTTCTTGGCCACGGCCGTGTGCATGCGGGCCGCCACGCACGCATATGCGCGGTGGATGGCCCCCCTTGGTGGACGTGATTATATGTTCAGTTTGTGATTTCAAAATGATTTTTCTCACAAATGGTAATTTTGTTTTCGAATCGGTTTGAACCATCATGTTCTTTAGAATTAATGTAAAAAATGAGAACAATTTTGAATTTTGAATCTGAATTATTCTAGCTTTGAAAATCATGTGTTCCAATAATTAAAATTTATTGTTCCAGTGGTTCAAATTGATTATTCAGTAGTGAAGCTCAATTCTTCTAGTATTTTAAAAGTCTTTGAACTTTTAATATTTTAGTTGTGCATTGTTTTTGAATTGTTCCAACATTGAATATCGATTGTGCCAGTAGTAAAAATTAATTGTTTTCCAGTAGTGAAAATCAATTGTTCCATTATTTTCAAATTTCTGTACTTTTGAAATTTATACTTAAATATGTCTCATTGTTCTAGTCGTGAAAAGCAATTATTATTCCACTAAAAGCCAAACTCTTTATGGGCCATGGGCCTTAATGGGCGCGCTACATGTAGCACGGCCTATATATAGGGTCTCCCGATGGGGACACCTCCCTGACGAATTTAGTTCGCATCGCGCTTGCACACCCTAACCAATGCCCCCCCCCCCCCAACCCAAACTGCCGGATCCTCGTTCACCAACGTGTGTCACCTGATTATGGAGGGAAGAGAAACCTTCGGTCCAGGTAACCGGGTACGATGGCCATGGCGCAGGCCGTAGGTGAAGTTTTGGCGGCAAGGCGACACACCAGTCGCTAGTCAAGGAGGTTTCTTAGAGCAGGACGGTGGAGCATATGGTGGGCAAGCCGCAGGAGCTTATGGTGGGCAAGCTGGCTTCCATGGATGGGGGAAATTGCTTAGGCAGTTGTAATGATTTGTCAGCAGCTTAGAAAACCAGAAAGAGAGTTCGACAAATAAATCCTCATATCATCAACTAAATGAGGAACTACACCTGCCACTTTCCAACTATTCTTGTCTTTGGCAATAAGGATGCCTAGAAAGTCAACTACTATGTTAAAAAGTAAAGGATGAAACAATTATTTTAATTTTATGGACGATGAAGGGATAAGAACATGAAGCTCTTGCTTTCAGCTTTTGAGCGATTGTCTGGCCTAAAGATGAACTTTCACAAGAGCAACATATTTTGTTATGGAAATGCATGCATGACCATGAAGGAGAATATTCAGAAAACTTAGTTGCCAAAGGGGTTCATATCCTTTTAGGTACATGGGCATTCCTATGCATCATCATAAGCTTAACAACACTGATTGGAAAGAAGTAGAGGAGAGGTTCCAAAAGAAACTTAGTCGCTGAAAAGGAAAAATATTCTCTGTTGGTGGTCGGCTTGTGCTGATAAATTAACGTTGTGCTGACCAATCTAGCTATTTTTATGCTCTCAATCTTTAAAATAAAGGAAATGTACTTAAGAAACTAGATTTTTATGGATCTAGATTTTTTTTCTTTTGCGAAGGTGATGAGCATAAGAAAAAGTATAGACATACGGAATGGAGCATTTTGTGTATATCAAAGGACTAGGGGACTAGGATTTCTCAATCTCGATTTACAAAACAGGTGTCTTCTATGTAAGTGGTTGTTTAAGCTTGCAAAGGAGGATGGGGTTCAGCAAACCTTACTTAGAAGAAAGTATTTGAGGTCTAAAATAGTCACCCAGGTTGAACATATACCAGAGACTCTCATTTTTGGTCTAGATTCATGCATGTTGGTCAAGAAAGACTTTTTGAGATTTGGTAAGTTCAATTTAGGGGATGGCTCACAAATAAGATTTTCGGAGGATGCACTAGTACACAAAACTTTAGTGCAGGCGGTTCTAAACGCATTTGTACTGGCGTTTTTGTGAACCGCCTGCGCTAGAGGCCAGTAGAAATCGGCACTTTGTCCAGGCGGTTTCTTATGAACCGCCGGTACAAATCGATTTGTACTGGCGGTTCACCTAAGAAACCGCCTGTACAAATCATTTTGCGAAAATCGGGTTTTAAAAATAGTAAAACAAAAAAATTAAATTTGGGAAGAGACCCACCGGCCAGCGCCCGCCCGTCTCCGTGGAAGTCGGAAGTCGCGGTATTTTTCGCGCAAAATACGCGCACTACGTGGCCGGTGGGATTCGAACTCGTGACCACGGCCTCACGCGTAACCCCTCTAACCACTCCACCTAACACTCACATCTGTTCGAGTAGTGTTAGGTTCGTCACTTATTGTCACATAACAATAGAAAATTAAGAGTTTAAGGCTCTAAACGAAGTCAAATGAAAAAGTTATCAACTACAAAGTTGCATAACTTTTTGAGATCTACAACTTTCATGTAGATAGTTTTTCCATCCAAGGCCGTTTTCAAAAAGTCAAATTTCAAATTTCAAATTTTGACCGTAATTTACAGCATCAAGATGATTTCAAATCAAAAAAATTTCAACTACAAAGTTTCATAACTTTTTAATATCTACAACTTTCATGTAGAAAATTTTTTCATTTGAAGCCATTTAAAAAATCGAATTTTTCAAATTGGCACCGATTTCTACCAGCGGTTCACTTAAGGAACCGCCTGTAGAAATCGATTTCTACAGGCGGTTTCTTAAGTGAACCGCCTATAGAAATACCACATTTCTACAGGCAGTTCTCTTAAGGAACCGCCTGTAGAAATCGGATTTTCACAGGCGCTTTTCTTAAGGAACCGCTGGTAGAAATAGCGCCGATTTCTAGTGGCGGCCGTCAACTGAAACCGCCTGTACAAATAAAATAGTAGCGTCGGCGTAGAGCTTTTGTGTACTAGTGATGCATCATTAGGCGATGTTGCCTTTATGCACCAATATTCAAGCCTTTATAATATAGTTAGGAGGAAAATTGGCACGGTATATGTGGTGTTACGGTCTATACCTTCAAATGTCTCTTCTAGAAGGTCTCCTGTTGGTGATAACTTACTAGCTTGGCAACAACTGGTAATTAGGGTGTGTTTGGTTCATGGCGTCTTCTCAAAAGACCTAAGAAGTCCTCTTCTAAAAGACCTTTGGGGAACCAAACACTCTAGGTCTTCTCTATGGCTTCTCAAAAGACTATGAGAAGCCAAGAAGCCCTTGGCAACCCATCTTCTTGGGTCTTCTCATGTGGACCCCACCTAAAAAGCATCTTGTTTTTTGGACCTAGCCTTCTCTCTCTTCCCCTCTCTCTTCCTCTCTCTACTTTCTCTGCCAATAAATGCACAGAAGCCCTTGAGAAGACCTTCAACCAAACACCCCTAAAGGTTTTTTAGAAGAGGTCTTTTTAGAGAAGAGAAGCTCAGAAGAGGGCTTCTGAGAAGCCCTCTGAATCCAAATGCAGCCTTAGAGTCATGCACATAGAGCATTCTAACACAAGAGATAAGTTTAGATGGCTAATGCAAAGAATAGTACATTTACAGTTTGCTCTATGTATACGGCAATAGCTAAGACAAATATACCAATAAATCATCATGTCATTTGGAAACTCAAATTGGCCCTTAAGATCAAAATTGTCATCTGGTATATGATCAAAGGAGTGACACTAACCAAAGATAATTTAGCCAAAAGACAACGGACAGGATCTGCCAAGTGCTGTTTTTGTAACTGTGATGAAACAATTCAACACCTTGTATTTTCAATGTCCTAACGCTAACATATTTGGAGAGTAGTTCATGTTTCTTTTAACATAGCCTCACCTTTTAATGTACAACACACGTTCAATGGACGGTTACAGTGGTTAGACAAGAAATTAAAACTTCACGATGTAGTTAGTGTTTACTGTTTTTTGTTGGGCAATATGGTTGAGTCATAATGATAATATCTTTGAGAAGACACGAGTTTGCTCTATCATGCACATATTGTTTAGAGGAACATATTGGATCCGATTCTAGGTACTAATACAAAAGGAAGAAGAAAGACCACAAAATAAAGTGGGGCTGTCTTGTTCTTGAGACTGCCATGATGGAGGTGTTCGCTTCAAATGGATGGTGTTTTTGTAATAGAATTACTTTTATTTGTACTGTTATGGCATTAACATGTTTCCTAGATGAGAATATTTCTAGTTGTTTTGTTAGACTTGTAATATTGAACGGTTATAGCTATAGATTTGATACGGAGCCTGAAATATTAATACATATTCCTTTTTCTATAAAAAAAAAAGACATCATGAAGCCACATTCCATGCGCGGTTTCAGCACCATGATCTGCAGGACCCGTGAGCCACTCGGTTGTCCCGGTCATGGCTTCTCCCTTTGTGCAGATCGGCGCAATGCACTCCACCTATCCTACGACTCTACGAGTCTGCCTACACCTCGCTGCAATCCTGCTGGACTCGACACATATTCAATCAAATAATATGATGCAGGACGTGAACACGACATGACGCGTACGCCGAACATGATACACAGACGCACACACATGCCACGCTCAAAGATGGCGTGTTTATTCTGACATGGAAGCATGTATAGAATGCTTGTCATGAGCGGAAAGAGTGGTTAATACCTCTATGTCTGAGGAGTCTATCTGCTCAGAATTGGATGCCCCTCCTGGTCCACCTTTATATAGCATTACTACGTTGATAATGGATTTGGTAGCCTTGATAATGGATTTAATCATAGACGCTAGTAGACCTGTGGGATTGGAGTTGTGGCTGATCACCTGTGAAAAACGATGGCCAGGGAAAGGGCATTGGTTAGGATTAGGGAACATGACAACGGAAATTATCTTGCATCTGATGGTCGCACAGTAGCACTTTATATTTGTCAATGTTTTGCGACAAGTATGGGGACATATATAGGCAGAAGCAGACCGTGTTGTTGTGCTTATGATGAGTGCACAGCGTAGTTAATACCTGACGAGAACTGGAAGCCCCTCCCTCTCTTTGTCTGCATTCGGCTAGCATTTCAATGAGAACGGATTCAAGCATAGACGGTAGTTCATCATCTAGCATTTCATCCAAAAGGGATTCAGTTATAGACGGTGCTTGAAAGTCGCGGCTGATGACCTATGAAAAACAATGGCCAGGAAAGAAAATTAGCCCACATCTGATGGGCACTGTAGCAGAACTTTAATTAGCTTTGTCTGTATGGGAATCAATATGTTGGAGCACATGTATGGGCCGGGAACGCAAACAGAAACAATGAGAGTTTTTTTTTTTTGAGAGTGAAACAAGGAGTTGGTTGTTATGCTTGTGATGATGAGAAAAAGTAGTTAATACCTCTGGATCCATAGGGTCTAATTCCTCCTCTAATTTATCTTCCTCTGGTGGGTGAATTATGTTCAGCTTACGTAGAATTACACTCATGATGTCGGAGTTGCTTTTGAGCTGCGAAAGACAATGACAAGAAAAGGGTTTAGTTTTGGATTAGGGAACACGAACATTTAAGGAAAATTATTTGACATCTGATGAGCAAAATAGTGGCACCTTATAGTCTACACAGGAACCAATACGTCGGAGGACAAGTATGGGAGGCTTGTCAAGGCATCTGATAGCCTGCCTCACCGCCTCCTCCGCGGCCATTACTACTTGCACTGTCACGTCCCAACAGATGATTGTAGCATGGACTCGCACAAGCGAAGGGAGGTTCACCAAGCTGTCCAATTTGGGTTTCAGATCCCTGAATGCCCTCGCATCGACGTGAAACTCAGCAGTTTGAAGGTATGGTGCAGCTCCCGGTAGAAACATCAGTGGGGAAAACATGTAGTAGTACTGCAATTTGGGGTATGCACCAGGGGCAATGGCATGAGGGGCGATCCGGTCCCCCGCTATGAACAGACATAGAGATGCAAGCTCTTTGAAATTCCCAAGATTGATTAGATCTTGCGCCTGTGCGGACTTCACATGTACATTTAAATGGCATAGGTGTGGAAGAAATGAAGGCTTGATCCACTCGGGCAGTCCATGGGAGTAACGGATATTATGTAGGCGCAGGTGCCGGAGTTCTCGAGAGGGCGAAAAATTGTGCCAGGTAGGCGGTTTGCACCTTCCACCATCACAAAGCTCCAGTTCTTCGATTTTCTTCAGACTGCTTAGAGACTCCACTAAGGCTTCGTTTAAGCTATTACCGAACATATATGTGCTAATGTGGAGAATCCTTAGATTGGTCAGCTTGCCCAGCTCCTTAACAAAGTTTGGGGAACCAACAACTTTGTCCAACCGCAACTCCTCCAATGATGTGAGGTCTCCCATTCCATCTGGTAATGCCATTTCTGTGCCCTCTGATCTCAAGCACTTGAGTTGTCTCAATAAAGTAACACTCTTTGGCAGTGCCTTTGACTCGGTGCCTCTCAAGTCTAGTGTCTGTAAATATCTGAGCTGCCCCAGTTCCATCGGCAGGTCACCAATAATATTTGTTCCAGACAGTCCAAGGTATCTCAAGTGATGACATCCCGTAATACTCTGGACAATATGATCTCCAGTTAACCTACAATAATCCATAGAAAGGAGACGCAGCACCTCAAAACATGGGAGCCATGACAAGCGGCACCAACTGGCATTAAATGACCTCAGTTTTTTTGGGATGCATGTCTGAGCCAGGTCTTGCTGCGTCACGCTTCTCTTTTGAACGCATAGTCTACGAACGATACTTTTAGAAGAAGGTGGATGTTGCTCAATGCTATCCAACATACTAGTAACAAAGTTCTCCTCTTTTGCCACAGAACAAATCATATCAAGCACCATGTCATGCACGTGACAAATATGTATTGTGTAAGATGTACCCTCTACAGGCTGGAGCAAACTCCTGTCAATAAGCTGGTTGAAGTAGCTCTCCCCAACCATAAATAGTGTTTTCCCCTTTTCTTCATGCACAAAACCTTGAGCTACCCACTGCCATACCAATGTGTTTTTCTCAATTTCACTATTTTCTGAAAATGTGCTTAAATATAATAAGCATGTCTTTAGATGGCATGGTAGATCATAGTAGCTAAATTTCAATATCTTCCTTACCTCATCCACATCTTCATTTTCTTCGTCCCCAAATAGTCCAATAGATTTGTACACCTCAGGCCAATCCTCCATTGGTTTGTGAACCAGTAAACTGGCCATTGTAATTATAGCTAATGGTACACCACCACATTTCTTTAAAATTTCAGTAGTACATTGTTCCTCCGTTTCATCTAAATTGGACATATCCTTTCCACCAGATTGTAATCTTGCATAGAATAGTTCCTTGGAATGATCACCAGGCAGTGGTTCTAGCTTGTAAACTTCATCACTGTCTGCTGCAACTTTGTAAACACGAGAAGTTGTGATTACTCTACTTCCACAATTATGACCTCTGAAAGCCTCCTTAATTATATCCCATGATTGTTTATCCCATATATCATCAATAACGATTAAGTACCTGAACAGATGAAACAAAAGAGCTATATGAATTAGTAAAATCATAAGAACGATAACTGTCATGACTAGATTAAAAAAGGCACTAATCTATAAGGACTGTAAATAAACAGAAATGAATGAATGCTTCTCCAAGGAGCATATACACTACTCCCTCTGCATCTAAATAGATGTTGCCATTGACTTTTTTTTCACAAGTTTTACCGCTCGTCTTATTCAAAAAATTTGTGCAAACATACAAACATATAAGTCGTGCTAAAAATATATTGGATGATGAAGTGAGTTATACATAAGATTTTTGAAATTGACAAAATTTTTTGAATAGACGAGCGGTCAAACTTGTGAAAAAAAAAAGTCAACGGTGACATCTATTTCGATACAGAGGAAGTACTAAAATGGAGTGCTATAACGTGGGTCAAAAACATGCCGTAGTATCGGTCATCCGAACCGATGTTAAATCAAGGACATTATCGAAAGAAGATGCCAAATTTGCATTGGATTTATTGTTTGAAAAATGAATTTAAATACTGAATAGAATTCTGGCTGATTTTATAAACTTTCCCACTCCCATTTTCCTTTTTCTTCGCCTCTTTCTTTTTCCTTCCTTTTATCGTTTTCCCTTCTCTTCTTTCTTGCCCAGCGGCCAACCAACCTGGGCCTTTGGCCCACCTGACCTGCACGCCAGCCTGCTGGTCGTGCCCTCGCTGCTGCCCGGGCGCACCAGCCTGTGGGGCCCGTCTCCTTCCTCCAGACGGCATCGCAATAGCCACCCCCGACTGGCGCCCCACAGCCCCTAGCTAGCAAACCCCCCCCCCCCCCCCCCCCCCCCCGCGGCTCCACCCGCTCTCTGCACCTGGTCCGCACCCACAACGCGCGCGAGTGCATGCTCCGCGTTCCCAACTGCCGCCCCACCCTGGCTATAAAGCTTTGCCCGATTCCTCCGTGCCTCCTTTTCCCCCACCCGCTCATAACAGGCAAGTTGTACTCCACAAGAGTAGGAATAGAAATGCAATGCAAGGTCAATTCAAGGAAGGCCGACTCCGTTCAACAGAACTTAGTGTATTTTATTAGCACCTATTCTAAGTGATAGCTGTTGTTTCAGGGTAAACCTACCAAAGACTCCAAGTATTCCTTTTATTGTACATAAGGGAAAAGGAGGCATGTAGGAGTAACGGTATATATAGAGGTAGTGAGGCAACCCATCCGCTATTACAGGAGTAACTGTATAACGATAACGGTATACACTATTATTGTTATACCATTACCCTTGCTAGGACTATAGTTATGATGATTTATAGTGTAGGTGATGATTTATAGCGTACATATTGAATATAGTAATCCTCATAACTCCGTGCCTTTCTTTGGGATAAAAATATGATACCCTTGAATACTCATGGGTGAAATGCTACAACGGTATATCCGTGCACTTGTGGATTCACTTGTAATCGTTAAGAAATACCGACACAAGTCACAACCCATCCGCGGAATCCTAGTCATCGTCGCCCTGCCACTATGATCTCCCAGTGCTGCCGACACGTCATGCTCTCTCCCTAGTTCCCCTGATGCTTGCTGGTCCCATCCCCATCGCCGGCTAGCCAGATCCGTCGGCTCCACACGCCATCACTGTGTCGCCATAGCTCCCGTGCCTTGTCCCCACAGTTGCCTCTGCGCGCCACTTCCTCGTCACCGCTTCTGCCTCACCGCCTCAGCCACCGCCAGATCCGCGTCCCCTGAGGGGCACGGCCGCAGTGCGTGACATGGAGTAGAGGGGCAGCGGACGTGTGCTGTGGAGGAAGGGGGCGGCGGCGGTGGACGATGTGGTGGAAGGGGAGGGGAACGCTCACTATCGCGGAGGCGGCCGGCGGCAGCGCACGATAATGTGGTGGAGGTGGCAGCAACTGCTCGCTGTAGAGAAGGGGGTTGGTGGCAGCGCGTGCCGTGGAGGTGGGGTGCTGTGGAGAAGAGAGGAGAGGCAGTATGGAGGAAGAGAAATGGCGGCTTGAAGAAGAGAGAGTGGAATAGAAACCTAGAGACTTGTTTTAAATAGAGGTGTCTGTTCGGGCTTGGAATAATCTTTTGGGCTGGTAATGCGATCACATCAGCAAAAAACAACATTGTTGTTAGGCACTCTGCATCGAGTGGCAAGCAGCACATGAAACTGGGAGGTCTCACATGTGGGGCCCAATTTAGCGGATATGCCAAATTCAAGTCCTGCATCACATCATGTCATATTGCTCATTCTCGCTTGCTTCTCGTTCCCTCCGTCAGAGACCACCTTGCTCCCTTTGGCGGATGTCGTGGCAGCGGGATCCGGCAACAGGCAGCATGATCCGACAGATGAGGAGGCAGACGGCAGGCTCTGGCGGAGGACGTGGCGGCGACCGACGAGCTCCTCCACGCGGCGGCGGGGGCAACGGGCAGCTGCAGCTGAGGACCTCGAGGACGTGGCGGCTCCAAACCCGAAATGGCGCCTCCCTTCTCGTCCGTTCCTCTCTAGCTATAGCCCTACCGCCGCCTTGTTGTCCTCACCAGCTGCTGCCGCCCTGTCGTCCTCACCCGCCGTGCTGGTGGAGGGGCAGTGGCAACAGTGTGGACGCGACCAGTGGAGGGGTGGCGATGAGATTAAGCGTTGGGGAGGTGACCGCGGTGAGCTTCGGTGGCGGGAAGGCTCCCGCGGCGAGATCGGTGGCAGTGGCGGCAGTGGCCTCCCGCGTGCTGAGCTGGCGAGGAGAGAGAGAGAGAGAAGTGGGGTGCGCCACGGATAGGCACTACTAGATATGGCTATCCATGCCGGCTCATCACCGCCGGTTATTAACAAGAACCGGCAGTGATAGGCACTGTGCTCATTACCCGGCAGTGATCTATCACTGATGACCATTCACTCCCAGTTATTGTTAATAACCGGCAGTGATGTTTTATGGGACTTTTCAAACCTACGAATTTTTGAAACTTTAAATGATCAGTAGGTTCCTTTTGGTGGCGTTATGTTATGTCCTTGGTGGACAACTTTCTCGGAATTTCTTCTTGCAAGGTCAACAAAGGAATCACTGTTAGCTTCTGGCAAGATCAGTGGGATGCTGGAGTGCTCTCGCAGCAGTTCTCTCAACTTTTCTCCTTTGTGAGAAATAAGGTCATATAGTAAAAAAGTTTCTGCAACAAGATGGGGCAGCCCGGTGCACGTAGCTCCCGCTTGCGCAGGGTCCGGGGAAGGGTCCGACCACTAGGCTCTTTTTGTACGCAGCCTTTCCCGAACCCGTGACCTCATGGTGGTCACAAGGCAACAGCTTTACCGCTGCGCCAAGGCTCCCCTTCAGGTATCCTTATCGCCCATTGCTGCTGATCAGCTGCAGGTCCTCGGCCAGATTGTTTAGTCTCTGGACCAGCATATTAACATGGAGGCCTAATGTTGCCTGTTTTGGGTTGAAACGTGACATGCTCAATGAAACATCTTGACATGCACGTGCCACGTAATTCTTGTAGAACTAATTTACTTTCCAAACGTCACATACACGCCCAATATAATAAAACATCTGGTGCAACTAATTCAAATTTTAAATAAATGTCTTCTAAAAATATCAATGGCTGAGATTTATTTCCTCACTTGCACTTAACCTTAGTATGCACGGAGGGAGCAATGTAACACTGCCCTTAACCTTAGTATTCAAAGCTAATTGTTGGTTGCTATTGTTTTTTTTTTGAAGGAATGTTGGTTGCTATTGTTATCTAAGATACCCGCAAATCTTGGTTCCGTTTTGGTATGTAATGGCAATGCAACCTAAAAAGCAGGAGTAGCTGACACTACCGGAGAACGTGAATATGCCGTGTGTGATAATATTTGCCGTGCGCTAAATATCGGGCGCACGACAAACACCAATATTGTCGTGCGCAACCGGGAAAGCGCACGGCAAAACAAAGCCGCACGGCATAATAAGTATTTGCCGTGCGTCACGAAAACGGCGCACGGCAAACAACCTTTTTGCCGTGCGTCCGACGCGCGCCGCACGGCAAACAGCCTGGCACGTGCGCGGCCCGTGCGCCGTCCGTCCGACGAGAGACGGCCAGCGACGGCCGTCAATGTTTGCCGTGCGCCTCATCAAGACCCACGGCAAAGCTTGTAACTTTGCCGTGTGTTCCTGAGCAGAGCACGGCAAAAATTTTGCACGTGGTCGTGGCCGCGGACGGCCATCGATAGTCCCGTTAACGGCCAGGGCACGTGAGCTCCACGTGGGATGTTTGCCGTGCGTATGGCTCACGGCGCACGGCAAAGTTGTACGTTTGCCGTGCGTTCCTATGGGGCGCACGGCAAACATGTACGTTTGCCGTTCGTGAGGCTCAAGCCCACGGCAAAGGAACAAAAAAATTTGTTTTTTGTGTCTCTTTCTATTTATCTACTACCAAAATGTTATTTTATACTACAAACTCCAATTATATACATTTCTCGATATGCTTACTATTTTTAAGAATTTTTCGTCATTTAAAGGATTTATTTCGTTGAAGTCAAATTTGAACTGCAAGTGCATGAAAGAATAGAGTAAAGTTCGGGGAAAAATCATATTCATTTCATTGAGTCATTTTTAAGACCATACCCATGAAATTGTATGTAATTCTGCAAAATTTATTAGCTAAGCATTAAGATTCACGTGAGATTGAATCGTTTTTTAATTATATAAAATACAAACAAAGTTTGAAAATCATGAAATTTGTCCAGAACACATGATATCCTATGTGGATGTTGTGGTAAATCACTGATAAGGTTTTGAACATTTCTTTACCTATAGTGTTCAAAATCGAAACATCTAAGGAGAAGTTTCAGATGGTTAGAGAGTGGTGATAATGTTTGTAGTTTTAGGAAAGTTCAAATTGGATTTTGAATTTACAACTTTTTCTATAGTGAATATACAACAATTACATAGACTCACGTTAATTTATGGTAATATGTGAAGAATTGAAATGTATGGTTACGAATTTGATTGATGCAAGTTGAAATTGCATGAAATAACAAGCTCTTTGCCGTGTGCATTGACAAGGGACGCACGGCAAACAGAATGTTTGCCGTGCGCATTGACCGGGGCGCACGGCAAACAGATTCTTTGCCGTGCGCTTTGACCTTTGGCGCACGGCAAAGCTCTGTTTGCCATGCGCTTGAAACACGGGCACACGGCAAACGTTGGGGGCCCATGCGGCCACACAATTCCGCGCCTGGGAGGAAAATTCGAAATGTTTGCTGTGCGTCCCAGATCTGACGCACGGCAAAACGTTTGCCGTGCGTCCCAGATCTAACGCACGGCAAATGTGGTAACCTAAATAAACGTTTGGCCGGCCCGTGGCCGGCCACAACAACACACCGCACACGCACAGCGCGCCGCCGCCGCCGCCGCTCGTCTTCCCGACCCCGCGCGCCGTCGTCCCCCACGCCGGGGCCCCCGCTTCCGGCCGCGCCCTCCTGGCCCCGGCCGCGCCCTCCCGCCGCCGGCCGCCTACGCGCCCCTGCCCCGGCCATGTGCGGTGGGGTTTTTTTTTTTTTGGTATTTGTAATTTACATATATAGTTTAGTTTAGTTTATATATAGTTTAGTTTAGTTTACATATATAGTTTAGTTTGGTTTAGTTTATATGATTTAGTGTAGTTTATATGATTTAGTTTAGTTTATATGTTTTAGTGTAGTTTATATGATTTAGTTAGTTTAGTTTAGTATAGTTTATATAATTTAGTTTATATAGGTTAGTTTTGTCTTATTTAGATAGTTTAGTTTAGTTTAGTTTATATAGTTTGGTTTTGTTTAGTTTGTATAGTCTATATGGTTAGTTTAATTTATACGTATAGAATGTTAACTTGTTATGTCTCTCAATTTGACATGTCATTTGTGTCAATTTGTCATTTATGCCAATTTGTCAATTTTAAGGAGAGTAATTCATTGCGCCACTTGGACCGTTGGAGGAAGAGGAGGTGGTGGTGATCGCCATTGAGCTTTGGCCCTATAGGTGAGCTTTGGCATGCGATGTTGCATGCCTTGTGTCCGGCCATCGAACCGTGTGAAGAAAACAATTGTGTAGCCCGGCCTTCGTGTCGTGGCTTGTTTCTTTTGCAGGATGTGGGGTTTTGGTAACTTCTCCGTACAGGAGAGGTGCTGTCGAAATTTTTAAAAATTACTAAGCATTGATCTACTTTTGCAGGACTTCACTACAGGATCCCGGTTCTTTGCCGAGTGCCCGAGGCACTCGGCAAAGGCCCGATTACATTCGGCAAAGGCTTTGCCGAGTGCCGCAGTCGGCAAAGAGGAGTCGGCAAAGATCCTCTCGGCAAAGAATTCTTTGCCGAGTGTCAAATATCGGGCACTCGGCAAAGTCTTTGCCGAGTGCCTAATATTTTGCCGAGTGTCGGCCCTAACGCTCGGCAAAATATATTGAAACCGTCAACATTGACGGCTTCTTTGCCGAGTGCCAGTTGACCGGGCACTCGGCAAAGTTTTTTTTATTTTTTTAGCATAAATTCTTTGCCGAGTGTTACACGCGGCACTCGGCAAAGAATTTCGTCCTGTTTTTTTAAAAAAAGTCGTTGCCGAGTGCCCGGGCCACGGCACTCGGCAAAGAATTTTTCTTTTTTATAAAAAAAAATCTTTGCCGAGTGCCATGGCCAAGGCACTCGGCAAAACTGGGAAACTAGTTTCAGCCATCTGATGTCGCAACTAGATTCAAACCTTCTCAATTTTTTATCATAGACTGCACATGACATAAGAGGACACCACACCAAGTTTCGTGATTTTTTGACTACGTTTGAATTTTATATAATTTAAATACAATTCGAGAATAAGCGGGCGGCCATGTTATGCGAACAAGACGTTCAAATTTTTACGTGATTTTCTAGATACAGCCTCGAAAGACACCCTTGAACATGAATATAATTTTTCGGAGGGCCACGTTTCATTATTTCATGCGCCCGCAGTTCAAACCTACATTATTCGAAAAAATTCAAGAAAAGAGAATAAACTCAGGAAATATCACAAACTGTAATAAAAAAGCCTCAAACTTGAACATTTTATCTTTACTAGTGTAATGAAGCTCCCAAAAAAATTTTGGAAAGAAAAAACAAAAAAGAACTTTGCTGAGTGCCTAGGGTTGGCACTCGGCAAAGAGGCAAATTTGCCGAGTGCCTCAGCCTGGCACTCGGCAAAGAGAGTATTTTGCCGAGTGCCAAACGGCAAGCACTCGGCAAATTCGACGGAGCCGGACGCCGTCTGTCCGTGGCAAGGATTTGCCGAGTGTACATCTTCGCCGAGTGCCTGGCACTCGGCAAAGACGGTTCTTTGCCGAGTGTTAGGATTCGCCGAGTGTCCGGTGCTCGGCAAAGTGGTTTTTGCCGAGTGTTGGCTTTTGCCGAGTGGCGCACTCGGCAAAGAGGCCCTTTGCCGAGTGCCCGATATTTGGCACTCGGCAAACCATAAGGCACTTGGCAAATCTCCAGTTTCCTGTAGTGCTTTTCCCATCCCGCAGGCATCGCCGGAGGAGTAGGAGGCCTCGGAGGCCTCGGCGAACCCTTCTTGCCATCCGCCCCCGCCTCGCCGTCGAGTTACTAGGTGAGGACATGGCTCAACTCCCCTGTTTGCGCATCATGTTCGTAGATTAGGCCGGCACCCTAGCTAGACGTCTCCCGTTCGAAAGAGATACGGTTGCAAATATGCATGTACTTGCATATGTATGACCGTATCTGTTTTGAATTGTCCATGCTTTTTGGACAGCCTGATGATGTGTAAACGGGGTTAGTTTCCATTCTCTGCGTTAACCCCTCCGAGCCAGGAGCACGGGCAGTAGCCCTCCGAGAAAGAAGCTTGGCCGCTACTATATTGCCGACAGCATGGTAGACACGGCCAGTACTCCCACTCTCCAGGCTCCGTGCTCCTGCCCGTGCTCCTGCCCGTGCTCCCACGGCCGTCTGCGACACAGGTCCAAGTGGACCGACTTCAGGTTATTTCTGAAATATTCATCGTTACTCAATTTCTACATATATATGTTTCCTTTGCATTGTGATATTGTATCTAACATATGTGTTCTTTGCATTGTAATTGTAGGCCCGGTTCGATGAGCAAGCAGTGGCACACCAGGCGGCCTTAGTCTAGGTTGAGCAGCGGGTGGTCACACAGGTGGCCCATCAGGTGGCCGAGCATCAGGAGCTGATGGCCCAGCACTATGCAAAGCAGCAGCAGCTGATGGCCGAGTACATGCAGGCATGCGCGGCAGTTTTTTCGAGTGGTCTACCAATGCCGGCGATGCCTCAGATGCCTCCGATGCCCCAGTTGGTGTTGACTCCGCAGTCGGCTGCGTTTCCGACTACTCCCGTACGTTGTGAGTCACTTGCAAACCTCGCTTCATTTCAATTCAACTCGCTTAGAGACCTAGAGATATTAGAGATTGATAGAAATGACATAATAACTTAGATACAAAATACTCCTTTTTGTTTGTAGAATCAGTCCGCGGCATCGAATAATGTTGAAGTGGGGTTAAACCCCCAGGAGCTGTTCCCTCCTATGATCGGCGCCCCACCGCCGCCGTTCCAGCCACCTCCTCCTCATTGAGCTCATGTTTATGAACTTGTGGATCGATTGTGAACTCGTTTATGTACTCGTCAATGAATTGTGAACTTGTTCATGTCCAGTTTGTGGATATATATGTATTTTTGGATTTAATGATGGTTATTGTGCTATATATATAATGCCTGTGATGTTTTATATGAGATATATATGATATCTGTGAAATTTGGTTGATGGGGTCCTTTAAAGCGAAAAACAGAAAAAATAGGGATTTTATGGCACGTTTGCCGTGCGTCTTGCATGCAGTGCACGGCAAACATGCCGTTCCTGTGCACTGGAATGGCACATTTACCGTGCGCTGCATGCAGGCGCACGGCAAACGTACCATAGTTTGCCGTGTGCCTGCCAGTTGGCGCACGGCAAACAGAATACGTTTGCCGTGCGCCTGGCTCATGGCAAAGGCATCCTTTTTGCCGTGCGCCTGTCGTCTGGCGCACGACAAAGAGGTTGTCTTTGCCGTAAGCCAGGCGCACGGCAAACAGCGTCGTCCCCGCGCCGTCTCCGTCCGCCGTCACCGCCGTGACCACTTTATTTTGCCGTGCGCCCCTTCTAACGCACGGCAAACATTCTTTGCCGTGCGCCTAATATAAAGCGCACGGCAAAGGCATGTTTGCCGTGCAAAGATACGCCGTGCAGCCTTTGCCGTGCGCATGGGCAAAATGCGTACGGCAAAGGTTTTGCCGTGCATTTTTCGGTAGTGTGAGGTGGAAGAGGCCACGGCTGATGCGTGGACCCGGTGTAGCAGTAACGGAAGACCATGACGGAAGTTGATGGAAGGGCCAAAAAAGCAAACCAAAATTGAAAGTAGGCCAACTAAGTAAATTGGAGAAATAAAGGGCCAAGAATCTAAGAGAAACTTTTTTTAAGACCAAATAAATAATTTACTCCTTTAATTTTGTAGCGACCATGCCATTAATAAACTTCCTTTAAAAACTACTCCATCCATCTCATATTACTTATGGAAATACTCTATGTAGGGCGTCTGATGGAACGGACGCCTTCTTCCACCTCGCTCTCTCTTTCACCCCCTCGCCTCGCTCGCACCCCTCGGCGCCCCGGTGACCTCCCGCAGCCCATGCCCTGCTGACTCCTCGTGGTGCCGCCCATGCTCGATACTGCACGGCGCCTCTAGCCCCATCGGCAGCCCTCACGCCACCCTCAGCCTTGGTGCACGGCGCCCCCATCGCACCCCGTCCCCGTGCCTCCAAGTCAGCGGCGTCATGTGCCCTCCGCGCCCGATCCAGGCAGCCACACGCCGTCCTGCGCCCGGATCCAGGCGGCCGCGCGCCTCGCCGATGCCCTCCGCGCTCGAATCCGGCGGGTTGCCGCTCGCCAACGCCAGGCCCATCACGCCCCGCTCCGGCCGCCTCCTCTGTGCCTGCTGCTCGCCGTCGTTCCCAGCTCCAGCCGCAGCTTGCCGTTGTCCTTTGCTTCGGCCGCCGCTCGCCATCGTCCCCCTCGCCGCACACCACCAGGAGCTCGGTAGCAGCATGCCCCAGTCTGGAGTTCTTCTGTGATGTGGACTTTTTTCTTTGTTGCATGTATGTTTTTAGGATGTTGGAGTTATTAATCTGAGATGTTGCAACTTGTGATTTGCGATGTTGCAGCACGGATGTTGGGGATTTAGGGATGTTGAAGTTGTTGTAAATGTTGAGATGTTGCAAACAGTTCGATGTTGCAAAAGATAATTTCAAATGTTGAATATATTGTTTCTCTACGTTGCAATGGGACCATCGATATTGCAAATGTTATTGACTGGGGTATGTTGCATGAAATGTTGCGGCGGGAGGTGGAGCTGCCGAGGGGATGGTTTGGTGGACTTTTTTTTGTGTGCACGACCCGATGTTGCAAACGTTGCAGACATTACTTTTCAATGTTGCACACGTATTTTTGGATGTTGCAAAGCCGCCGACATGTTGCATCCAACATTTGTCAATGTTTTGGCGGGAGGTGAGTTGCTGACGGATGAGGTTTGATATATTTTCGGTGCGCAAATGTTAATGTTGCAAGCGTTAATTTTCAATGTTGCGAACGTTCGATTCAAATGTTGTGACTATTAGTTTTGAATGTTGCGGCAGACGTCCGATGGGAGGAGCCCCCATCAGACGCCCGACCGCTAGTCTTTCCCTATTACTTATTGATTTATCATCCTACAAACATTAACGTTTCCTAATTTACTTGACTTGCTTGCATCCTAATGTATGTTTCTCTCTTTCTCTCTCTTCTTGTTTTCTATGCATCCATCTCCATCCTAATTCTGGGTAGAAAATTTTACTAGATATGTTTTTGACGGAAGTCAGTATTGGGATGCTATTCAGGGTACTCTAACCATTAGGCTAGAGGCCATTTCGCATGTAACTATATATCTAAAATATCCTATATTCATGTCCGCTAAAACATCTAGCTCAAGCTTTATCTTGTAATGTGAAAAATGCAAAGGTAGTTTTCTTGTAATGTCAGGAATTGTTACCAGATTTCTGAAATATCCTATATTCGTGTGCTCAAAATTGTCAATATGGATTTCCATATCTGTATCGGTTGATCTCAAGTATCTGAAATCTGAACTGTCAATATTCATTTTTCATGATGCAATTCATATTTGTCAAAAACAAAATGTTAAAAACGAATTATTTCCCATATTACACGTATCCAAAAATAATATCTTACAACTATTGCCTCATTTTGTTTTTATTGAAATATATTTACTGTTTATTTTTTGATGTATTAACATCATTATTTTAGTACACATTACTTTATTTGTTTATTAATGTAAAATATTTTTATATTACCTAGTTTTGTACTAATTTATTTGCTACAGTAGGTATGTATTGGTATATTTATTTATTAAATATTTATTTCTATACTTGGCTGGTAAAAAGAAACCTTAGAGATAGTACTCCCATACTGTCTGTACTTGTATAACGATTTTGCCCTTCCTATATATAACTTGATGCTTAAAAAATTTGTTATTGTTGAAAGTAACATTATTTAAATAGAAACTGTACAAATGGTATACCTTTTGCCAAAATTAATGGTCTTATCAGTGATTAGTGTCGACATGGGCTTGTTGGCACCTAGCGCTAGTTCCTATCTCTTGATGTTTAAGAAATCAATGTTGTTTTTCATGTGACTCGGATGGATAAGGTTTTTGCATGGACAATTGTAGTACCGAATAAAATCAACAACTTATACCTAAATTTTTCATCTGAAGTCATTTAGATAAAGAAAAATAACCGTGCTACACTTACAAAAAATGTTTTACGTAAATCCTACGCTCTGCTGATGTGGTCAAACATAGCTGGTTGCATGATTTTGGGTTAGCATAATTCAAGCAGGCACTTGATATAAGTTCACTGACACATCAGTATAAAAAAATGATAGAGTGGAGCTGAATAGTGAAGTGGAGTTCTTGGAGTGATGTTCTATAGGAACTTCCTATAAGCTATATGTGTTTTCCTATTATTTACTATGGAAAGAACATATATATTCCCATGTGGCTGAATAAAAAAGAGCGCATGTGTCGCAGTCGCAGCCCTAAAATCAAACAAGGATTTGGCTTGTCCAATATTTTTAACAAATTACCCACCATTGCTATTACAAACACTCGTTGAAATATATGAATAGAGAAATAAGTTAAAAAATATCCATGTGTAAATTAACAATTACCATATGCTTCATTACGTAAATAATTGTGTGCAAGTATGTGATAGAAAGTTAAGTATTACCCACTGTTGATATTACGTAAATAAACATCCGCAAATATATCATAGAAAGATAAGTTATGGATATATCTATGATAATAGAAAATTAATTCTAGTTAGGTTATCAATACTTACCGCGCCAATGCGCAGATCAATCAACTAGTTTAATTAGATCAATGCAAATCGCCAGCTGTTGTCATTAGATGGGTGGTGCATACCTTTCGTTCTGAAATGCATCATCACGAAGTTCCTCAATGAGCATCGTCTGATCCCATCTTCTGGTGTGAATGTCTGAGTACTTGTCTTTATTAAGTCGTAACAGAATTTCCTCCAGAACCCAGTTGATGTCACGATTACGACCCACCATAACGAAAGCCTTAAGAATGTATTTATCCGAAAGATAGTCATACACTGCTCTAACAAGAGTTGTCTTGCCCACCCCGCCATCTCCAAAGATTGACATAATCTTGAGCTGCTTTGTGTTCACACTTAGTCTCTTGACTAACTCATCCCTTGTGCCAACAATACCAACAAGCTTTTTATGATCCTCTTTCGAAGGTAACTGGGGAGGGTCATAATTTTTGTCCGCGGCAGGAGTAGCCACATTATCTCCAGCCGTCTGTTCGGGACGTCTCTCATACAGCTCATGGGCTCTGTCCGTGATGTCATTTATGGTCTCTTGGAGCTCCTGTTGGTTGGTTGTAGGCTCTGAGCCCTCCGTGCATACCCGTAATAAGCCATCGACGAGATCCTCTGTGTCATATGACAGCTCCTTCACTTCACGGACCCAAAGCTTGTCAGTTTCAAGTAGATCATCATGCTTTTTCTGTAACACCATGGATAGGTTAGCCTGGATGTACTTTAAATCTTCGTTGAGACGTGTCATGTTCTTCTCCGTCCAGGTTTGCCGCAGATTGTGTGCAAGCTTGATCAGCTGGCACAGCTTGGAGAGCAGGGGTCGCATGGCACCTGTCTCCACATCCACGGCTTGGTTATTGCTTGCTTGTTTATTAATTGCTTGTCTAGCCAGTGTCATGTGTGGTGGGAGGAAATTAAGGCGCCAGTCTTTAGGGCTGCTAGAAGTGATGTTGTCGTCCTTCAATGCAGTATATATGATGTTAGTTAGGCTATGTAATAAAAATGAAATATCTCGATCGTTATAGAGTAATAACGGGCGCTGTGCTTGATAGATTAGATAGCTCATACCTTGGACACCGGTTTCTCAGGTTCATCATATACAGCCGTCAAGTTCACCTCATCAACCACATTCGGGGCCTCGTGATCGAACATGTGTTCAGTTACATCCTCATCTGTTAGGCCTTCCTTCACTTTTGTGCTCTTTACAATAACCTTATCATGCATAGATGACAGGGTCATTGCCTCCTGCGCTTCCAGTACAATCATCACAACACAAGTACGATTGGCTCGCACAATTCCTTTTCTTTTGCTGCACTTCAGTGGTAATCCCACCTCGATGTAGAAGGCAACGCAGTTACCTGTCTCATTGCTCAGCATAACCTCAACCTCAGATGATATTTGCTTGTTAGTCTGAAAGCCAAAACGCAGCTCCAGCGGCTTAATCCCCAGCATATCATCATCAGAAGTTTCTATCTGAGGGAAACAAGATAGATGGAGAACAACAAAGTTACTTATTATAGCCCAAGTTAACAGGATCTACATATGTTGTATTGAAGTTGACATAAGGTGATAAATTATGATAAATGATGATGAGTTACTCCACCAATATGCTGGAAGGTAAATAGTCTGGCATTTAAAGATTTAACTTTATTTTGGCGAGGACTTCGGGGGGGGGGGGGGGGGGGGGGGGGGGGATGGGTGGGGTGAGGGGAGGGGAGCATTCCCATCTTTTCATTTTTGTTTCAGCCAACTGCGTGTTCAGGAGTTGGCTTTCTAATCTAGATGACAAGTTTTGCCTTTGATATTGGTTAGGATGGCTGCTTCATATGGGGTTATTTGGAGATAATGCAATAATATTATATTTGACAAAACCAGATATTTGGCATTTATGAATGATCTTCTCAGAGGGACCTATTTCCACCCGCCTCTGTAAATTGGTTTACAGAGGCGGGTGATGTTTCAGCCCGCCTGTGTTATTTCTTTCACACAGGCGGGCACGGCGACCACCCCTACAAATAGCCCCATTTGCACAGGCCCTTTGCTAGAGGCGGCCGCGATGCCCGCCTCTGTAAAGCCGTTTTGGCCACCTGTATAAGGCTTCGCTGGCGTGGTGAACCACCGCTTTCCGATTTTGCCATGGCCCTTTTCGCAAGCTTCAGAGACCAAGCCCCTATATAATCCCACGGTCCCGCCTCATTTCTGTTTCCCAAGAAACCATACCGCACCCGAGCCCTAGGGCTAGCAGCCGCCATCGCCATTGTTGAGCTCAAAGTCACACGTCGACCTCGCCTCAGAAGAAAGAGGTGATGCGTATACTGACTGTCTTGTCTGGACAAGCCTCTGTTGCTCTGGTAGAGAAAAAGATGCATCATCTATTTAGGGGGAGGAATGCTTGGAATATCAAAACAATGGCAACTGCTAATGAATTCATGATTACTTTCCCCACTGAAGATATGAGATTTCAGTTAACCAGATTCAAGAGTTTTGAGTTTGAGACGGCTTTGATTAAAGCTACGGTTGTGCCTACTAATATTTCAGCCGGTGCACATGGTTTTCTTTATGTGGTTTGGGTCAAGGCCTACAATTTTTCTGAAGATGCTCGAACGGTGGAAATTGTGATGGAATCTGCTTACTTGGTAGGTGACCCTGAGGAGGTGGATATCAGTACTCTTAGTAAGCAAGGGCCCATCAGGGTGAAGCTGTCTTGCAATGATTATAGAGAATTAAAAGGTGAAACACAGATCTTTTTTAATGGTGAGAGTCATAGAATCAAATGGGTGGTGGAGCAGGAGGGAGTGATTTCAGCTCACTTCCATGATGGAATGGACAGATCAGGGAGAAGTGAAGACAAAGAGAGAGATGGCCAAGGGGATTATTCTCATGACAGTCATGGATAGCCTTTGATCAAGCAAAACATGGGAAGAATCCTAAAGATGATATTGGCCCTAGCAACAAAGGAGAAGGTGGATCTTACAAGAAACAGAAATATGATGCTGGTGAAGGAGCGACTTCGGGTGTGGACATACTGAGGGATTCTGAGGAAAGTTACAATGTTGCTGTCAGTGATATCAGGAAGCAGCTAAATGTAGAAGTTTCAGATGTTCATCAGAGTGAAGACCTAGAAGAGGAGGGGGAGGGTCCTCAGTAGAGCTCTTTTACGGTGCCTTATACTACTATGCGGTAGTATAGAGTATGGATGAGATCAAACCATCCATTGTTAAGGGTAATTTAGTAATAATTGTATATGTATTAATTATCTTTTGTAAAGGGGTGATTTTTTACTTTTAAAAATATATTATCGTGACATCATTTTTGTCCTTTTTCCCATAATACCCTTATACTACCTATACTACTCATGTATACTACCCACACTACTAGTGAAGCTTTTAGTAGTATACAATTAATTTTGACCGTCGGATGTTTCTATACTAGTACTTTTCAAGCACTAGTATATATACACCAGTATAAGGCACCGTAAAATAGCTCCCTCAGTATACTCAACAAAGTGTGAACCAAGCTGAAACCAATGTTCATGATGGGGCAGATGAAGATGGCATGGAAGAGGAATTGGTAGACTATGAAGATGAATCATTGGAGATGGAAAGAAGTGAAATGGAGAGAATGGACAAGGTCTTTTCTGATAAGATGGATCAAATAGCCCCTCAAACTGATACCACCCTGGCTAATTTGAAGGAAGCTCCTCAAATCGATCTGGAGAAAGGAGAAAAAGGTGTAGATGGCAATATGGGAAGTCAGTCACTAAATCTAGTGCAATCTCAAAAGAAAACCAGGCTGAAAATTCAAACTGAACCACCTGTGGCACAAAGGAGGAGTATGAGGAATGGTACTGATAAGGGGATGCTGCTAGAATGGGCAGCTGCGCTCAAGACTAAACACAACAATATCACAGGTAATTTATCTTGCTTTTCTTCTTTTAATTTTGATAATTCTAATGATTGGACACAAGTTGCTGTGGTGAGTAAAATTAAGTTGGGTAATAATGAGGAACAATCTGTGGAAACTTTAAAATCATATGACATGGCACAGGCTGTTATAGCAGAGGCTAGGGAGTTGGCAGCTGCAGAGAAGGGGAAGCATGTTCAAGAACAGCAAACATGTGAGGTGGAAAATACACCAATCACAAATATGGCTGAGATGGGTGGGGAGGATTTAGAGGCGAAGTCCCTCCCTGATCCAGACATAGATGTGTTTGAAGAGGGGAACAATCAGACCAAAAAGCAAAAAAAGGCCGGTGGAAGGAAATCTAAACGGAAAACATGAAGATACTGTTTTCGAATATCAGAGGTTTGGGTCGTCTGGGGAGGAGGAAACAGCTTAGAGAGTTGATGTCTAAACATAGTGTAGATGTTGTGAGCTTGCAGGAAACAATCAAGCAAGACTTTAATATACCAGAGCTGAGAGGGTTGCATGGTGGCTTTTCTTTATCCTGGAATTGGACTGGAGCTGAAGGTCATTCGGGGGGGTACTTGGTGGGTGTTAAACAGGGCACTCTTGATGCTATATCAATGGATTCAGGCAATTTTTTCTCTAGTATTACTATTTCTAATCAAGATAGTTTCACCTGGGAAGTTATCAATGTCTATGGCCCAGTACAGATAGAGAGGAAATCCATTTTCTTGCAAGAGTTGAAAGCTAAATTAGAGGCTTGTACTCTCCCTTTTGTGATAGGAGGTGACTTTAACATGATCAGATTCCCACATGAGAAATCATCTGGTAATTATGATCAGTCTTGGATGGATGCTTTCAATCTTGTTATTTCTGAGCTTGGAATTAGGGAAATGGCGAGGAAAGGAAGTAAGTTTACTTGGACCAATAAGCAAAGTGATCCTGTTATGAGTACCTTAGAGCTTTCACCAATGCTAGTTGGGATCAATATTACCATAAGGCTATTTGTTTAGCGCTGACACGAGTGGGTTCTGATCATAATCCCCTGCTGGTAGACACTGACTGTGCTGCCCTGAACCAACCTCATATTTTCAGATTTGAAATGGCATGGCTTATGGTTCCTGGTTTCAAAGAGGGTATTTTGGAAAAATGGCCGTCTAGAGGTACCCTGGGGTGTCCAGGATTACTGGAAAAGGGTGAAAAGTTATGTTCGTAGGTGGTGTAAAGGTTGGGGTGCTAATTTGGGGGGTCAGATGAAGAGAGATAAAACCTTTCTTTTATCTGAGCTTCAGAAGCTAGATAAAATGGCAGAGGAGACTGGACTTACAAGTGCTCAGTGGAATGAGAGGTATTCTATGGAGGTAAGGTTAGAGAGAATTTACTCCTTTGAGGAAATTCAATGGCAAAGAAGGTGTGGAGAGAAGTGGTTGCTCAAGGGGGATTCGAACACAGGGTATTTCCACAGTGTAGCAAATGGGCGAAAGAAGAAATGCACTATTGTGGCTCTGGAGGAAGATGGGCGGGAACTTGTTGATCCAAGACTGATTAGAGAACATGTAGATGGCTTTTATAAGAAGTTGTTTGGCCAAGAGAATAGAGGGGATGTGACACTTGAAGATGATATATGGCAGTCACGAGGGTCTTTGTCAGAGGAGGAGGCACTCACTTTGGTCAAATCTTTTACACTATCTGAGATTGAATGTGCTTTGAAAGATATGGATGTTAGTTCAGCCCCTGGGCCTGATGGGTTGCCAGTGGGCTTCTATTTATCCTTCTAGGATCAAATCAAGGATACTCTTCTAGAGATGTTTCAGACAGATTAAATTATGGCATGGTATCTCTGATCCCCAAAATTAAAGATGCCAACAATATTCGGCAGTATAGACCGATGTGCCTGTTGGATGTTGATTATAAGATCTTCACTAAAGTGTTAACTCTTAGATTGACGCCGATGGCTGGGAAGTTAATTAGTGAGTCTCAGACAGCCTTTATTCCTGGTAGGTTCATTTTGGAGGGTGTGGTAATTCTCCATGAAGTTCTTCACGAGCTTAGAGTGAAAAAGAAGAAAGGTGTAATAATTAAACTGGACTTCGAAAAAGCTTATGACAAGGTACATTGGGGGTTTGTGACTGAAGTCCTAGAGAGGAAGAATTTTCACCCAAAATGGATCAGTTGGATGAAGCAAGTGATAGAGGGGGGCAGAGTGGGAATTAACCTCAATGGTGAACATGGTAAATATTTTAGGACTTTCAAGGGGGTCAAGCAGGGTGACCCCCTCTCTCCACTATTGTTCAATCTGGTAGCAGATGGCTTGGCTGTGATGTTAGAAAATGCAAGAGTCAGGTGCAATTAGAGGGCTGGTGCCAAATTTAGTCGATGGAGGCCTCACTCATTTGCAGTACGCTGATGACACCATAATTTTCGTAGACCTAGAGGATGCCTCAATTATTCATACAAAGTTCCTACTTTACTGTTTTGAAGCTATGTCAGGCCTGAAAATAAATTATTTGAAGAGTGATGTCATAGTTATTGGGGGTGATGAAAATGAGCAGTTAAGGGTGGCGAATATGCTTAACTGCAAGGTTGGCACTTTACCTATGAAATATCTGGGTATCATGGTATATCAATATCATATGACGGCTGCGGGGTATACTGCTCAAAAAGTAGAAAAACGACTACCTACATGGCATTGTAGCACAATTTCGTATGGAGGCAAGATGATTCAAGTGGAGTCGTGCTTAAGTTCAATTCCCAACTACACTATGGCAAGTTGGGAATTGAACTTAAGCACGACTCCACTTGAATATCACATGGCAAGTTTTGGCATGGTCCAGGGATGAAGAAAAAATATCACATGGAAAGTTGGGATCTCATTGCCAGACCAAAAGAGGCAGGGGCCCTGGGCTTCAATGACACCAGGTTCATGAACAAATGGCTTTTGGCCAAGTGGATTTTCAAAATTGAGAGGGGTGACCAAAGTCTGTGCTTGAACCTATTACGAAGAAAATATTTGGGTGGCAACGGCTTTTTTAGTTGTCAATATAGAGGTGGTTCCCAGTTTTGGAGGGGTCTGAATGATATCCAAGAGAGTTGTTTAGTGGGATTGGTGTATCAGGTAAGTGATGGTAGGAAAAGTCGCTTTTGGTTGTATGTGTGGCTTACTGGATGCCCTTTGAAAATAATGTTTGCTAATCTGTACAAGATTTGCAATGAACAGCTTGCCACAGTTTTTGAGGTTATGTCAGATAATGTGCTGAAGTTGACGTTCAGGAGATCTTTTGGCCCGGCGGAGTTGGAGGAATGGCAAGTTCTGTTGACATGTTTAGAGGATGTGGAGTTCACCGATGGCAAAGATTCAGTGTACTGGGCTTTAGAAAAATCTGGCAATTTTTCGACTTCCTCACTCTATCATTTCCTGACCTTCCATGGCATGGTTAATAAGATGCTATCTGAAGTATGGAAGGCCAAAGTTCCACAAAAAATCAGGTTTTTTGTCTGGCAAATTGATAAACTACAATCTGCAGAGCAGCCAGTTAAACGAAACTATGCGAAAGGTTTCATAGCGAAACTATGCCACGCATCTTGATAGTGTTAAGTGGCTAGCTACCATGGGCACAAACGGGGAATCCGACTTGTGGGTTAAGATGTGCCACCTCTGCAAAGTGTAAAACTGATATATCAGTCGTGCTCACGGTAATGAGCAGCATGAACCCTTACATAATAATTGAACTCAAAGGTGAACCAAATTGTTATATGCTTATCTATGTTTATGTTCATGTTTATGCTTATGTTAACTTTTGGGATGGTTTAAACTTACATCTTGTAGTATTTTTGCTGCTAATAAAACTTGAACAACTAAAAGTGTTTAAAAGCTAAGTAGTTGCCAGCTCCACAGAAAGGCTTCATGTCGTCTGCTTTGCTCTATACTTGCTAAGTACCAACCAAAAGTGTACTCATCCTTGCAGAATTATTGTTCAGACCAAGTGGAATGGGAGGACTATCCCAAGGAGTTTGGTGACATCTAGGCGAGTTCTCCACCAGTCAGCTGCCTATGGAGGCTTTTGAAGATTTCTGTTGCTAGTTATCGTTTATTTCATTTTGTTAAAGAAATTGTGTCATCTTGAGTTTAATAATGTAACTTGATACTCTATTTGATAATGCATTAATTGTCTTATGATTATCATTGAGGAAGTCATCATGTGTGTGTAAACTTGATCCTGGATTCCTGGTGCACAAATGAGCAGCATTCTGTTTTGTTCTTAAAACCGGGTGTGACACTTTAACACTGTTGCTTGAGGAAGTAGTCCGTTAGCTCAAGGCATACAAGGGACGTGCAACATATATGTAAGTAAAGGTGGTGATAGAAACAACAGCCAGATGCATCTCAGTTCACACTCAAACTCTAGCGGAGTGGGCTTGGTCGAAGTGGGCAGACAGGAACATTCCACACAATAGAAGTGGAACAGAATCAGGAATCGAACACAGTGCTGTTGAGATAGTGTGTTTAAAAAACTATGAATGAGAAGGTCATAATTGTGGTGGAGTCCCTGACTAGACCAAAAAAAAGGAAGATTCAAGAACTAGATGAAGATGGAAGCGAGCTAAGGGTACTGCTTACAGCAATCTCAGAACAGAAACCTCTACTTCAGCATTCATCGCACCCTCAAATTTGAAACAAGATCGGAAACCCTTCCAAAATTAAAATTTGAATGTACAATGATTACATTTCACTAAATTAGTTAGATCCAAACTAAGGAACTAGAATTTTTCAAAGTGTCTTTACAAGAAGTGCTTGGTTGTTTTTGTTTCTACTGAAGCTGAATACATTTGAATTTTTTTCAATTCAATTTGAATTCTATTCAATTTATGTTCCAAAGAAAATTGAAATTTTTATTGATAAACAAATTTTATTGATTTAGTATTAGGGAGGTTTTCGTTGTCGGAGCTGTCAAGAACTATCTAAGCTCTGCAGGCATAGAAGGACGACCAGGGACGGTGGCTAACCGTTGTAGCCTCATTTGGAAGCCCAAAATCTCCTTGGGATCTCGGCCGTTTTCCGGGGAGCTCATCCTCGCGTGGAAAGTGCTCCCAGACCGAATTTCCCTGGCATTTGGGAGGCCCATCTCTAGGGGAGCGCGGCCTGACCCCTACATTTTCCCCAGGGCAAACCCTCCCGTCCTCGAGACCTCGGGTGCATCTTCCCTGGCTGCCTCTCTCGCTGCCTCCTGCTCGGCTCCCGTCGAAGCCATGCCACCACTCTGCCTTCCCACCAAAGCTGCGCCACCACTCCACCTCCCCGCCAAAGCCGCACAGCCGCCTCGGCCGCTTGTCCTAGTCGCCAGTCCTCCGCCTCCCCATCTTCCCTCGGCTCCCTATCCAAGAGACACAGCCCCTCCGCCTCCCCATCCTCCGTCGCCTCCTCGTCCTCTCTGTCGCCTCCCCATACAGGCGCCCCACCCGTCCATCTTCCCGTCAAGCGCCGCGGACATCGACCTGCTGCCGCGCTGCCTCCCCGTCAATTCGTTGCTCCTCTACCTTGGTTCCTCCTACGCATCCACCTGGCTCTTGACTTCGTCTTCATCCTTGGCATCGAGTACGTGGTGAGCTCTCCAATCTCAATTCTAACATAATGTCTATAGTAGATGTTGCACACGAATACTTAAGAACCAAGTTGTGACTGTGATTAGCCATATTCTGGATCTGACCCTATGCTCTCCTGCTACTTCAATTTTTTGAATAGAATCAAATGTGTTTGCAGTAGTGCCTTGCTAACATGAAATTTGTTTAATGTTTCATCCTTTGCAATACCATGCACTGATGCACATAATTATGCACTGTGTCTTTCGTAAATCGGAAGTCTCTTTCATCCTTGTAAATCAATCAAGAACCAGCGAATGAAATACATCCTTCTTCCTCCCTATTTTGTGTGCATTTTGCTTGAGTGTGGGTAAGAAGCTGATTTGTTAACAGGTCCATGATTTTTGGTTGATTGTTTCTTTCCTTAATCTCTGTTTAGTTGTCAATCAATTGAGTTCTGATTGGTTTAGAATTAAGCAAATAAAAGGGGCACAGCTTGAGCTCTGCAGCTCTGGAGTTGTCAATCAATTGAATGATTCATGCATGTGTCATGTATAACTAGAAGGAATATATATATATATATATATATATATATATATATATATATATATATATATATATATATATATATAGCTTCAGTTTGCCAAGTTATATATCTCAAGGATATACACACCACTTTTTAGAAAGTTAAGTACTTGTTGCATGAATTTCTAAACTAACTCACTAAGCATGTATATGTCAGAAGATTTTTTGTATTATTTTCGAAAGGGGTCTTGTTTCCAGTTCCAAAGACCAGAAGCTTCTTTGTCCAGTATCTCAGACTTCAGAAGGCATAGAATACTTGATCAATAATTTGAAGCTAACCTTTTGAATTAGAAATTAATTTTTATAGTTAACTAAAACAAAGTTTCTATCTTTGCCCAAAGAAAATGGCCCAAAATGGCGAAATGTGCTTCTGTGATGTTATGCATTTAGTTGCTATGGCTTAACAACAATTGGTTATTACTTAGTTTCATCTCTAAAATGGTTACGACATTGTCATTGACTATTCAAATATGATTATTTTTTCTTGCCTTGTCTTTTGAATTACTGCTTTATCAAATATGTTCATGTTTATACTGGGACCTAATATCTTTCTTTTTGTGTTTCAATTAGTTATAGCACTAGCAGTGGGCCTGATGTAATAAATAAATTAGTCCAAGCGACAGGTGGAAATGAAAATTTCATGTTGATGAGTTCATGTTGCTAGAATTGTTTATTTTAGTTAATGTAGTTTAGAATTACCTATCTATGATTTGATTAAACTGAAAGACTTAATTTTTAGTTTTTTCATAGTTTGGTTATGATCACTTTTAATGTTCAAGCAACCGGCCAACCATCCTTTTTTTAAGGAAAAAGCACCAACCATGCATTGGCATGTACATGTTCCCCCCTCCCTGTACATCTATTGTTTCTGTGTACATCGGAACACTGGGACCTGAATCTATAAGCAGTGCGTTTCGTATTGGGATTTTTCTGATTTTTATGAATTTTTCTTAACTTTTGGAGCTATTTTTTTTCTAATTTTTTCCTACCTAAAACCTCCCTTGAGCTCCAAAATGGCGCTGAGGAAACGGTGCCCGCAGAGGAACACAGGCCCCGGGGTTCGGTGTGCGAGGTGAACTACCCTTAGGGGAGCGGAAAAGTTAACAGGTGCAGGGTTGCGCCAGCACGGAAGCGCGCGACCCCGGCGGCCTGTGCCACGGCTAGGGCTAGACGAAAAGCTCAAGGCTCGTTAGCTCACTTGGCTCGCAGCTGACTCGGCTCGGCTCGGCTTGGCGTGGCTCGTTGCATTTTCATAATGAGCCAAGCCAGTCTTTTAGCTTGGCTACTGAAACGAGCTGGCTCGCGAGCCCAACGAGCCAAGGAGCACAGTAAAGGGCAACAGGCAGCAGCTCGTGTACACAATAGCCCACAAGGCGGAGGCCTAGCCGGCCCATCAACTCATTCTCAATTCTAGTACAACAACGAGTCACCGAAACCCTATGTCTCAATCTATTCACTCGCTGCCTCCAGTAGTCCGGTTATCCCACAAGCAGTGCCGCCACAACCCGTGTTCCGTGACTCTCGAGCTCTCTCACCACTCTCGCACGTCGCCGCAACTGCCTCTCGGCGTTCGCAGCTTTGGTGGCCAGTCTCACTCTCATTTCCCTCTCCCCAAGATGGCCACAGACCGACTCCCATGACCGGCCGCCGGCGACCAAGGCCCTGACCCCGACACCGCCGCACAGGCCGCAGCCCCGCCCGCCGTCCGCATCGGTTGTGGCCTGGTCTGACGCCACCACCCGCCACCACAGAGCTGTGGCCCCGATAGCCATGCACCGGTCATAGCTCAGACATCCATGCGGCACCCATTGGAGTCACCGACGACCCTTCGCATCTACACCTTTGCTCCGTTTGCGAGCTGATAACCGAGCCAAGCTCTACTTTTAGCTCGATCCAGAAATGAGCCGAGCCAAGCCAGCTCGTTAGTTTCACGAGCTGGAGTGAGCCGAGCCGAGCTGGCTCGCTGTCCACCCCTAGCTGTGGCCTGCCGATGGAGATGCAGCCCACAGGGCCCATCTCTTTTTGCCTAAAAAAATATTTAATCTCCCTTATATGAGCTCCATTTCGAGAACCGATTGCACCACTGCGTTCTATTCGACGAGCAGAACAAAACTATATCCCACTGGCATATGTTTTGACGATGTTTTGCAATAGTAGAAAGTTGCTATATGCTATAACATAAGTAGCCACTTAAAAGATGTCCTAGACATAAGTTCCCACCCTTGTAAGATGCATGTTGCCACAAAAAATAGTATTTTATTTATGTAAGTTGTCATAAAAATAAAATGTCCACCAACAACTGTGGCAACTTATTTGTTATATGTATGTTAACTTATATGCATGTTTTGTGGAACTTCAATCGTACAAGTATGGCAACTTATGTTTCTGATACATTATGTCTTTTTTTGGCTCTGTGCATACGACACCTTTTCTGTTTTTGTGGCAACTTATATTTTGTAAGCATGGCAACTTATGTTTTGTAAGAGTGGCAACTTATGTGTATGACACTCTTGTGTGTTTGTGGGGAGTTGTCATAAAAATAAAGTGTCCACCAACAACTCATATGGCAACTTATGTGTTATATGTGTGGTAACTTATGTGCATATTTTGTGGCAACTTCAATCGTACAAGTATGAAAACTTATGTGTATGATACATTATGTCTTTTTTTTGGCACTGTATGTATGACACCTTTTCTATTTTTGTGGCAACTTATGTTTTGTAAGTGTGGCAACTTATGTGTATGACACCCTTGTGTGTTTGTGGCAAACTTATGTGTTATATGTGTAGCAACTTATATGTAAGATACCTTCCCTTTTTGACACTTATATGTTACAAGTATGGCAACTTGGTATAACATCTTTTTTTTGCAACTCATGTGTGTGGCACTTTTTTCTATTTTTTTCTTTTTTGACAACTTACGTCCATAATAAACTAAGATTTATGGTAATTTTTTTTAATGACAACTTACACAAACAAATGCTATTTTTTTGGTAACCTCTATCTCATGACCGTGGCAACTTATGTGTATGAACATTGGCAACTTATGTATATAACGCATAGGAACTTGCTATGAGTGAAAAACATCATCAAAACATATGCAAGTGGGATCAGTTTTACTTCTCTCGTCACATAGAATACAATGGTGCAATTGTCTTTGAAAACGGAGCTCATACGAGGGAGATAAAAGTTTTTTTTAGCTCACACCTATACCTTTGCATGTGGTGGGACCTATCCGGTGCTGTGCTCTCCTGCTCTTTGCCTAATCTCAGTGCGTAAAGTAGAGGGAAAGCAGCGCAGGGGAAGCAGAGGAATGGGGTAGGGCGCTCCCAAGAATGTGTGTCCCTCCACAGTCTGCCAAATGAGGCCTGGAAGGTCAGAAACACCACTCATCTACGGCAGTGAGTTGCCTCCGGAGCCACGGGAAGGTCGGAGTACGGTGGGCGGAGCAGGCTGCAGAGGCGTCGTGGGAATGAGATGTGCCTGGTGGTTACTTGGGGTGGGCCGTATCGGTGTGTGGAAACCAATCTATGGGGGGTTTGCTAGATCTGTTTTGGTTTGCTAGATCTGTGAATTTATTTATTACACCAAATATACCTGGTCCTATTTAGGTTTTGACAAAAACATGGTTCAAGCTGAAAACATCACTGTATTGTCGTGTCCCTAAGAGCACCAACAACGGTTGTTCACTGCACGAGCCATAGATAAATCGAACGTTAGTTTGGTTCGATGCCTCCCATGTGGTGTGGGAAAATACTCGGGTCGTCCACGCTACTGGCAGTCACCAGGTCGCCAAAGCGCGGGGGACCCGTCGTCCCCACCTGTCAGTGTGTTTTTTTCTCTTTTCTCTTTTTCCTCTTCCTTTCATCTTCCTCATCTGCACCCTCACACCACTGCCAACTGCTGACCGCCTCCTGCGCCACCGCCAGCTGCTTCTCCTCCCGTGCCGCTTTCTTCTTCTCCTTTCCTTCCTCTTCCTCCCCCTCCTTTCCTTCTTCTCGGTCGCCGGCTGCTTTCTCCATTTCCTTCTTCTTCCTTCGCTGGTCTCCGCCGCAGCCCGACCTCCGCGACATCATGCCGCTTGCCAGCCTCCACTGCCGCCCCAATTCCTCGGTGCCGTGCCACTCACCATCCCCCACCTCTTCTTCCTCCTCCTTTCCTTCTTCTTCTTCTTCATCATCAGCCACCGTCGCCCCAACTCCCCGGCACCCTGATGCTCGCCGGCCTCCGCCGCCGTCCCATCTTCTTGCCGCCATCCTGCTCGCCGGCCCCCACCACCGCCCCGCGCCGGCTATGGTTCCCAGCTGGGCCGTGGGGATTGGGTGTGCCTTTGGCAATTGGGCGGTTCCCAGTTGCCTAGGCGACCCTGATTAGCCCCCTGTGGTGGGACCAGATTTCTGAATAAAAGAATCTCTCATGTTCTCTTTTGGACCAGTTGATTAGGGCGTGTCCCCACTCTCTCCCTCACGGCGCACATCTAAATAATCATTTTTCTATTCCCTATGGTTCAGCTTGGTTAGTACAATAACAAAGCTTCAAGGTGATTCTTGGATCGGAGTAGACGAGATTACCAGGTCAACAGGAAAGATGTCGCCACTCGTGTTCTCAATTTCGTTGAGATTGGATATTATTTCTGATATAGAATCCGGTCTATTATTTGGTTCTTCCTGCATGCACCTTTCTCCTATTTCGATGCATTTAGTCACTTGTTCGGCTTGTAGACGTTCCTGCCTAGCTGGTATATTCCACTTGTAACTCCATTTCCATCGTCGAAGTACCTACATTTCATAAATGCTATGAGCACAATTTTAGAACCAGCAAATACCCAAAAACTATAATTATGGTAGCACAACAATCAAACACCAAATTTTGAGCTGGTTTCATGGAAACACCACACCTTTTTTGCCAACTGTTCACAAAACTGCACCGGTTTTTGGATTGTTGCACATAACTGACTATTGTAACTTACCATTAGCAATTCATCCTCCGTTGGTACCATTTTATGGGAAGGCTGAAGTTATTGATTGAATCCCTAAGCTAATATCATCGGCACGTTAGTGTACCAAATAATATTTACATTTTATTTTTTTTGTACTAGTAGATTAGCCTATAAAATGTACTCCCTCCATTCGACTATATTTGTCATTTCAGACATGCGTGCATGCGCAAATTAAATGGCCTACGCCGGATGGTCGGATCGACAAATAAATTGGAATGGAGGAAGTAATCTCTTTTATGTCCATGACCTTAAACTGTGGCCAATGACTTTTCCTGACCCATATCAGATGTTGTTGAATTAAAGCCTCATAGGAAAAAAATAAATTTTGATCATGACAAAGGATCGAGTCACTCAACAATACGGAGGTAATAGCGAATTGCTATTTTATACATATATTTTTTTAAAAAGAAAGGTTTGTCCAGGACTACATTTATGTCTCTTGCTTTCTGATTTGCATGTTCTAGTTCATTGTAAACTAGTTTATCCCAGCTTTTAAGTTTACCTCTATCAAGAGTTATATCTTTGTTGAGTGCACTCCGTTCATGTTTTGTTGCATTGTGCATCATTCACTTACGGGGACTATGAGCAGTTAGGCACTTATCACGTTTTCACTGTTTGTTACATACTCTATCTTCTTTGAGATTTGTTTCTGCAGTGCAAGGCATATTTGAATATATAGTACAAAATACTCCATTCAAAATTGATAAACACCTACGGGTTTTCTGAGTAGCTAGGGAATTTAATGCGAATTAAATTTGGAAGGAATACTTTTTCTTATAAGAGAATAATATGCTATAATCAAATTAAATGTGAACTATTGCAATTTAAGAGTTACAAGAAAAAAAAGAAAAATGTATCCTCAATTCTATGGATTAATTCATAATGGTAAGGATGTTTTACTTTTTTATTCCCTGGCCGGTTTCCATATTATTATTGACTACAATCCAGGTCTTACCATAAAGAGTACACATCATCTGTCACCAATTAGCTTATGACCACATGCGATTACTTAAAGCAGTTAGAACAAATTGCCGTATCAATTTGTTTGAGATTATTGTTACAGTATGTAGTAGTTAGAATAATAGCTTGCGTGCACCATGATGGTTGCCAATCTTACTATTATTATTTGGAGATTCCTTTTGAGTTCTCCATATTAATCCTCACGAGACACACTATAAAAATAGATAGAATCCTAGAAATTCTCACAAAAATAAAAAGCATCCAACCATCAATCTAGCATAATCAACAATAATAACCATTGGACCTCTTATATTTTCTAAATAAATTACCCACAATTTCCTTGATGAGACATAATCCTAAATAACACCCTAAATATATATAAAAATTACTCACCTATGCCATTATGATAAATAACTTTAAGTAACCCCTAGGTTTGATCTATATACCCACCTATGCCATTATAAAAATTAAATAGATTTCCAAAATTATAAAAATAATTAAAGGATATCTAAAAATTAATAGAAATAAAGTAGATTTCTATTTAAAAATTTAAATAAATTTCTAAATGTACATCTAATTCATTACTTATGTCATTATTGAGTTAACCTATTGAAAAGAAATACTCAAAGAGATATCTAAATATTTTCTAAATTATCCATTTCATTTTAACTAATGTTGAATAATACATACATGCGTGATGTGTGTCATCATGCAAATCATATATATAGATATGTATTTAGCGATGAAAAGCATATTGATTTCATAAAAACACAAAGTATTATAATTAGGTTTCAACTAAATATTTTTTAATACATATGGATATGTGACATAAAGAGACAAACAATAAATATAGATGAAAATATTGAATAATTCGTAACTAAAATATATGACAACTAAATTCAATACACATACATATAATAATAAATAATTATATTCACATGGCGGATGAAGATATACATAAATGTGCGATATAAAGAAGAAAATTGACAAATATATAAATAAGACATAGTAATTGATAATTAGAGTCTAACCGGCAAAGAGTATAAATATTACTCCCTCCATTCTGAAATACTTTACGTTGGTTAGTTTAACTTTGAACGTGAAGTATTTTAAAATAGAGGAATTATTAAAATATGATACAATAAAAGACCAAAGATAAATAATATTGATTAACTACGTATGTCTAAAATGTATCCACCAATTTGAATATTTAAAATTGCTAGCCCGTGCAGGAGCTTGAGTTGATGGGTTTGTGCTAATTAATTACGATGACTTGGCTGAATTGATGAGACACGTCAAGATTAAAAGTAAGAAGGATAATTAACGTCTATCTATGTACGTGATGAGATAAATCAATCTTACATTAGTTTTATCGGGGATGTCCTGTAGACCAGTTACCAGTTCTAGTATAATAACACCCAAACTGTAAATGTCACATTTAACTGACGCCGGGCCACCTCTCCCGTATTCGGGAGCAAAGTATCCTCTGCACCAATAAGTGACATTTTATGAATATTCCATGAAGAAATTGTAAAGATTGCAATAATCAAGAAATTCAATTTCTATCAATGTATTGATTACCGTGTTACAAAAGGTTGACCGGCAGTATGTGAATTTTTAGCTAGCCTTGCTAGACCAAAATCTGTAATTTTTGGCACCATAAAATGGTCTACCATTATATTTCTTGGGTTGAGATCCATATGAATAATGCCCCTTTCCCGGTGAAGATATTGCAAACCCTGACAGATTCCCTTGATTATTTGAAAACGTGTATTCCATTCGAGTCCTCTTAATTCATCTGAATAGGAAAAGAGGAAGAATGAATTCTTAAAAAAATCAATTCAATTTTGTGCTATTATTGTGGAGAATTTTAAAATATTGGTGGAGTTTGCTCCGTTCCATTATTAAGGTATTTTTAGCTATGTACCTGATACATAGCATATTCTATAGACCTGGTTAAGTGCTTATCCAGGTGCATATAAATTGCTATGAATCGTTTTATCCTGAAACAATGTCAGAAATGCTCAAACAATAATGGGACGCATGTAGTTATTAGAACAACTTCATGAATGAAACATTGTCGTACCAGTAATATGCTTATCAAGGCTTCCGTTGCTGATATACTCGAAACACAGTAATCTTTCTCTTGTCTGGGAAAAACGAAACTTTTCTGGTTCTATCCCTTTTATCCCTTCGTGAAATAATTCATAACAGTAGCCAAGAAACCGGACTACATTTGGATGCTTCATAGTATGAAGCAGGTTCTCAAGCTCACGACTGAATATACCGTCGTTGACTGTATCGCTATTCATTTTAATCCTCTTCACCGCAATAATGTCCTGGTTGTGGAGAACACCCTGTAATTCCACTTCTCTTTGTCAGAATATAGACCATGCTCAGTACTATCATCATAACAAATCCGAGGAATATGTACATAACATGTAACTGGAAATTGATAAAAATATGTATGTATATTCAGAAGGAGAATCTGGCTTTGGCCATATACGAGGAAAACAGAGTGAAACATTAACAAATCGATCTCTGCATCCTTGGACCGGTTCCTACTATTCCCTAAATACTAATAATTTGACCTTGTGTAGTACTCCCGCCGTTTTTATATAGTTGTTGTCTGGACAAGTTCAAAATAAATTGTGAACTGAGCCTAGCTCAGTTGGTAAGGTTTGTTGTGGTGGAACCTACCCATCCGGGTTCGAGTCATCGACTTGACACCAGGATTTAACCGGCGCTATTGTTTCAGTGGTAGGCGACATCCCTATCGATAGCGAGGCGCCTATGGTGACTTCGTCAATCTCGAGATCAGCCAGCTCAGTCTCTTGGGGGTGCTCATAGGGGTAGAGTAGCGTACATGTATTTATAGGGATAAGTGTGTATGTGTGTTATGAACGTCTTCGATTGTACTGTGTTTCGCAAAAAAAAACAAAAAAGTTCAAAATAAACTAAAGTTGTTGCCCGAAGCACAAGAATGTAAGAACGGAGAGACAATTATCTAGACAACAAATTTTACCATGTAAACCTTTGCGAATCCACCCTCACCGATTTTTCTCTGTTCAGAGAAATTTTCCGTGATGCGGGCTAAAATTTGTAATGGCAGACGTCTCGGCTCCATGGTTCCAGCAAGAATGCGCTCCACCAAGTTATTATAATATTCCTCATCTCCGTCCTCCATTCCAAGTGCACAGGGCGCTTAGCTTTCAAAACTACAGAGAGGAAAAAATAATTAACTTCCTTAAAAAATTCTTTCAGAAATCCATTTCAAACTCGTGAGCTTTGAGAGCACTCAAATGGGGAAATGCGTACCAGCTCAGTTCTAATATGCTTGCCCTTTGGACCTTTATTTGTTCTACCGATCACTGTCAGGAACTTTACGCACATATCTAGCTGTGATTGAACCCTGGACCAACCAGGTTCCAAGGAAAAAAGTTTTCAAATCTGGACCAAAGTATGCACGACAATAGATCCGGCTTTTAGGCAAATATTCAGTAGAGTTCAATAACATCAAGCATGGTGTAGTAATAAACTAAAGCCAGATCTGGAGCACTACAAAAGGTAGATCTACAAGACAGAACTGAGCAGATTCATATGCTAATTTCGGTTCTGAAAATTGCAAGCCAGTAATTTGCTGCGCAGCAGTTTCTTCAAAAGCTAACAAGGTGTTCATGCAAGGAACGATACTAGAATAAATCATAGTAAAAATAGAAGAAATTTGTGTTACGTACCCTCAATTCGCACGAACCTGTGGAAGGCCTTGAGTGCAGGAACAGTGGGAGTAGAACGACGACCAAGAGGCTATAAGAAAGAAACTCAGGGCGGGATGGGACAGACAGAGATTGCCGAGAAATTGGCGTCAAGCCCCTGAAGCAATTTCTATATTTCATAAGAACCTTTGAGGCATATCACATAGTACGGCATAGTTTTATATGGCAAAGGATGCAAAGGTGATTTATTATAAAATTATGAGAAGTTTGAAACCTTGACCTGACTTTCTGATCGTTCAGCCCATGTGCTTCGTTGGCATTGATGGCCAGGACGGCGCAATAATAAACCCACTCAGCATATGAGAAACTATAATAAGGGCCCGTTTAGATGTTGAAAAGAGGGGGTGAAAATGTGAAAAGTTGTACTGTACCACTTTCGTTTTTATTTGACAACTTTTGTCCAATCATGGCCTAAATAGACTCAAAAGATTCATCTAGAGGTTGCCACCCATAAAGTATAGACATGCAATATATGCTACTCCATTTAATGCTCCATGCGGACGGAAAGTATAATTAATGTGACGGGAAAACACTGTACATTTTTGGGAAGTAAACGGACCCTAAATATACGTAAGACAGTCTAATTAAGGACACCAGACGACGGATCTGAGCCGCCTCATCTTGATCAAACGATAGTGACAGCTTCTTTGACCTCTGGCTCGATCGCTTTCTTCCATCACCTCGCGCCCCCGCCCCACCTGCCTGCCACCATGTGCCGGATCCACTACCGTCGTCCGCTTCCTCGCTAACCCAGTGGCTGCTGCTCGCCCCTGTCCTTTCCCCACCGCCCGCGGCCGGCGGCGCCAACACCACCTCGCCGCCCTGCCCCCGTCCCCGCACCCGCCTCCACCGCTTGGCTCACCTTCTGTCGCCGAAGCTTCCTTCTAAGCTTGCCGGCAACACCCTTCGCCCGGCAACCCTGCCCCCCCTAACCAATTGGCATTGGCTGTGTTCGGTGAAGCGGATAAGCCCTTATTTTTCAGCACTTCAGCAGTACTTCCCTCTCATAAAATTTCAGCACTTCTACAGCACTTCAACTGTTTTCAGTTTCATCGAACAGAGTCCAGTATGCATGGAATAATCTTATATTAATTCTTAGGACTTGACTTCGTAAAACGGAAGTCTTTGTCGGTTTACACAAATTAAATAGGCGAGCCCGATCAACCAAGCAAACTCGATTATAAATCTCCAATGCTAGCGTTTGTTTTCCATACTTTTGACTTTTTTAATTATATTGTAGTAATTAATAATTCTGGAATTATTAAGTGCTAATAATAAAGAAAATAGACACTTTTGATTTTGCCATTGACCCAATAAATTATTGTCAGCATGTGCCATGCAATGGAATCCTCTTCTACGCAGTTGGAGTATTTTGGATCGTCTAGTGACAAAATAAAAGCCAATTGCTTCTAAACTCTTTTTTTCTGTTGCATGTGTAACCAAACGTTAACCTGCCTGGATTCAAAAGCTTGCTGCGTGCCCTTTTTGAAGGGCAGTGGTACTTCTGACATCTAGACGACGCTCATCTAATATGATCTCTTTACGATCCAATTTGAAGGGGTCATGCATCTTTTTGAATGAATCCTCATGGACCCTTCTCTTGTGGGTGTGGTATATCTGACATCTTTGTGGAAGTGTATACATGTCAAAATTCCATACATGCTTTGCTAATAGGTCCACAAAAATTTTAAATTAGGTGCGTCTTTGAGCTTGAAGACATGGTCTCACAGCACTACCAGCCACCACCAGTCAGCCACCCAGCAGTGTCTTTCTCTCAGAACAATTAGCCAGTCAGCTGTACCCTACCAGTCTGCCGAACAGAGGGTCTCACGGCACTATGTTGCCATAGGGTAGCTTACAGCAGTGCAGGTCACTGCACCACGCTGCCGCTGTTTACAATGACTACTTACCCATGAAAATTTTGAAGAAACACTCTCATTTTGATAGTAAACGCTAGCATTTTCAGTCTCGGGAATAACATCCAAGATAAACCAAGAAGAGGTACAGGTACTTTAGGTTCGAGATGCTTGAAGCAATTACAAAACAATTTTGCACACGACAGAAAACTGATCCAATACGGAAGCAACAAAATGGAGTCATATTTTGAGCGCTGCCCAGCAAGTCTAGCTAACTAAGGCCTCATTTAGTTGTTTGAAAGGGGAGGTGAAAAGGTAAAAAGTTGCACTATAGCACTTTCGTTTTTATTTGACAACTTTTATCCAATTATGGCCCAAATAGATTCAAAAGATTCATCTTAAGGTTGCCACCTATAAAGTACAGACATGCAATACATGTTATTTTTTTAGTGCTCCATGCGACGAAAATATAATTGATGTGATGAGAAAATACTGTATAATTTCAGGAAGTAAACGGAGCCCAAGAATTTCAAAGACGAATGCTACCTGCAGGCTCAAAGAATAAAGGAGTCTCCTAATTAGAGCTCCTGGGCTTTCTCCACCTGTCAGCTGTTGTACAGGGCTTTCCTTTCTTCTCACTACTGCAGCAAACATTTCCTCTCGCGGGCAGGGGTGGGCACCAAAGATGCTTTCACATGCAGATTTCAAATACCGAGTACGCATCTTAAGCTTTATACTCCCATGAGCTGTTTCGACACACATACCGATGACAGTGCGTTTAGTTGTGGGAAAGTAAAGGCGAAAAGGTGAAAAGTTATATTGTAGCACTTTTGTTTTTATTTGACAACTTTTATCTAATCATGATCCAACTAGACTCAAAAGATTCATCTTGAGGTAGTCACTCATAAAGTACAGATATGCAACAGTTGCTACTTCATTTAGTGCTCCATACGAATGGAAAGTATAATTGATGTGATGGGTAAATACTATATCATTTCAGGAACTAAATAGGACCTAAGAAAAATGTACTGTCTCTGTCAAAAAAAATCCATTGGGCACGAGAATTAAGGAAGATGAGAGAGATAGAGTGTGCACAGGAAATGAGGAGGAGTGAAGGAGGAGAGAGATAGACACATACTCCCTCTTGGACTTTTTTTGTGGGACAATTTTTCGAACCTTTCATGGACCTTTTTTTTTTGGGGACGGAGGTACGGAGTAGTAAGCAAAAGCACGGTAGAATAGTACTGGCCGAAGACTTGCTTTCTATGAAGAATTTGTTTGGTACCGGCATTAGCTCCCTTTGGCTGTGTACGAGATGTCCCACTAATCATTTTTGACAGGGTGCGAAGCGGTCCCGGCGCGGAGCGCCGACCGATTCCGGCGTAGAGCACGGAGCGCAGAGCGGACCCAGCGTGGAGCACGATGCAGCCAGGACGCGGAGCATTTCAGTAGCGGGACTGACCAAATTAAATGTGAAGCGTGGCCCAAAGAGCGAAGCCTTGGGGTCGAAGCGCTCGTAGTAGCTTAAATGTTATTGAAAGGGCTCTGGATCAGGTGGAAACCAAACTTCTGTGAAAACTTTGCATCTACACTATAGGTAGCGCATCCGATGACTAGAGACAGAGGTGGAGCTTTTTTGCACTTAAACGCCCGCCCCTAGCACTGCTAATCATGTTGTTTTGCAAATCACCCCTCCTCTAATCGCATCACACCCAGCGAACAGGCCCGTGTTATCTCCCGGCCCGTTTGTATTTTCCGTTGGATGCAGGTGAGATCTCGCCGCCGTCGCCCGCGGCGGCCTCAACGGAGATGGGATCAACGGTGAAGACGGCATCAACAACAACGTCACGCACGCCAGACTCCATGGTAGCGGCGGCGCAGACTACCGGCGCAACTCCTGCGTAGTCTCCTCTGGCTACATACTCACGTATGGGATGGGGATCAAACATCAAACTCGCGTATGACTCCATGCCGGACTAAAATAACAGGAGGGAGGATACTCACGTAGGAATTGATTCAGATTAGTCTGGGGCTCTAGGCGTTGTCCTGATTCGTTTTCGCGTCGGCGTCTAGCGGAATCAACGTCGGCGTCTAGTGAATCTAGGAGCCAGGAGGTGGTGGCGCGCCTGCGATGTCGTCCTCGTCCTGCCCACCTCGCCGAGTAGCTCGTGGCCGCCGCCGGCGCCCAGGAAAAACAAAACGACGCCAAACTATCGACAAAGACCTGTTTGCTGGGGGTTTTGCTGGGAGGTAATTTGCAAAACAAAGATTAGGAGTGCTGGGGGCGGGCGTTTAAGTGAAAAAAGCCCCACCTACATCTCTAGCCATCGGATGCGCAGCTTGTGATCTAGATCTATAGTTTCCAAAGTTTGCACGGTAGCCTAGTTTTCACCTGATCCATTCCCTATTGAAAGAATTAGCATCATGTAAAAAGACCCGCTGCACTGGCATATTCTAGCATCTTTAGTGGTTGGGTTGCCAGCGGGGTCAATTGTAATTTCAAACACCTCAACAGGGGTGATAGATAAAGACGCCCCCCCCCCCCCCTCCCTGTTTTTGGAGGGAGGGTAGTTGCCATTCTAGTGCTCCTTAACTTGTGTTGGGACAAGGTCTTGCACTTTCAACCAGAGTTAAAATAAGATACCCTGCTCCAGCTTGCATCACAAATCTTAATTAGAATTTTATTTCATACTTTTAAACAATAAGACATCATGTCGTAGGGAGCACTATTGAAACACTTTTGTGCAATGCAAAGTTTAGCTTTTGTTGCTTCCTAGTTTTATTATAGCATGTAAATCCTCCATTGTCATTGATCAAATTTTCTTATCGAAATGCTTACATTCAATGCATATTATGGGTATAGTTTCACAGCATGTTACGAAACTTGTTTCTTATCTCTCTTCACTATTGTTTTTGCATATAAACCAAGTACCTTTATTAGTTAGTGTTAACATAGATATCTTGTTTTAATTCTTAGAGAATCTCCAAAAGATACCCAAAAACTTCTCCTAAACAAAAATATTGGGGATTTGGATAAAAACACATTTCCAACAGGATCCGAAAACCACGCTAGGCTTTAGGTGACAGAAAATCTAGCTAGGTTTTGTACTATACCGTAGAGCATATATACATGGAAATGGAGCAAATTTTGCCAGAAGAGTTCATTTAATTAATACTCACTACAGGAGACAGTTGATTCCCCGAGTGCTTGTTGCACTTGGGGAAGGCGCAAAAATACTCGGGGAAGCCTTCCTCGAGTGCAACACTCGGGGAAAACTGTCCCGCGAATCCTCTAACGGTTAAGGCGTCTTTCCCGAGTGTTGAAAATCGTGCACACAAGGAAGGCTTCCCCGAATGTCGTGGTGGTACTCGGGGAAGATTTAACACCGTTGTCCGGCCACCGCCGTTTTCTCTTTCTTTTATTATTTTCTTCCCCGAGTGCAATTCTTCCCCGAGTGCAATACTCGGGGAAGATTTTTGAACCGAAAAAACTCATAAATAAATAAAAAAATATTTTAAACTTGAGAAGGGACCCAACGACTAGCGTGATGTTTTTTTTCAAAGTCACACGGTAAGTCGCACAAAATTCCCACAGCCGCTGGGAATCGAACTTGAGACCTTCCCCTCGCGCACCTCGTTCCCTGCCACCTGCACTACACACTCACATTTATTTAGATATCTTTTTAGTTTCTCAAATATGATACCGAACCGAGTAAATTGCTTATTCGAGGCTCTAAATGAATTCAAATAAAAAAGTTGTCAACTATAAAATTTCTTAACTTTTCGAGACCTACAACTTTCGTTTAGGGTGTTTTTTCATCCGAGGTTGTTTTCAAATTTTGAAAATATTCTTCCCTGAGTGTTTTTTTTTGCACTCGGGGAAGAGCTTCTTCCACGAGTGCTTTTTTTTGCACTCGGGGAATAATATTTTGAAATAATATTTTGAGGTAGTAAATTAATTCAAATGAAAAAGTTGTCAACTACAAAGTTTCATAACTTTTTGAGACCTACAACTTTCGTTTAGGGTGTTTTTTCATCCGAGGTCATTTTCAAATTTTGAAAACATTCTTCCCCGAGTGTTTTTTTCACTCGGGGAAGAGCTTCTTCCCCGAGTGCTTTTTTTCACTCGGGGAATAATATTTTGAAATAATATTTTGAGGCAGTAAATTAATTCAAATGAAAAAGTTGTCAACTACAAAGTTTCATAACTTTTTTAGATCTACAATTTTGGTTCAGGTTGTTTTTTCATCCGAGGACTTTTGGAAAAATCGAATTTGAAAATTTTGAATTTCATAGTTTTGCATGACAAGATGAACTCAAATAAAAAAGTTGTCAACTAAAAAATTCAATAACTTTTGAAGATATACAACATTTATTTTGGTTGTGTTGGTCTTTCATGCATCCGACATGGTGGTTCTCATATTGTTCATAAATCTTATACATCTATCTTGTAGTTTCATATGATCATATATGGAGATGTCTCGGTTTTAGGCATCCGATGTTGCAACTTGCTCATAACCTTGTCAAATTTTTATCATAGCCTCTACATATGATAACACGATGCCCAGACAAGTTTCGTGATTTTTGAACTTCTTTTCGATTTTATATAATTTAAATACACTTTTTCTACAAATTGTTCGTCATGTTACGCCAACAAGAAGCTCAAACTTTCGTGTGGGTTCCTAGACAAGGCCTCAAAATACACCAAACATCATTAATATAATTTTTTGAATCTCCAAATTCCATTATCTCATGCACATGCAGTTCAAATTCGAAGAATACCAAAAAATCAACAAAATGAAAATACTAACGAAATATAAAAAAAGTAAAAATTGTCCAAAATTTAAATAGAGAGTTTTAAAAAATATATAAAGTCCTCACAAAAATAACGAGGTAAAAAACAAAAAATAAAAAAAAATTCTTCCCCGAGTGCCTTCCATGACACTCGGGGAAGAGGCCCTTCCCCGAGTGTCAGGATATGACACTCGGGAAAGACACTGTCTTCCCTGAGTGTCAAGTCCTGGCTCTCGGGGAAGGTTTTTTTTAACGGCGTGGGCAAGGGGAACCGTTAAGTGGAATTTTTTTTGCTGAGTGCCAGTCTTCCCCGAGTGTTGCACTCGGAGAAGAGGGCCTTCCCTGAGTGCCGCTCTTTACCGAGTGCCTGGATAGCTATGACACTCGGGTAAGCATCTCTTCCCGGAGTGTATTTCTTCCCCGAGTGCAACACTCGGGGAAGAGTCTCGTCCCCGAGTACCCGATTTTTGGCACTCGGGGAAGCCTACGACACTCGGGAAATTTCCCCTCTCCCGTAGTGACTAGATATATGAGATATGGATACCATGTGTATATAAGATATCATGCCTGTTAGTTTTCATTGTTTACTAGGCACATCTCCAGTTTATTTTTGTGTGTGTATCGTATATATTAATTAATTAGTCTATACAATGTTCATCAACTTGTGCATACATGGACGCGGCGGCACGGCGGGCGGGCGAGCAGGGAGGCGGCGGCGCGGTGGACAGGGAGCGGCGTCGGCAGGGAGCGGGCAGTGAGCTGAGGAATGGCTAAGTGTGCGCGTGGAGGGGGGGGCGCATGTATTCGAAATGATGACGAGTGTCCCCCATATGCCGAGTGCTAGATCTGAGGCACTCGGCATCTAGCCCTATGCTGAGTGTTGGATCTTGGGCACTCGGCATATGATAGATATGCCGAGTGTCGCCACGCTGGCACTCGACATCTATCCCTATGCCCAAGTGTTTTCTTTATGACATTCAGCAATAAATTTTGAAATGCAATTTCCACCATTTAGTTAAATTCAAATGAAAACTTTTTAACTACAAATTTGTTTGCTTTGTCAATATCTACAACTTTATATATAATTTTTTTTCATTTGACAAACTGGCCGTAAAATTGTTCACAAACCGGATAGCTCTGGGAGATGATTATAGAATCAACACAGAGATCAATAGGATTAGTGAACTATTGTAACAGAACCGACTAAATCACCTGGCCCACTGGCACCTGTCATTGTCACTAACGACTTCTGACAACCGGGCCCGTGTCCCAAATGATCTAGACAGGTCTGTCGGGCTACATTAGCGCCCTTTTCTCCGACAGGATCACCATTGCAGAATCATCACAGGATTACAACATTTCGTAATAAAATACATCAGAGTAACAGTGCGGAAGATTATATAACATTTAGATTACAAACCGGTTGTTCAAATAGGATTCAAATATAGTTATTACAGACCAGAGGACATAACAGTAGCAGTGGAATAGTTACACAATACTAGATAAGATAACTCGAACCCTGCCCACGGGTTCCACTTCACTCATCGTCGCTTTCTTCTTTGACCACGGTCACGCAACATGGAGCAAGACAGATCTCCGACTGCGGTCCTCCTGCAACGGGGTTAACAAACCCTGAGTACTTGGGGTACTCCGCAAGACTTACCCGACTAAGGGTGTAAAATGAGACTCAGAAATGCAAGGCTATGGGTAAGGCTAGCAGAGGATGAGGAGTTTGCAGAAAAGCAATCTATCCTGTTCCATATTTTATTTTATCAATATCATAATCACAACTATAGTTCCGACATTCAATCTCAAATATCATCATTCTTCAAATTTCTTTATTCATTCAGATAACCTAGTTGAGAACCACTTTTCGGTGTAGAGTGTGAGGATCAAGTCTCCATAACCGAGGAGCACGTCGATTCGAATCCAGAAAGTACCCAGCTGGGGATTCTAACCACACTGCATATGCAGCACGCCGGCATACATATACCAACCCATCGTCACGGCTTTGCTATCCCGGAACCGGTCCTGCGCCACCCGAGAGCATAGTACTCCACTCTTATCCAGGCACGCCGGCCACGTGGGTACAAACTACTCTCGCCATCTCTCCACTCCCAGTGCGTGGTTGTCGGTTCCAGCAATAGCGTCACCGAACTCTAGGCTTTCCGCATTGGTATGTGGCTAGGCTGTTCATCATGATCACAGCAGACCTACAACGAACGGTCCCTATTTCCTTCCTGCCGTCAATCCTGCATTGGGACTCTAACCCAAGTACAAGACTACCCGACAGTTTTTATTATCGTGCCTGTCGGGTGAGTGAGACATAGGGAACGCTGCCCCATGAGCTGGCCACCCAACGAAACACGTTTCTAAAGACATCGACCAGTTCCAAACTATTCCGAAAGCGACCATGCATTGGGACTCCAACCCAAATACACATCGACCAGCGGATAACAAGTTCTTCACCAATCAAAGTATAAGTATAGTCATGGCACAGAAAATAGTTTTTCTTTTATGCAAAGCTAAGTTCATTAAGCATGCCTAAGCATTTCTCAAACCATTTTATTTAAATCAGGTTTCAGGGTATTTATTTGAGACAATGCATCTGGATAGGTGACAATCAACTCCTATCAACCTTATGCAGTAGATTAACTCGAATTATAAATATTTTGTAATAGAGGGGCTGAATGCACCGGGGCTTGCCTTGGATCGTGTACAGCGTCGGGTCGGGATCAGTCCCGCAGATGTCGAATCCTTGGATGACTTCTGGGGTGGCCTCCTCAGTAGTAGTCTCGACCTGGACCCCCTCGGGAACGGGCACTACACGTATGCAATGATGTATGCTTAGCGTGGCATGAGGGCAACAAATAAAATGTTTGGAAGTAAACCATTAATACCTTGAGTACAACTTTCCTTCACGGCAAAGTTGTGAACGATCTACAGAAGGTAAAAGTAATGTTTCCTACTTTTGTTTTATTGACCTTTTTAACGGTCACAGAAAGCCGCTACACAGCTTTATGACTACTACCAAGCACTAAGTTCTCAAACTGCCAAGGATCACACAGCGAAAGATCCTTGGTCTTCATTCAACCCAAAATTCACACAACAAACCTAAATTCATTTTTCTATTTACTTTATTAATCCCTAATTTCACATATATTCATTAATTGACCAAACTAACTTCAATTGCAACCAAACTTTACCAAAAACTAGGTTTTATCACCAAACAGAGCCACAATAAATTTCATGATTTTTGGATTTACAGAGAATTAATTAAAATTACACAAACTTGCATTTATTAATTACTTCACTGATTTATACAGCAGATTAAAGGCACTGGAACACCCTATATTATATTTTTAACAAATACTACATACTTCAGAGAGCATACACAATTATTCTCACATTTTTCCATTCAACAGATTAATTCATATAAAAATAACAATCATCAGCACTATTCAAATAAATTAAAATAGAAAAAGAATTTGAAATTCCTTTGGAAAAAAATGAAAACGGCCCACTCGGCCGAGACGGCCCAGCCGACCGTGCTCGCGCCCGAGCCGGCCCAACATGGCCCAAGCGCACGCGCGCACCGCTCCCGCGCGCACGCGGCCCACGGCCACGCGAGGCGAGACGCTGACGGGCGGACCCCGCCTGTCAGCTCCTCCTCCTACCTCCCGCCGGCTCCCGTGCACGCGCACGCGCGCGCGCGGCTAGCACGGCCCTCGCCGCCGGCGACCCCAGCGACGAACCCGAGCGACTCTACGGCTACTCTAACTCCTAACAAGCACCCCCGAGAGGTTAGGCTCTAGCCTAGCATCCCACGGTGAGGAGCATTTCGCCCATGGCGGAAGCCGACGGCACGGCGGCTCTGCGCCGGCCAAAACAAAGGGATAAAGGAAGGGAGAGAGGACGGGAAAGACTCAGTGGCTCACCACGAAGCCAACGGGCGAGTCGGTGAAGGCAGCAACGGCTTGGAGAGGGCGGCTTGACGGTGATGGCGGATCCGGCAGCTCGGCTCCGACGGCGACCCCGCGTTCCGGCGATCCTAGAGTGCCAGAGACCCAACCGCCAGGCGCATGAGAAACAGCGAGTGATAGAGAGTTCGAGACACGAGACCGAGGGAGAAGAAACTCACTCCAACACGCTCGTCGCGTCGGAGATGGTTGCGGCGGCGCTCTGGCCATCCGCAGGAATGGCGACGAGCACTCCGGCACCTACAGACCACTACAACCCTCGCCAACGGTGGCAAACAAAGCGCAAGGGAGTTGGCGAGCTAGCAGGGAGATGGGGAGGGTGGTGGTGGTGTGACGACGGCGAATTTGGCCGGCGACCGAGAGGTGACGATGGCGACCGAGAGGGAGAAAATGGAGAGGGGGGAGGGCCTCGTCGCCCTTTTGAAGGCCGGGGAAGAGGGGACAGGGTCAGAGCGTCGCGGCGCACGCCGATCCTCCTCCGAACTGGCGCCCGGGCAGGATCCCGGCCGGCACGGCTCGCGCGGCCGCCCGCCCGGCACGGCGCTCTGCCGGCTCTGTTCGCGAACAGGAAGAGGGGGCGAAGTACTGTAGCACTCATTCCCTAGGGGCTGTCAGTTTTTGACCAAATTCGACTGATTTTGCATACAAACATGAAAAACTGCAAAAACAAAAGTTGTAGGGTTTGAAATTCTGAACAACTTTGCTTTTGGAACTAAATCCAAATTCGAAATATTTTTGAATCTACAAAAAAGAGGGTAGAATAGGGTTTAAAATTTCAAACTGTATTTTCAAAATTACTTTTAAATTTTCTCAACAACTTGAAAAGTTGCCAAAATAAAAGTTGTTCTACTCAATGAGCTTTACAACTTCTATTTAGGAAGTTTTGCCGGATTCCAAATAATTTTTGAAACGCCAATCCAAAACTAAGTTTTAAATCATTGTTTTGAAATAAATTTGAATTTCCACCATAGAACTTTGAAATCTCCAAAAATAAAAGTTGTTCCATTTTAAAAGATCTAAAACTCTTATTAAGGGACTATCTCAAAATTCCTTTTAGATTTTGAATTAGGTTTTGGTCCTAATAAAAGTAAATTTTTAAACCTTTATTTGGGAATTTAATTTTACAAACAAATACTAATTAAATTCAAATCACTCTAGGGACCTAATCACAATCATATGCAAATGATTAATTTAAATATGATGACATGGCAGATTAATTAAATCCGTAATACCCGGGGTATTACAACTATCTCAAAATTATTTTGTCAAATGCATAAAATATCAAAATAAAACTTGTTTCTCTTCTCAATATTAACAACTTTGTAGTTCAAACATTTTTCATTTGAAGTATTTTTGACGGCGCAAATTACACTTGAATTTAAACAAATTCAAACTTGAGGTTTTTTTGAAATACCTCGGATGGGTAAACAGCCAAAAGAAAGGTGTACATCTCAAAAAGATAAGAATCTTTGTAGTTCACAAGTTTTTAATTTGAAATCATGTTGTCAAAGAAAACTAAGTTTGAACTTTTAAATTTTGAAAATTCAAAATTTCAAATTGACCTCTTTTGAAGATTCTACCAAAACGAAAGTTGTAGCTCTCGATAAGATATAGAATTTTGTAGTTCAAAAGTTTTTTTGAATCCGTTTAGGCCCTCAAACATGCTACTTACAGCAAGTGAAATATATAATTTAAGGATCTACTACCAATACAAGTCATGAAAGACACAACGGCGCGATAGTAGCGGCCGGTTTTACTACGGGTGAGGTCAATATTTTTAGAAAAGAAGCCGGTCCATGGTAGGAAACATAGGCACGGCGCGGTGGTTAGGGATGAATTTCCCTCGCGGGACGGTGTGGGCTCATTCCCCTGTGGCGCCTTTTTTTTTGAAAAATCCGATTAAAGCCGAGTGCTGGCACTCGGCATCCCCCAACGTCTGGTCTGTCGTCTAACGGCGATGTAACAGAACCGGCTAAATCACCTGGCCCACAGGCGCCTGTCATTGTCACTAATGACTTCTGACAGCCGGGCCCGTGTCCCAAATGATCTAGGCAGATCTGTCGGGCTACATCAGCGCCCTAAACTCCGCAGGATCACCATTGCAGAATCATCACAGGATTACAACATTTCATAATAAATTACATCAGAGTACAGAAGCGGAATATTACATAACTTAAGTTTACAAACCAGTTGTTCCAAATAGAATTTAAGTACTATTATTACAAACCATAGATAGTGGCGGTAGCAGTTGAATAATTATACAACATTATGAATATGATAACTTGGACCCTGCCCACGGGTCCCACTTTACTCTTCCTCACTGCCCTCCTGGATGATGGTCATGCAACACGGAGCAAGGCAGATCTCCGATGGCGGTTCACCTGCAGCATGGGTTACAAACCCTGAGTACTTGGGGTACTCCGCAAGACTTACCCGACTAAGGGTGTAAAATGAGACTCAGGAATGCAGGTCATAGGTAGGGCTAGCAGAGGATAAGAATTTGCGGAAAAGCATTACTAAGCAATATTTTATTTTATTGATATTATAATTGTATCCATAGTTCTAATAATCAACCTCAACCATCATCATTCATCCATTTCCTTCATTCGATCAGTTGACCTAGTTGAGAACCACTTCTCGGGGTAGGAAAGTGGATTGAGTCTCCATTAACCGAGGAGCACGTCGATTCGAATCCAGAAATAAACCCAGCTGGGGATTCTAACCACACTGCATATGCAGCACGCCGGCATACATATACCAACCCTTCATCTAGGTCTTTCTATCCCGGAACCGGTCCTGCG